>OZ026602.1:32571574-32619074 GCA_964020085.1 Micromussa lordhowensis | reverse complement strand
CATAATTTTGCATTCTTGAAGTGTAACGCAATCATAATCCAGTCTGCATTGAGATTTTTCGGGACGTGTTTACCAATTTGGTCTCCCCGCTGCAGGGGCAAAATACATCATGAGTGCATGTACATAGTAATGTGTTAGGGAGCATTCGTTTTTTGGATTTTTGACCGGAGGAATTGCTATGAGCATGAATGTAGAATCGTCTGGCCCTCCCTTAATATTTTTTGGTAAAAGATATGACGCCCCACCTGAGAAGTAGTGAAATTTATAGTGACCCACCCCCTTCTTCCTGACAAAAATGGACTGTGTAGCAATTCCATGGTCCTTCATACACACCTGTTAGCTACAATAATATAGCTTCCAACTGTTCACTGTTCTATCATTGATTGAGCAAATTGACTTCACTTTTTCATGCATCTGTCCTGTTATTGATCATGAATTTCGTCATAGCATTGTCAAAGTAGCTGTGGATCCACGTGGCGATAACCGAGTAGATCCGCAGACAATGTTGACAATGTTAAGACGAAATAAATTGTCAATAACAGGATACACGAAAGCAGCGGTAATGCAAGTTGGAGCCACATTCTTCTTTCGATTTTAAAACAGGCTGGAGGTTCTTTTTTATTCCAATGTAAGTCTGATTTAAAATGTCTTAATCCCCATTAAACTTTACAAAGGCCTACAGACGCCGGATAAACCAACATACTCCAGAAAACAAAGAACAAATACCAAACGAAATCTTGTGGAATAACCGCTTTTATATTAAAATCTAAAGGTTCTCCGTCTATTACCGAAGTTGGCATAAAGTAGGAGTGATCAGAGTCAAAGACACTTTTTTGTGAAAACAACTTCTTAGCTTTCAATGACTTGCCGCAAATTCACAATCAAAACTAATTTTCTGATGATGGCCTTCGCTACTCAATCCCTCAAAAATGGATTCGCTTGTTAAAAGAACGTAACCCAAACACATCTACGAATTTAGAATACTTGGGGAAAATACCTTTAAGCAAGCTTTCCTGCAAATCAGCTTCTGGATTTCTTATCAGTCAGAAATTTGAACCTCCTACAGCTGAGAGAAGAATGTTGCAAGCGAATCTAGAGGAACAAGCAATTGGTACTATTTATAACATTCCCTTCAGTGACCAAAGATATAAGACTCGCCATTTTTCAATTTGAAATGCCCCAATAGGCCAATTTCGATATATTAAAATTCAGCCTGAAACAATAGACCTCAGCACGAGGTTCCGGGGAATAAACCCCACAAACTCTGTATTTATTTCCCGGAGCCTCGTGCTGAGGTCTATTGTCTTAGGCTGAATTTTAATATATCGAAATTGGTCTATTTCGATATACTAGTATTTAAACTGCAGAGTTTGTGGGGTTTATTCCCCGGAGCCTCGTACTGAGGCCTATTGTTTTAGGCTGAATTTTGCTCTGTTGTGCACCATATCTTGCCAACCAATGCCGCTCTATTCAGAAGATAAAATTATACAACATGATAAATGTGATCAAAAGCAAGCCCTGAACCATTTTTTTGTTACTTGCCCGGATGTGCAGACCTTCTGGCAAAGCTTTTCTCGTTGGCGGAATGTTAAGAATGACGACTTTATCGTCTTCAACGATGAAACCATAATCTACCGCTTTACGAGAATCACATCTATTGTGCTTCAAGAGATAGAGAAAATTACTACTTCGAAGCCTTCCTTGCATACCTTGAAAGCAAATTATCTATAGACTGGAGCAAATGCAAATCACAAATCAACTTGTGAATACAACTTTCTCACTGCGAATCTCAGCAAACAAAACAGAACTACACGACCCTTTCACGTGTGTCTGTTTCTGTTTCCGTTTTCTTTTTGTTCTCCTACGTGTTTTTTTCTTTTTTGTATACTTTTTTTTCTCGACTTATTTAATTGGTTTGTTAATAGTATATTTTGTAAGGTAACATTGTAATTAGAGTTAGTATTGTAGAAGTGTAAAAAAAAGTAATGTAAAAAAGCGCCAGAGCTGTAACGAAAGAACATCGGCGTACGGGCATTTTTTGCCAGGGGGGCGGTGAACCACTTGCCCAAAAAATTCTTACAAGTTGCCCAAATTTTGACGGAAAAGGAAACTAGGGTCATATGATGCACTAACAATGGCCTACTTATTAAGTGAAACTGAAAGCCACAAAGTTATTTCTTTCCATTCCTGATTTAATAGCATTGAAAAAAGAATGACAATTTTTCTCGCTATAAAACAACTTGGTATCATCTGCAAATACAATAATGATAAAATCTTGTAGCTCTCATACACATAGATGGAAATGAGAAAAAGGAGTGGCCTAACAGTAATGCTTACAGTATACTCCTTTTCTAGTGCAAATGTCTAAGCATACATTCATAGATTTCTGATGAGGCCCTTAAATTACTATAGTAGACGTCATTTTTACTTGCAGTAAAATAACCTTTAGGCTCGTTCACCCCTACGTTTTTAAGCCGCTATATGGCCAGACGTTTCTTTACTTCACATATTCTATACGTTATGAGGTATCCTTTCTGTTTAAAAGATAGAGTTAAAATGTGAAAGTTTGCTAACTAAGAACAGCAAAAACACTTCTCCCATCTATTACGAGTTAGAAACATTACACAGGTAATGCTTATCGTATTACAGACTGAATAAAAAGTTATAAATGATAAGGAACTGAGTCAAAAGAGGCTAGTATGATGTCAGAGCTCAGCGGTCACCTTTAAAAATAAGCTTCTCCAGTTGCATCATGGGAAATTCTACACACACAGACACAATGAAGGCTGCTGCGTATGAAATGGCGACCACGCCCACAAAACAAAAAGCCTGCAAAGATAGAAGGAGAGTAAGATATGAGTTGTATGTCTGACAAGTATGACTAGAGAACTATAGCAGAAAGACCACCATAGTAATGCCTATCAACTTAACTAAAAATACAAATTTCTTTAAGGTGGTATGATACCCTAAAATACGGTGAACTCATGAAAAATTCAATTTCATGAAAATAGAACACTTGTCAAAAACACTTTCAAACAATCTTGCCGAATTTTCCTCTAGATGAGTGTGAAATTTGAGGAAAGTACACAGAGGTATAAATTTTTTTACGTAGCAACGGCCACATCAACGGTTGTTTACTATAAGACCATGACCAAAAATGCAGATTAGTTTTAACACATATGAACGAAACTATGTAGAAAAAGTTTGAAAGACATGTACAACCTACTTGTGAAAAGCTTTGCCTCGAATTGCCATCACAGGCTCATTCATTTTCCTCATGAAAACGAATATTTCCTACAACTGCAGTAACTTTTTACAAAATAGAACAACCATTACACCCTCTCCCCCGAGATCCAATCTGAACCCCCCTCCTCTATTTGTGGCTTGTTAAATGATTAATTCTTCGTGTAAGAAACTTAAAATGCATTTTTCTCAAATGTCTACTTTTGCACCGACTGACTTCATGTCAGCATTTCTACTTTGCAAAGTATTTAAGTAAGACTTTCTGAAACTTGGGCTAATCAAAGACCAATAGTGTCGTGATGCAATAAACCCAAAAAATCGTAACATTTTAACGCCTGTCACGTGACATGAGATGATTTGTCCACTGAGTGCGGTTTAAAATAAGGTTATTTCCAAATAAAGCCTGTTAAAAGCACTGAAAACAAGAATTAACTGTCAAAACATAGGTTAATTGCACAGAACCAGTGGCGGATCCAGACCTTGAGCTAAGGGGAGGGGCCCGGTATTGATTTACTTGCCATGGCGGCCATTTTCCCTTCAGTCATTTCTTCTTTTTTTATCCAAAATAAGGGGGGGGGCCTGGGCCCCCCGGGCCCCTCCCCTAGATCCGCCACTGAGAACGAAACATAAACTTGCACGATATGCCTGTTTGACAGTCAAATTTAGTTTTGTGAAAGAGCAGGAAGTGTTGGCGTCAATACTATAAAACACTACCTCAAAAGGCTGTGGCTGGCTGCCATAGCAACAATTTTGAGTGAAACCTTCAAAATTGATTTTCTCTTTCCGAGTGCAATCGCACACAATTGACCTTTTTTCACCATATTTAAACTAACTTTTTGGTCCCTCTTAGGGTACCATTCCACCTTAACTCACAGTTATAATTATATCAAAGAAGAGAAGCAAGCCTTACCAAATAAGAAAAAAAAAGTTCATGCCATAAACAAATTCATGACGTTTCATGTTACTCACAATGTGGACATCGGAATAGGCCTGTGCGTTCTCATATGATACAACCAGTACTATCAGAGCAATAATGTGCACAAGATAAGCACAGTATGTCAGGCGGCTTAATGGAATCCAAAAACGAGCAGACAGGATCCTATTTACTAAACCTTAAAAAGAAAAAGAAAAGTTGCCATCATTTCCAACCCTGTACACAATGGTCTTGCATAAAGACACCTTGATTAACTTTCCCCTTGTTTCTGTTTTACTTTTACACATAGCACATAACTTACCAAGATATAAACATGGCAGAACTGTTATTGCCACTTCAGTCTCTTGATTTGTCTGGAATTAATTATAAGCTTCAAAGATATGTACGGAGATGTTACAAGAGCATTTTTCTTTGTTGTGTGAAGTGGCTTATTTTTCTGAGGGAGGACAAGGTGCCACTGCAATTAACCCATGTGCATATAATGGTGTACAGTAGTGTATCTGTACATTGTATGTGAATGTTGTTTCTGTCTCTCACCTTGCTTCAAATATTCCTTCTCTTTATGAAAATATGATATTGCCTTTGAATTCTCCCACCAGGCAAGGATGAATATAGAAAGGCAAGTAAGGGGCACCCAGAATTGTATGGTAACAAAAATACAACTTGCAATTGAAGTATTTAATTGATTTTCCTTGTGGTAGAACCTTACAGAACGTTACAGAGCGTGAACCATTTCACTTTGTTGCACGTGCTAATAACTTACCTCCGAGCCCGCGATGACAAGCAAAAATCACCCAGGCTAGTGCCAAGCTCCACGCACATCGCGAGAAAGTCCCGTATGTGATGTTCTCAGCGCGAGAGAATGGTTGAGGATTGTCTTTTCTTAGAACTTTGTATTCACCATACAGCGTAGATAGGGCGAGAATGATAGCAACACACCAACCAGCCATATTGAATAAGTATGTGTGAACCTTACAAGAGGAAAGTAGTTAGTATTTTTACAAGTGTTGTTTCTGTTCACTGCTCAATAAGAGTTATAGTGGGCATTGTTGCAGTATAGCTTTTACATTCAATCTCCTTCACAGGAACAGACTAAATAAAGCTTTACCTTCATTAGCAGATTGGTTTACTTAGAATACAATAATGGTCAAAGGAAGTCAGATGAAAACTTTGTGTCATAAGATTTATGGCCGAACTGACTTTCAAACTTATTTGGTAATCAATGATACAACCACGGATATCATTTGCAAATAGAAGTGAGCAATGTCAGAACTTCCGACTGAAGTAGAAAGAGACACTAAAGGGGTGTTATGACCTTGTTACCTTGGTGGGTAGCCTCCAGTCCTTTGGGTGATTCAGTAAATAGCCCAACACCATACCAACAAGGTACGGTGCAATGCGACAATATGGCTTGACATATACGAGAGACTCAAAATCAACACCAGCAGGCCTGCAACATGATACCACAATGATAATTCTCACCTTACTTGTGGTACTAAATAAGATCTCTCACTACTAGTGTGAATTATGCACACTTAGGTTCTGCCATTAGATAAACATGAAAAAAATAGCAATGACAAAACTAAAGTGTCAGTGGCATTTCGTTGACGTTATGCTATTTGACCTTATCAACCATCACCAAGCTTTTTTACCAAACTTAAATATATTTCTAAACCAAGTTTTGTTGGGGCAAGAATGGATGATTCTCAAAATGGTTCTAAAAACTCAGTAAAAAAGTTTACAGTTATGACTTGCGATAAAATTCTGAACTGTTTTCCATATATATTTTCTTTGTTCCTAATAAAGAATTGGTTCATGCTTGGTGTGAGAATATTAAGTTACGGATTGATGCACGCGGGAAGTTTGGAGAGCACGAGAGAAGGGGTAAGAGTTGCTTGAGTTGCAGCTGAGAGTAACGTAAATTAACTCTAGCTTCTTGAGTGCTCTCTAAACTTCCCGCGTGCATTGATAACTCGAAATACGTACAGCTAAGAGCAATAACCTGTTTTTATAGCATAGCAACAACAGCTTGGGCACTAAAATATTCAATTTTATTTGCGATTGTCTACAAAGATCTCACAATACATGGTGAAGGAAAACAAAGGATACTGTTGGCTGGTTAAAAAACACGCCACAATCAGTTGAGCGAGGGCAGCCTTACTGTAGCTTGTGAAACCAAACCAAACCAAACAAAACTTTGGTTTCCTTTCATTTGGTTTCATTTCACAAAGTACAGTAAGCCCTTAATCGGTGGTTGAGCGAGAATGCTTCATCTGGTTTCTAAAACTGTCAATGAAAAATTCATTTCTTTGAGTTATTAAAAATGTAGGCAAAAAAGTCAAAATACTCAATGAAAATGTAGGCAAACAAAGTCAAAATACTCAAGTTTTAGTAAATATCTATGATCTTAGCTTGGTAAAAGTTGAAGGCTTGAAGTAGGGTTTGGATTGTTCAGAATGATGTTTACATTGCCGAAACTTAAACAAAAGGAACTTGCAGTTGAACTCGACGGAACCTTTGCAACTAAAATGAAACCGCACATGTCATGTTTTTTATGCATGGCTGTGCATATATAGAGATAAAAGCAGAGCTCCTGGGCCGGGGTTGGCTAACCCAGGATAAGCAGGAATTTTGATTTGAGTTATTAGCAACTTTGCGTTGAGTTTTTCTGTATATTTTCAGCCTTTTGAATAATCTCAAAATGCACAAAACAAAAGCAGTGAAACAGTTGTATACAAGAAAAATATCTACTTCCTTGGTCCAGCGACATGCACGGGCCAACGATCCGATCATGACAAGTGACCTTGGTGAGCTCTAAACTTATGCCCACAATATGGTCACGTGATACTAGTCAGCGGATACCTTGTTTTGACAGGTGTCAGTTGACCATAACTGGGATGTCCAATGTCAAAGAAGCACGTTATCAACCAAGGCTGCATGTCTCTTGCAAGCTATTAGCTGGCCGCTATCTTGCTAGCCTGATTCTCAGACGGTTCAGGTCGTTCACCGCTTTTTTCACCCGCTCTCTCCTTTCCCCACTTTTCTGAGCCCGCCTAACCACAATGCCGTGCGATCCAACAGGAAGTCCAGAACTCCTGACGCATGTATACGTAGCTATCCATAGTTGATTCACTCTCCTCTCAAAACTCGCAAAATTCGCATCCACACTGTTTTCTTTCCAGAACCAAAAGTAAGACAAAGAAAATTGAATGCGCCAAAATATTGTCGAAAAAAAACCGGGAAAACTACTACTTGAGTGAAGTGGCACTTAAAGTGAAACACTCATTTGCATCGGGCATATTTAGTGAGCTTTCTTGCTTTCTTCTTTCAGTGCCGTAGCAAGGGGAGGAGCCGGGGGGGGGGGGGGGGGCGTGCCCCCCAGTTTTTTTCCTAAAAATAAAAACAGACTTGTATAAAATGTTGCAAATAAAATGTTATCTATCCCAGCTGTCCCTGCTTCCAGAAGTAGTGCGGGCAATGAGGTACGACACCTCCCAATTCGATACTGCTGATCTGCTGGACTTTTTTCAGTCACTCGGAAATACTCGCAAACTCCTACTGAGTGAGATTTGCACCCTTGGTAAGCTTATGCTTGTCATGCCAGCTACTAATGCCGTCAGCGAGCGCTCCCTCTCCGCCTTAAAGCGAGTCAAGACCTACCTGCGTTCAACCACTGGAGAGGGCAGGCTCAACCACCTCATGCTTCTGCATGTCCACAAGGAATTGACAGATGGTATTGACATGGTGGAGGTCGCCAATTTGTTTGTGGGGGACAACCAGCGGCGCAAGCAACTGTTTGGGAAGTTTTCAAAAAACGACCTGCTGATGAAGTCTATGTTTGCCTCTAAGGCAACTCAGACAGTTTACTTAATAACTACGAACTTACTATGATGACTCTGAAAGGTGAAACATTTGCTGGTTTCAAGATACAGAGATAGTCGGTTTTCTATTTTATAATTGACGTTGGAAGTGTTATACTCTCAATGTGCATTGGCTTGCTGAGACAGTGTACGAAGTCAAAAATTCGCGATATGCGTAAATCACAGATAGCTCTTGGAGAACGCTGGAAATAGCATTTCCGTTACCCTCTAGATTTCAAAATTTTCTGGGGGAGCATGCCCTCGACTCCCCTAGCGACTCACGGCACTCACATGCTCCCCCACTTTTATTACCCTTGCTACGGCACTGTCTTTCTTCCATCGAAACTTGCCTAAATTTGTTTCAAAACTCTATTCCTTTCTCTCTGGAAGAAATGTAAGTAATGAAAGCGCAGACATTCCACAGACATTCCAATCCGCCAAATTAATCTTGAACTAAACTTGAAATATGTATAACTGTAGTAATGGTTAAAAAAATAAATTGTGCATACAAGTTAGAAAGTTAAGCAAATTAGGTTATGGGCACTTAAAAGGTTAAAAAAAGAGGTTTCTTACTGTTGCCTTAGAGATACAGCGTCAAGGTCATAATGAGCATAGAGGACAGCTGTTGTGATAAAACTGATACCTGCCAACACACCAGTAATTGCAAGTAGGCCTCGCAAGCGAAACCTAGAAACAAAAAACAGGTCAGAGCAACAAACAAGGGAATTATTTACAGGGTTCTCAGTAGAATGTTTCACAAGTGGCACACATTTTGTTCAGCTGTTGTGTCGAGCACGTGGCTCAGTTTTGTTCAGCAGCCACTTGCAAAGTTATTTGGTCACATCTTTACAGCATCTTTAGATTCAATATTGAGATATGGCTGTACAATACAATCAAATTTTCTAAGCTGACTAAGGTTTTGGTAAACTGATGCGTTCTTAGCCAATCAGAAAGCAGAAATTGTTGCTTATAAGTTATTAGAAGGATAAATGACAATTATTCCATGAGCCCGAGTTGGATATGAAGTGATAAAATAACCAACGAGCGTGTAGTGCGAGTTGGTTATAATCACTTCATATCCAACAAGGGCGAATGGAATAATTGTTTTAGTAAATTCTCAAACCGGGTTTTGCCGCCGATTTTTATTTTGGCCATTATGGAGGGCTGAAGTTGAAAACTTCATGCGGAAAATTTTTAAACTTGGCGCACTATTTTCCATATGATGTAAAACTCTGACTATTGGCTCATAGTCGGAGCTTTTTAGCCAATCAAAAAGCTAGAAATGCAATAGTCGGAGCTGAGAATTTACTAACGCTTGATAATCTGTCTAAATCTTATATTAAAAGTTGGTATAGATGTTATCAGTCATGTCATGGTCTATCGCACACAGGTACAAGTTTGGTAGAGTAAATTATATTTGGTGATAGATTTATCAAGAACTCAATCTACAATAAAGTAAATAGTCAAAATAAGGTGGCTATGTTGCCCCCTCTTGTTACCACTCCACTATACCTGTATGCTGTGAAGAGGATGGCAGGTGCAATGATGTAGAACTGCATGTCATTAGCTAGGTACCAGGCCCAGCCCATACACTGCAGAGCAAATATACCAAAATATGTAAAATTTATAACACACGTTAGTAAATATACAATAGACATTAACAATTTAATATAAACAAGGTAGCTGTTTAGACACAGTGTTTTCTGTCTTTCAGTAATTTCCACATTGATCCTCACTTTGTAAAATTATTTTTACTTTAGTAGCATCGTCTATCTTGGCCTTGAAGAGTTAATTGCGGTCAGACCTTCAATCTTCTGACAAGACTCAATAGCAGTAGATTGTCAGGAAAGAAAAAAATCATGCCAGAGCCAAGTTGCTGTTCCTGTAAGCCAAGCGGTGCTCTCCAGGGCATACCCCTCACATATGTCCCTCAATTTTTTCAGGGTGCATTCTGCCATGAGTACATGCTGACAAAAATTTAAACAGCCCAAAAAACTAATCATAATTTACAGTTTAATTTCATCCCAATCAATTTGTCTCTTGCTCTACCCTAGTCAGTTACAGGTAATTCCTTTCCTACCACTTCTGCTTTCTTTCAACATTTATTTATAGTATTTGTGCAATCAATCTTGCTATTATTTTTATTTTTAATTCAGAAAACTCACCGATGCCCCAGAAAAAGTGGGATAAAAATTGTTGATATACAGTAGATTTGTCCACCAGTATTTACTGCACTGTGTTTCAGTTTGCACTCCATACCAAAAAGGGCCCTCACCAAGAAATCCCGTCATTTTGTGAAAAAACAGCAAAACAAACATGTAAGTTGGAGTTAACCTGTTTAAAAATAAGAGAATTTAATAAATTATGTAAATGAGTCAGAGAATGTTTAGTAATGTGTATTCAAATGCTTATAGTGTAATATAATTTTGGTCTTGTGACTAGTATAGTTGTGTTTTGAAATAATAATATATTAAGTTCTGCATTGATGTCAATAGTTTTAGGAATAAGCTTAGAGGGGTACTTTTAGATAAATTTAAGGGGGAAGAACGATAGTTTAATAATTTGCAATTGTAATTTAATAACTTGTATATGTTTTTATTTCTTTGTAATTGACGCTGAAAAGCCCCTTTGGGGAAGTTGTCAATAAACGTTCACGTTCCTACCACTTCTGCTTTCTTTGAACATTTATTTATAGTATTTGTGCAATCAATCTTGCTATTATTTTTATTTTTAATTCAGAAAACTCACCGATGCCCCAGAAAAAGTGGGATAAAAATTGTTGATATACAGTAGATTTGTCCACCAGTATTTACTGCACTGTGTTTCAGTTTGCACTCCATACCAAAAAGGGCCCTCACCAAGAAATCCCGTCATTTTGTGAAAAAACAGCAAAACAAACATGTAAGTTGGAGTTAACCTGTTTAAAAATAAGAGAATTTAATAAATTATGTAAATGAGTCAGAGAATGTTTAGTAATGTGTATTCAAATGCTTATAGTGTAATATAATTTTGGTCTTGTGACTAGTATAGTTGTGTTTTGAAATAATAATATATTAAGTTCTGCATTGATGTCAATAGTTTTAGGAATAAGCTTAGAGGGGTACTTTTAGATAAATTTAAGGGGGAAGAACGATAGTTTAATAATTTGCAATTGTAATTTAATAACTTGTATATGTTTTTATTTCTTTGTAATTGACGCTGAAAAGCCCCTTTGGGGAAGTTGTCAATAAACGTTCACGTTCACGTTTTAATCTTTTTCAAGACAACTAAATTGTGGTATACAATGGTATCAATGGACTTTAAAGTGACTGAGTGCATGAGTTCTTCTAGTCAATTTGAAAGCACTGATCCAACCAAAGAAAAGGTAAACAGGCTTATTACTAGCAGAGAGTGCCAGAATGCAAATGAAAAGCAAATTTGTGTAGAGTGCTTTTCTTTGTTTCACATAATCTATTAACAAAGATTAAATTAAACCTTTTTATAAGGGGAAAACATCAGATACAAGTGAAACATACCTCCAAAAACGATGAAAATAGTACATGAAGAGTGGAAGTTCTCCATTTTTCTTCTCCATTCGACGCAGTGATAAATAAGCAACTAAGAGACCACTGTGGAAAAAGTTTAATGACAAAACATCAGAAGATTTGAACAACATAAGTCTTGCAGTATAAAAACACAACTTAGATGTAGAAGGGGGTTAGTGAATTTACCACAATGGCAGACTAATGATAGGCTCAACCAGAATACAATATTTGAAGGAGCACTGTTGTTGGTAAGCAAACATAAGAGATATCTTTTCTGGTAAAAAAGATCTGAGTACTAATGAAACTTTAGGACTAGTTAGGGTTATATGTTATTTTATACCATGCCATAGCCAATAGCCAGCCAATCAAAATACAGAAAAGCTGTTGTATAATTATTCAATGATATTACATCCAACCTTCTCAAACGCATTAATAATTCATCAAGTTAAAACAAAGAAAATCCTAACCGTGAAGGAGGTCTGTATACCCGGTCTTAATTAGCATAGATTTGGATGATTTTTCTTCTCCTCTTACTCCTTAGTTTTTGTTTTGACTATGTTTGATATATCAAACACTCAAGAAAGTGTTTCATCAGCTATCCAAATACTTTGAATTTCATCAAAAATACTCTGCTGAGCGTCATACTTTCAACTCTCTTCTTGGTGTTGGATATCCTGATCAAACACTGTCTCTTGCCTTTGATATAGTACTTCCCATCAGTCACTGTGCACATATCTCATTAATTTGTTGGCCACTGTATTTTCTATGGCATGGTATAAACTAGTTGTGCAACCCTCTCTCGCGGTATACCATGGAATATTCCACTTGTATTTTTTGGTATACACACTCACCTAAAGGCTTGTGTGCATACCAAGAAAATACAAGTGACTTATGGGACATTCATGGTACATGTATACCACTTGAAAGTATTGCGTGACTAGTATATATTCTTAAATGCATGTATAATGAAAAACAGCTAGAGTACAGCACACACCTTAGGAAAAAGAAACTGTCAACTGAAAAGGTTGCATTGTCAACAGTTTGAAATGTGAAACGGTGAATAATGTCATATGCTAATAGCCCATTACCTATAGAAAATGAAAAAAAGGTAGTTAGGAATAAGAACCTCATGTACATGTCTTTTGCTGTTTTTATTATTACAGTAGTTCAGTGGTTCAACCAGTTGACAGCTGTGATTTTGCAAACAATCAGTGAGAACTTACTGACTGGTATCGTCCACATTGTTTGTATAGAGTACGTATGTCCCAGGATTACCCACCACATGCTCAGCACTCTCATACCATTGATGGAGGTTATGGCAGTTGAAGGAACTTTGGTATCCATAATAAGCCTTGTGTTTTTAATTAAAGAGAAACACAAAAAGAACTGCACCACTACATCTGTATCAAAACATGAAAAAAACAAAAATGTTAATAGTAAGTATTACATCTCAACTTTTTTTAATTAGACATGTTATTTTGCCTAATGCAGCCCATTAAGCAGTCTAGCTGGGTTAAAATTCCAAAGTAAATTTCCAGGCAGAGTACTTAAAGGGGCACAGTCACTCAGGCAATTAAGGTAAGGTCAGGTAATTCTTAACTATTTATAATCATATTCACATAATAATTTTTAAAGAAATTACCGGTATACACTATGCACTCTAAACAGTCTTCTATTTGCAAAATCACAGCCACATAACAAACAAGAATGATTTTCCAGCACAGCGTGTGTTTGTTTCTTTTGAGTTTTTCTACTTTCTTTTTTGATAATATTTCAGTCAATTCTATGAGCAGTCAGTGCTGAAATTACCTAACCAATCATGTGACAGTAGACCCTTTAGAGCCAAATCAATTAAGTTCAAGATCCAAATCACACTCACTTGGTCTAGCTGGCTCCTGGTGAAAGTTTGACAAAGTTATACTTGCACTAAAGTTGACTTCATGAGAAGATTGGAGTAGATTTGTCTTGTCACTGTCGGGATCACTCTTTGCCAATGGATTTTGAACATGAGGAGCCTGGTTGTGATCAGCTACTATGGAAACATTTCTGATTGGCATGAATCCATCACTTTTATTAACAGGCAAGGAGTGCGACTTTCTAAAGCTAACAACAATGTCGATAATCGTCCCAACAAGGCAGAGGAATAGGATTAAACCACACAATATCCTGTGCAAATTGATAATAAAATCAATATGAGGAGTCTTAATGTATGCCTTTAAAAGGTACTATCAAACATGTACTGTAAATATATAGACGGGTTCACAACTTTGTGCACAGAAATAACAAAAAGTATATTAAGGAAGTCACACCACGGAACAGCTCTCATATTTTCTCACCCAGTAATCATTGTTAAGTTAGTAGGCTTAAGTATTTTTCAATGAAACATAAGGAAAAGAGAAGCATACAAAAGAAGGCACTTAAAATTAAATCACCTTAATGAGACCTAAGCTTCTGCAAAACTAAATACCATGATTACAAATTCAGAACTGTTTATCTTATTGCCCCCTATTGCAACCAATGCATGGTCTATAACTTTGAATGTAATCTGTGCGATGCAGATTTATGTCAGGGACACAACCAGCCATTTACATTAACTAATTAGCAAACACAAATTCAACAATTGGGAGGCATCTAGAGTAACATGATCTGCCTAAGTCTGCTGTAGAGGATAAACAATTCTCTGTCTTGAAAATGTGCAGATCAACATTTGATTTCTTAATTTTCGACATGCTACTCATTAAGGAGATGAGACCTTTGTTAAACACTCAAGACTATTCGTGCCAAACATTTTGTGTGACTGTGCGTACTAATACAATAAGTTAATCTGGCAAATTCGAAACCCACATGATACTGGTAAGCAGATACCTTGTTTTGACAGGTGTCAATTTATTGACCATAACATGAACGTCCAATATCAAAAAGAACATATGTAAGGAGAAAGGGAAGAGCCTGCCCGTGTTGCTTGGAATTCTGAATGACGTCCCCAAGAAACCCTGCTGATGGGACATTGAGCAAATTGTCAAAGTCAGTCACTTAGCACTCATCGGATATTGATGTAAACATTGTCCACGTGATCTGTGCCATGCTAGACCATACCAGGATAGGGCTTGCAATATTATGTAACTTAGAAAGAAAATCTAGGCCAGAAAATGTGGGGTTTGAATGCGTTTTGTGCGCAGTTAGAGAAAAGACATAATTAATACCAGTACTGTAAATCACAACTGCTCTGCAAAGGCCAAGTGACGACTAACATGGCATTCCATTCCAGCATCAATAGCAATGAGTTGCAAAAAAATATTAGACTTTTTACAAGTCTTGTGTAAGACGGCAAGAACATTGTTTCTTTCATGTTAGCAGGGTCCCAAGCCACTGCATTGCATTATTTTATGTTCAAGATCAATAGAAATTAAATTATTCTGAAATTGTGGCACACAAGCAGCTCTAAAAACTAAACAGTACTTTCTCTGGGGGCCATCATGTTGCTTTTCTAAACAGAAGTTGAACAATGTTACCATGCCAATGTATTAATCTCAAACAATCAGTATTTTGCATCCAAAATGTGGATGCACCAATTCAGAATTCAAAGTGGCGCATGCAGACTCTTCTTCCCCTTTCCTCTCCTTCTTCTAGTTACCATGCAAAGAGCCTGCTCACAGGCTTGGGCTCCACCATAATCTTTGATCAAACATTTAATAAGACTGCGAAAGATTCTGAGAAATTCTACTTACAAAGTCATGATTACTCCTGCTGCGTATTCTGACTTCTTGTTACAGAAAACAAGTTTAGTCTGCGAATTTTCACTTGCAATACTGATTGGTTCTGGGATTAGCCTTGCCAGTGTTTGGTTTTTATTCAATCCTGATGGAGACAGATGTGATGGGTCAGACATAATGTAGGTATTCAACAAAATGTTAGTTCAGGACATTTAATGATTGTGTTTATGTTAATGTATTTGAAGTTTAACTGAATGGAAGGGACAACGTGCTGAAAAGAAGAAATTGAAGTATATAAATTTTGAGGCAAAAAACACTTTTTAACTTTACAGAGTATCCATTTTTTAGGGGGGCATAAGGGCGGGGGGGGGGGGGGGTCGGAAAACTGCAAAACCAAGTAGAAGAAAGTAAAAACCTGCAAAACCGCACCAAAATATACTAAATACTGTACAAAGCATGCTTTTTGCAATTTTTTTGTGAAAGTTCGTCAATATGCTAGTTTTCAAGCTGAAATACCCTGAACATGAACTGGGAACAACCATTTCTTTGTCACAACTTGACTGATGAAATCAGCATTACATTTCATTTGATATCTTTTCAAGAACAATTTTAATAACTCGAAGACAAGATGTACATTAGTCAGCCCCATAGGTTGTTCAGTAGAGCAGACAATTGCTGAAATGTTTAACTCTTGAAACGAGTTCTTGCTCCTAGGAGAAATGTTGCTTAGCTTCCAATCTCTCCTTGAAATAACATCTCTCCCCAACCATCCTTAACCACCTCCTCACATTTTTACAGATTACCGCAATCTAAAGGTTATGAAAAATGCAAACCGCATAGTCTTATAAAAATGCAATATTGCAGGTTAAAAAAATTCCTGCAAAACCGCACCAAAAAGAATGCAAAATAGCATCATGTAAACCCTTACGCCCCTCTCATTTTCCAAGTTGAGTGGCTCATAGCCAATTTGATTTGATAAGAACAAGAAAATAAGGGCATGAACAGCAGTGTATCCACAAAGTGGCTATACTCCTTCACTGTTTCCATATTGAATTTAGAGCTCTTGGTTTTTGTGGAAGGAGAAAAACAGGGAAACCCTTGAAACAAGGATGAGAACCAATGACAAATTGAGTGCACATAATACTGGGTCTGGGATTTGAATATTGGCAATTATTATTTCAATATTATGCCATTTTATTATATTACCTAGATCAAGAGAATGTGCAAAATATGAGCTCGTATTGCACTGTAGTAATAGTTTAATTGTTTTAATCATTTGCATGCACCTTTTATGATCAGTGGAATTTTCACATGATGCAAGATGTATTTCAAAAACTAGATGCCAGAATACAAGAAATGACATAAAAGTGGAATTAACAATTTCTTATTTGATGGTATAACATAATACTGTGCACGCACGTTTTGCTCATATCTGCTCTTTATTTTCCTTGCCTATTTGGGGCTTGGAAAAATACTATGCAACTCGCAAAATATCCATGGGAGGTGGCCATTATGGGGAAGTAGGGGTGTAATATGACCTCCGTTCTTTTTGGCGGTACCAAACAAGTGGCCATTGTAGAGAGGTGGCTGTTGTAGAGAGCTAGTTGTAAGGGGAGACTGTACTTACTGCAAGCAAGCAAGATAGGCTAAATCTGGTCCTGTGATAGGCGACCTGAGCAAGCAGGATAAGGCTATATATTTGTAATATATCCTTTACTGATGAAGGTCATGCGGTCAAGATGATTAGATATAATGGTACATGAGCCAAAACGAAGTTGTCCAATATCCAGCCATCTTGAGTGAACAAGCTTTGTCAACATTTAAGGTACCCCAAAGTAGTGATCCTTAAAAGTAATGTGACCATCTGAAAAAAGCATGGAAAAGATTGCTAAAATGATCCTAAATTACCCACGGGGGTTATAGCTGCTATAGTCAGAACTTCATGGTAGTACTGAAGATATAACTGTACCTGAAAAGATATCTTGTAGAGCTTTAGTCACGTCCTCTTCACTGCATTGTTTTGGTGCACAGATCCCCCAAAGAATGGGAGATGTCTGAAAAGCAAAGGAAAACAAAACAATCAAATGATTAAGCCCATTTTGAAAAGGAAGTCTCTGAGACATTTACAGCAGTTCTTAACCTGGGAACAGTTGAGGTTACCTATCTTCTGAGAGAAAGTACACATACACAGTCACACTGAAAACACACTTATTTTGCAGTGACAGCACACCGCTAGCTTGATCACAGGACCACAGTTTCCCACTCTAAGGATGTCTACACAAACACTACATATATATTATTAACCAGGCATAAGGGCTGTACTAAAGAATATCAGCCCAAAGTCTTCACAGCACGGAGCGAGCACAGCAAGGTCCGTACAAAATAGGCCATGGGCCGATATCCTTCCAGTACAGTCCTGAACAAGCTTGGTTCACAAGAGATTTATTACACAGCTCAAACTACCAAAACATCTTCAAGAGTGATCTTGCGCGATCATTCATGACAGTGCCCTGTCCAATACTTAGAGAACATTGGACCAGTAATGTAGCAATCTGGTTGGTTGATTTTAGTTATTGGCCATCTGAACTAACTTAGCTGTGTAATAAAATAAACTTAACTGTCAGTGTAGTACTTTGGATAAAATAAATGTGTGGCCTTGCGCTAAATTAAAACACAAACACTATCACCTTAATCTTATAATATCAATGACAAAAGAGCTGTATCTCATTGGTTCTGAAGAATCTGTTTTACATAATTGGACTACAAAACATACAGTTCAATTGATTGGTGATTCCTTAATTTACATTCTGGCTATCATTTGTTGTAATCTAAAGAAGGTGTTCATAAAGAGCAACATACCAGATTTAGATTACATTATGACCATGAAATTATACGAAAAGCAAGCAACTTGTAAATCATCATCATCATCATCATGATTAGTCCTTATTGTATCATGGGATGCACAAGGCGTCAACCAGTAAAAATCCCCACACACATGAAGGATGGTCATTTAATTCAATTAGTGACATGAGGTGATGAGTAGTCTATATACCATGACTCACCTGAGTGACATTCAAAACAGGAACTGCGACATAAGCCAAGCAATGTAAAACAATAACAATCAGTTATAAGCTTTTTGCCCAAAACACATTTTTTGGACTTTTTGGAGATTTTGAGCCAAATATGAGCCAAATTAGCTCCAATCCACTCAAAAAGGCATTTTAACATGACAGCATGCCTTTCTTTCCACTAGCATTGCATTTTAAGATATTTTGCTCAGGTGTGCACAGAAACCAAAGCATCATTGAGACTGGCAATTTTTACCATGGAGTAGCAAAGAATGGTCGCAGGGAATTTTGCTCAGAGTTTTTCACTCAAATTTCTGAGCATTTTCGTGCATATCTCAGGCTTCATTTAGCTGATCACTCTGATCTGGGTATCATTGGAAAGATGTTTTCCTCCTGCAGAACTTGAGCATAGATGATGCCAATTTTGGTCAAAGTTGATGATGTTACAAGTGGAACAAAGGCCAACATTTTGTCACGGCTGGTTACAGCTGGCACAGGCATCAATGGGTTAATAACTTACCTGCTCTCATGCTAGAAAAAGTGTTTGAAGAAAGTAAAATCGTGAAAAGCTAAGTAAATGCTCCATATTGCAAGTGGCATACATGTACCTAAATTACTCTCAAAAGACGACTTTAACCATTTGTCCGCTTCATGCAGTAATGGCCCAAAGAGGAGGAGGATTCCTGTCTCAAAATCATGCGGAATAGACCAGAGTGGTGAAATCATGAATATCGGTTAATAATTCAAGTTAACACAAAACTATTAGGTCACAGATCATGAAGAATAATTTCTTAAATTCATGTTTCACAGAAAATAAAATCAGCTAATCACGCATCACAAGAATATGACCCTTATTACTGGCCTTAGTTCATATGACAATAACTGAAATCAACCAATCAGTTTGGTCTATTGCTGGTCCAACATTTTCCAGATCTTGAATGGGGCACTGTGCCAAATGATCACATGTTACTACTCTTGAATGTTTTCTTGTAGTTTTATGCGGCCTACTTTTCTAAACAGTTTTCTCAAACATAAAATATTTGTTCCTTCTTTTGTTTTCAAAAACTCAGATGTGTATAAACCCAAAGTAAGCAGTCAATTAGAATTGTGCTCTTGAAGTTGTCTTTCTAGTCCTTTCCTCCTTTTGAAGGATACTAGCCAGTGTTCTATATATGCAAATGTCAAATTGACAATTAATTCAGTCCGTGTGAGTTAACTCTCTAAAGCGTGAAGATTAAAACTAAGACCAGAAAATAATTGGAAATTTCTACTAAAACAATTAGGTTATTTGCTCTCGATTTCTATACAGGCGATAGTTGATTCGGCCTTCGGCCTCATCAACTATCACCTCATAAAAATCTCAAGCTCATAATCTAATTGTTAATTAGTAATTGGGTGAGTAATTTGAAAATCAGACAATTAACTCACAGCACAAGGCTGATATGGATGAGGTCCAGTTACTGACCTATTATAACGATAACAAATTTCAGGATAATTTAAGAATTTAGAGAAAACAACAAAACTTTTAAATTTGACAGACATGTTGTTGACAGAACCTGCTATAATCTTCAGTTGATAATTTGATTGTACAAAGTTGATAATTTGATATACAAAGCTTTGGAAGTTGAATTCATAATAAGTAGCAAAATATGCCAATATGTGATGAATAGTGACAACAGAACGAAGCAGAGTGTAAAAGTGTGAAAATTATGAAGATTTACATGGTGTAATTGTTGATTCAAAGAGAGTTCTCTTTGAATATGAATAGCCTCTTTAGTTGGAAACTACTGGAGTCTTTAAGAACCTTTGAGTGAAAAAGTCAGCAGTGTTTTCCATACTTTTTACAAGCAGTTAGGAAATATTTTAAAAGTGTTGAGATTGTATGTGGCTGAGATAACTTTATGTGCATAGAGCAATTTTCAATTGATTGTTGTAAAAGTAAAACCAAACCAACTAGACTTTTCAAGGGTGGGGATTGGGAGGGGGACAGGAGGGTCAGAACCTCCCATTACCCGTACCATTTTTCCCACTTCCTTTACCTTGCTCCCATCCCCTGTAAATAAGGAGGCTTAAAACACATCCTAGTCATTTTGCTGCGCAAACCTTTGGCATTTCAGCCATGCTCTTGTTACTCACGTCTTTTGACAGCTTAAGCGACAACATTTCATGACCTATGACACATAGCCACCATAAATGGGTTTCCAATTTTACTGGAAGTAAACCTCAAATTTCCATTGTTCGGTAGGCCCAGAAATCTCAAAATGAGCTAAATGTAAGTCAACATTTTGGGTGTTGTTGTTTTTGACAGTATTTTAACAATTAATAGATGATTTCCGCCTTCTTAGAACTCCTGCTTCCCACTCTTTCTTCTCCTGCCCCTTATTTTCCCAGGCTCCCGCCTCCTGCCCCCCCTGGCCCCCCTGGCCCCCATCACTACTCAGCCAATCTCAAACTACATATAGTACAACCAAAACCAAAACAGAAGTAATTGCCTGATTGCTGTCGACACTCAATTGAAAACCATTCTATACTAAAAAAGATATCCTTTTTAATTAGATTCCATTAGAGTATTATTTCTATTTAGAAAAAAACCCAAAGCAAATAAGCACGCAGATTGGTTTAAAACTGTGTTTCTTAATAATAATTATTATTATTATATTAGTGTAAAGAAACACCAAAATTCTATGCTGTACTGTTTTAAAATTCTACAAAATCAAAAGCTCTCTGTTTTAAGAATTTACGTAATTGTACTGACAACCGTTTTTCCTTTTTCAGTTTTAAAAACTACATTTTGATCTTGTAACAAGCCTATATATGAAGCTCTAATACAGCAAACTTCACGTTTTTGTTTGGTGTATTCACTTAGTGGCATAGAACGCCTCAAAACAATTAAAGTAATTCCTAAAACAATTTCGTGCTTGTACAAAATATACATCAGAAAATACTCACAAGGATAAGCAAGTGGAGAAGTGCTCAGCTTCTTCACAGTAATCTCTGCACTGCTTGCCGACATTGGCACGTATTGGCGAAAGAAATATTTGGAAGCTTCGGAAATGAAAAGCCAAAGAGTTGTGCGATCTGAGCGTAGTTTTTGGAAAGTAATCCAGGAGATGCAGTTGAAGTTGTTGGAACTGGACAAAACACCAACAAAACTGCCAACATTGCAAATGCTTTACTAAAATCGTCAGCCATCTTCATTAGGGTCGTCACGCAACTCTTCCCACTGACGAGACACCTGCACGCGAACCCTGCACGCAACAAATCCGCAACAAATGGCATACCGCGCTCAAACAACACCGGTCTCCTAGACCACTTTGAGCTCGTCACGCAATCGTTCTCCTCCACGTTCATTCCTAGGTGTTATCGTTTAAAACACAAATTTGTACGTTCCGACTGTTCTTAAATTCGCATCAATTTGTACAATATGACGGAGCTAGTTCGAGTGTGTGTAATAGGAGCCGGAGGTGCTGGGCTGGCCGCGGCTCGTCACCTTACAAGTGAGCTGGATACTTTTGACGTGTCTGTGTTCGAGCAAGCTTCTTCTATTGGTGGAATATGGGTTTACAACGAGAAAACAGGCACAGATGAACGAGGGCTTCCAATTTACTCGAGTATTTACCAAAATCTTAGGTAAGTAAAATGTTAGGCCGTGAAAGCTTGGCAAAACTCAAGCTTACGTAACAATGTATGGGACGGTGGAGAGTTGAGACTCATATGGTTTCAGTGTGAACTAAAGAAAGAAATGGGAAAAGTGAACAAATAAGAAAATAGGTGCCATGCACTAGACACCGGAATTGGCTTTCATGGTATAAGATATTTCGTGCAAGATTTCCGTATAACCCAATACATTTATTATGGCATGCAGTTCTTTGTTAACTAATAAACAATAGGATAAACAATAGAATCCCTTTGAATGACTATAAAACTTTTCATTTTTTTCCAAGTCTTGCATTACTTTGGACTAGGCCTAAAAAGCCTTAATGAAAACGATACTGGAAGCTTACTCTTCTAGCACCGGGTCAATTCTACGAAGAGGAAATGAAACTCTTCAGGGACACAGTTGATTAAACAATGCATTGCATATCTTCATGCAGTGTCTGAAGAAGAGACAAGTACGCAACACACTTGAAGTAAAAAAACTTTATGTCAAATTAGATAGTTATTTACACAATTTTTTTTATGATCGGTGACTTTCCCATACAGTAATTGCGTATAGAGAATTATTCTCTGTATAGAGAATTATTCTCTATATACACACAAGCATATGCAGAGTCAAATTTTGAGCTTGGGAAGCCTGTGGTCTTCATTCAGGAAGACAGAAACTAGTTCGGCCAAAACTAAATTTCTACTAGTCTGTGGCTAGTTGGCTACCATTAGTGTTGAGCCCTGCTGGGGAATGGGCAAAAATACAGTGCGCAATGAAATCCTCTGTTATTCAAACAGTAACTAGTAATTATCAATGTATTTATTCAATACCTTAGGGGGTCGCCATTGTCTTCAAAAGCAATAGAGCACATACATAATTTGGGACTTTTTCCATACTTTGTCCTGATAATGTTTTATCAAAATTTGAGCCTTTCCCATCAGTGCTACTTCCCCAGAACAGCATTTCCTACATGTTAGGGGGATGGTTTTTTCCTTTTATTTCACAATGTGTGTTACGACCACTGTCCCTTTGACAAATTTACCCTCTGTTTTTTATCCATATCTCAGAACCAATCTTCCCAAGGAAGTGATGGCCTTTCCTGGTTTTCCATTTCCCTCAGAATTGAAATCATTCATGACTCATCAGCAAGTTCTCAAATACCTTGAAGACTACACCAATCACTTTGACCTGTATAATTACATTCATTTTAACTCTGCCGTCACAAGTGTTAGTCCTCTCATGGGTGAAGACAGGGACCAGCCGCAATGGGAGGTGGTTGTGACAAATGTTGATACTAAGGAATCTCAAGTTCATGTGTTTGAAGCTGTCATTGTATGTTCAGGGTAAGTTTGCTAGTACATAATTTTGTTAATAAAACTTGTTTAAAAAGTTGTAAGACTGCCAAGTTGTCTCATAGTTGACTCAAGTTTTGTATTTGTTTGAAGTAAAACTTCAATTTGTCACCCATCTCTGTCATTTTTAACTGTATGATGCAGGAAAAACACAACTGTACAGATTCACAAATAGCACAATAAAGAGCTTGCTTAGTGTAGACTGACGTGTATTTAATGCATCTGTAGGTCGAGTATCGACAGACACTATTGGTTGCCATATTGACCGAGTATTGGCTGATATGTCGAACGATACTCGGTTGACATGTTGATCAACTTGCATGTCAGACAATACTCGGTAGACACTCGGCCGATACTTTACCGACTTGGCTGATATTTTGCGGACACTCAACCCACACTAGGCTCATTTGGCCAGCTCTTGTTACTGAGTTCTAGCCCTTTGAAAGGGACTTTCGGTCGCCATCGTCCGTTCTTGACCTTTCATGCCCTTTCATGCCGGCAACATTCATCTATGTCAAAGACTGTTTTTTCAGCTTATGTTTTTTATTTTCATCCTCCCTTTATATATATCGCAAGCCCACGGCTAAGGTCTAAAACTACGATAAATAGAGGAGTACCAAAATAAGGACCCTTGTTACTTTTGGAATTAGCAGCCTCTGGGGCTTGTCACTTTCAACCAGTTTTGGGGGGTCATTACTTCCAAGGAGTACATTACTCTGGAGAGTAAAAAAATGTTATAAAAAGTTGTTACGACTGGGCTCTTCTTCCTGTTTAAATCTATATTGCTGTCACATAGGTGATCAGCTTTGCATGTCTACACCTTGTTGTCGGTAGTCAGCTGAAGACTGCCATTTCAGCAAAATAACGCTAGTTAACAATACACACATACCACTGACAGTTGACCAATATGGGTCGAGGTGTCCACCGATTGTTGATCAACAAACCGACCAAGTGCCAACTGATAGTGTCAGCCAACAGTCTACCAACTTGACTAATATGTTAACTGACACTCGGCCGACTCTCGATCTTCATATCAACTGGGTATAGGCTGATTTATTGACCGACAGTTGGTTAACATATATCAACCAATAGTATTGACCGATACTCGGCCGACAGATGCCTTAAGTACACATGATCTTGACTGACTTGCTTATAACATGGAGATCATTAACATAATCTCTAACATGGTAGTAAATATATTATTAGGTGATTGAAATAATGTTTGATGTCATATGCATTGGAGAATTTGTCTTGATTTGTGTGATACTCTTGTATAACAACATCCCTTGATTTAATCTTGCAGTGTATAGTATTTTCTATAATTTTTTTTCTGATTACATTATTGCAGACATTTTTCTGTTCCTCTAATACCAAGCATTCCTGGTGTTGAATCTTTTCCTGGTGTTCTGATGCACAGCCATGATTACCGCCATCCTGATGTCTTTGAAGGAAAGCATGTGGTCATTCTTGGTGCTGGTTTATCAGGTCAGGACATTTGCCTTGAAGTTGCAAAGAAGGCAGAAATAGTGTACCTTAGCTATAGAGGCAATGTTGCTAGTAAGCTTCCAGACAACGTAAAGCGACAAAGACCAATATCATTCGTATCCTCAGACGGGACAGTTCATTTTGATGATGGACAGCAGAGAAAAATTGATGCCATCTTACTCTGCACAGGTTATGAGTTCTCTTTTCCATTCCTCAGTGATGCTTGTAATATTAAGGTGTGCAATAACAGAGTAACTCATCTTTACAAACACATTTTTAACACAAAATACCCCACACTCTCATTCATTGGGCTCTGCCTCAGGGTGTGTCCTTTCCCACTGTTCAGCCTGCAAGCTCAGTACATTGCAGCAGTTTTGAGTGGAAAGAAGAACTTACCATCTGAAAAGAATATGAATGATGACGAAGAAAAGGATTTCCAAGAAAAACTCTCATCTGGGTTGGACAAGAAATATGCTCACATGTTAGGTGACGGTCAGTGGGAATATGACAGGACTGTCGCACAACTAGCTGGAACGCAGCCACTAAGTGAATTTTATGGGAATCTTTTTAAATATTTGGACTACAGAAGGGAAAATTTCCTAATGGAATATAAGAATGATGAGTTCACAATAACTTCTGATCGAACATGGGCAAAAGTTGAAAAAGGATTTTGTGACAATTTAATTGATTAATAAGACATAACAAAATTAAGGTAAGATAAGGTAAATGGAACTCTGTAAAAGTGAGTGAAGCCTCCTCTTGCAATATTGCTTATTATTAGTTAAATTTTTATTAAGAGTATCTTGTAGTATGTAGTATTGTAAGTATCACAAATAGTGTGTAGTATTGTAAGTTGCAAGTAGTATATACATAGACCAATATGGTCAGTCATAAGTGATTTAAACGTTTTGGGTCGTGTTGTATTTCAGTGTTACCAAGAAACAAAAAAAGTTCTTTGAAGCCCCGCTATCTCAAGCAATTTTTGAGTTTTCTTAGGAGGTCTTACTGGATATTTTTTCGAGAGTTTCGAGTCTCAATTGTCTTAAAAACATTGTTTTAAAAAGTGCGGTAGTCAGCAATCTAAAATAATTTAGGTATATTTGTAAGCTAAAAGTCAAGAGACATTTGTACTCATGGTTCTTAGGCGAAACAAAACTGATAAGAGAACCAATTAGCTTTTATTGGAGCACTTTTTACAGATTAATTACAAAATAATTATTGAATGTGGTTATTATTGTCAGTGTATGACATGGGTTTTTTACAAGCAGCTTGACATTTCGGTGTTGTCTCTCCGGAGACTGCAAAACAATAGATGAAAAGCTTAAGTGTAAGTAATCAAAGTGGAACTGTGGATATGGAAGCGACCACTGATTTTCCTTGTTTCCAGTCAAACATTGAAATCTTTCTTTCAATTTTTTGATGTTTTTTTTTATTGTTTTGATACATTATGCTTGATTTCAAAATACAAACATTATTTACAACCCCTTTTAGGGGAATTAACCAAAAAAAACCTTCTGAGTCGCAAACCAGTTGTGGACAGAAGCTTCCATTTTTATCTATAAATGTCCTCACCTATTGGGGTTGATTTTTACAACACCCAGTATGCAAATTATGCTTTCCATCTATTTAAACTCTAGCACTTGTAAGTATTTATCACTTGATAATGGAGTTACGATGACTTCGAAACATCAGCAACTCGATCAAGGCAAAGTTATTTGTATAACATTTTTTACAACACCCAGTATGCAAATTATGCTTTCCATCTATTTAAACTCTAGCACTTGTAAGTATTTATTACTTGATAATGGAGTTATGATGACTTCGAAACGTCAGCGACTCGATCAAGGCAAAGTTATTTGTATAACATTTTTTTACAACACCCAGTATGCAAATTATGCTTTCCATCTATTTAAACTCTAGCACTTGTAAGTATTTATCACTTGATAATGGAGTTACGATGACTTCAAAACGTCAGCGACTCAATCAAGGCAAAGTTATTTGTATAACATTTTTTACAACACCCAGTATGCAAATTATGCTTTCCATGTATTTAAACTCTAGCACTTGTAAATATTTATCCCTTTTCATTTGCTTTTGAAAATAATTAAGGTGTCTCCAAAAAATGAATTCAATCTTTGAGCAGTTTATGGCAAGAACTCGAAGGGACCAGCCCAAAAGTTGGTAGAAAGTAATACTGTACTGTTGTATGGTCACCTCAAACTGCTAGGAATATCAATGAGTTAGAAAAAATTCAGAGGAGAGCCACTAAGTTTATTCTGAAGACAGATGATGACTATGATATGTGCAGAAAACAGTTGTAAGAGCAATGCTTAATTCATTCTGCTAATTTCATGTAATATATTGATATTTTATGTATTCTTATGTGCTGGTCACCGATTTATACCAGTCTATCAACCTTTGTTGATTGACTGACCGGTTTTCTTTTAACCAGGATAAATAAAGTTATTATTATTAATTTGCTGTCTTTGGAGGACAGATGCTTTTTGTTTGATGTTTTATTCTTGTATAAAGTTCTTAACGGGTACATAAGTATATAGACCTATCCACATAATTATATTCAATTTTATACTGATTCTGATAGTTATTTATTTATTCATTTTCTTAGTTAACGTTTTTGTAGTATATACATATATATATTTTTTAGGTGGTCTGCCTTTGTATGGGGTCTTTGACTCTTTTGTAGACTATCTGGATCATGTTTACTGTGGGTAGTCTTGATCGCTATGTCGGTCGATATATCGGTCGAGTGTCGACCAACAATCGACCGAGATGTGTGTCGGCCGATATAGTTTTTAGTTCACCGATACCCTGCCGATACTTCACCGACACTTTGCCGATACTTTGCCGATACTCTGCCGATACTTCACCGACACTTCACTGAGTATCGGTCGACTACTGGTCGAACAAAAAGCTTCCGATATGTTGGTCAATATATTGGTCAATAGTCGACCGATAGTCGATCATGTTACTGTTGCAAAGTTCATGGTCGCCAGCTTAGTGAGTGAGCTCATGCACACACAAAAAACTGATCCGCTATATCAACCTACCACCCACCAACTATCGACCAGCTAGCGAGCTTGAGCGACTCTCAACTGACTGTCCACCGAGAGATCTCGGCCGACACATGCCTGATATTTGCACGACAGTTCACCAATATGTCACTGACACTTGACCAATATCCCACCAAAATTTTACCGATACTTGATCGAGATGCGTCTGCGCAATATCAACCAATAGTCGGTCGCTATATCAACCGAACACCAACCGACTATCGCCCAGCTATCGACCGAGTGTCGACCGACTATCAACAGACTCTCGGTCGATATATAGGTCGAGTGTCGACTGACAATTGACCAATATATAGACTGACATAGAGGCCGACACTACTTACAGTAAACATGATCCGACTATCCTTATGATGATGTTGTTTATTGTCATTAAACTGTAATAAAAAAAAGCGAAAAACTCTGCACTCCTAAAGCTCTCTATGATGATGGCCATGTAACGCTTTTCCAACAAGGAGATTTGCTTGAGAAACAAAAAATTCAAGGAGAGCGTAATACTGACTGTTTTTCTTATCGGACGTTTTTTAAAGTGGTACTATGATCAAATTTTTACCCCTTCTTTTTTTGAGTGTATCACAAAGAATTCCATGAAAGAATGAGAACGCCGTTTACTGTTTGCAAATATCTGCATTAGTTCCGGAGATATTTAAGTTTGAAAAATGGGTAAAATATGCAAATGAGATGACTGATGACGTCATACACTCAACCCAATATTTTATTGAGTATATAAATAGAGTTATCTTAGCCAATTTGCAGTGCAAAACCTTCAAACTTGGCAGGCTAATACAGGAAACACACCTATGACTACAAAAAATTCTGTTCCCATGGCAACTCACTCTTTTCCAGGCCCCACCCACTTTATTTCAATATTTTGGTGATTTTCAGCTTGAAAATGTTAGACAATGCCACAAAGTCGAGCTAACATATTTATAAGCTTGCTGGATCATGCATATCAAGTGCTGTTAGCAATTATCAAAATGGAATGCCAAAGGTGGCCAGAAAAGCTTTTAATATGGGGGAGGTATGGAACCCCGTATGTTGCCATGGTAACAGAACTGTTAAGCTCATATTGTGGAGCATATTTAGTAGAATCTTACTGCAAAGAATCAAACATTTCTGTTACAAACTGGCTGAGATATCTCTTTTCATCATACTTGGACAAAATCTGTTGGAGTATATGACGTCATCACTTGCCTAATTTGCATATTTTAAAAACTTGAATAACTCTGAAACGAAAAGAGATATTTGAAAGAAGTAAACAGCATTTTACTTTTTTTTTTTTTTTTTTTTTTTTTTTTTTTGAATAATTTATTCTTTAATTTGAACATCACTCTTTACAATATTACATACATAACTTATTTAATGACAGTAATTGAGAAAAATTGCTTTACATAATTTATAACACGCAAATTACTTACAATGCACTTTTGGTTATATTAGAATACTAATATACCATTAAAAGGCTATGGATCAAATAAGTTGAGAAAAGACTAAGGTAAAAGAACACACACAAAAAAAAGAGGAAACAGAAGCACACACATGTGTACGTGCCGTGTGGCGCTTTTTTGTTTTGTTTAATTTGTTAAGATAAGTATTGATTGAGAAAGTTGTGTTTACAAGATGATTTGTGATTTACATCTGCTCTTCTCTATAGACAATTTACTCTTGAGGTATGCAAGGAAGGCCTCGAAGTAGTAGTTTTCTTCATCTCTTGAAGCACAATAGATGTAATATTTTGCAATTATTAAGCAGAGGTTTAAACCGCGTTGTTGGCTGAAATCTTTTGTAAAGCCATAGATTATGGTTTCCTCATTCAATTCGATAAAGTCGTCATTTTTAACATTCCACCAACGAGAAAAGCTTTGCCAGAAGGTCTGCACGTTCGGACAAGAAACAAAAAGATGGTTCAGGGTTTGTTTCTGATCACAGAGATGACATTTATCATGCTGTGCAATTTTATCTCTGAATAGAGTAGCATTGGTTGGCAAGATGTGGTGCACAATTTTAAATTGGAAAATGGCGAGTCTTATATCTTTGGTCACATTGAAGGGAATATTATAAATAGTACCGATTGCTTGCTCGTCGAGATTTGCTTGCAACATTCTTCTCTCAGCTGTAGGCGGTTCAAATTTCTGACTGATAAGAAGTCGAGAAACTGATTTACAGGAAAGCTCGCTTAAAGGTATTTTCCTAACGTATTCTGAGATCGTAGGTGTATTTGGGTTAGATTCTTTTAACAAGCGAATCCATTTTTGAGGAATTGCGTTGCATAAGCCGTAATATGTGAGAAAATTAGTTTTGATTGCGGAGTTGCGGCAAAAGTCATTGAAAGTTAAGAAGTTACTTTCACAAAAAATGTCTTTGACTCTAATTACTCCCGCCATATGCCAACTTTGGTAATAAACGGAAAACTTTTCGATTTTGATAAAGCGGTTATTCCACAAGATTTCGTTTAGTATTTGTTCTTTGCTTTCTGGAGTATGTTGGTTTATCGTCTGCCAGGTATGCAAGATATCTTTGTAAAAATTAATGGGTATAGACACTTTAAGACACTTTAAGTCGTAGTTACATTCCAATAAAAAAGAACTCCCTACCTCTTTTAAAAACGAAAGTGGTATGTGACTCCAACTTGCGTTACCGCTACTTTCATGTAGCCTTTTTATCCAAGTGACCTTAAGGGCGTTGTTCATTATTTCGAAATCTGGTAGGTCTAAGCCACCTTTAATTTTCGGACCAATCATAGTGGTGTGTTTGATTTTAGGTTTTGTTTGCCAAACAAACTCAGAGATAGCAGTTTTAACCGAGGATGCAAATTCTAGAGGGAAGGTGAGTACAGATGTATTGTAGACAAGCTTGGAGAGGGCAAGGCTCTTAAGAATGGTTATTCGACCATACAAGGTAAGACTTCGTGACCGCCAAAGATTTAGCAGTATTTTCATCGACTTTAATTTTTCCTCGAAATTCTTTTTGAAAGAAATATGTTCATTATAAGTGAAATAGATTCCTAGTGCATATATAGGTTCCGAAGGCCAAGCTATGCCAAAAGGTGTCGAGGTGTTGTATCTACATGACCCCAGCCACATTCCTTCAGTTTTGGACTTATTCAATTCTAAGCCTGAAACGTCACGGAAGATGCGCAAAGTTTCAAAAAGATTTTCCGCCGACTTTGCGTCAGACACGAAAGCAGTAGTATCATCCGCATATTGAGATATTTTATATTCCTTATTATAGATTTGTATTCCCTTAATATTATTATTATTTCTGATTGCCTGTGCTAAAATTTCCGCGCAAAGAACAAAGAGGATACCGGATAGAGGGCAGCCTTGTCTGACCCCTCTTTGAAGGTTAAAAAACTCTGAAGCGTACCCGTTGTTAATCACACAGCTGCTGATATCGGTATAGAACGTCCTAATCCACTTCCGAATTTGTGGACCAAAGTTAAAGGCTTCTAGAACTTTGGCTAAGAAATTCCAATCTACGGAATCAAAAGCTTTTTTAAAATCGATGAAAATTGCCATGCCAGGTATGTTTTCTAAGGCTGTTATTTTCATTATGTCTTTAACTAGCCTAATATTCTGTCCGATGTAACGGCCTTTAACATATCCGGTTTGGTCCTCTTGTATTAGCTTAGGAAGAACTTTGGAAATTCTACCTGCTATGGTCTTCGTTACTATTTTGTAGTCAATGTTAAGAAGGGATATTGGTCTCCAGTTTTCCAAGTAGAGCTTGTTTTTTCGCTTCTTGGGCACAACTCTGATTATACCTTGTCTCTGAGTTATATTGAGATGGCCGTATGCCAAAGCTTGATTAAAGCTTTCAACCATTTCCTCTCCTAATATGGACCAGAAATGTAGATAAAATTCTACTGTAAATCCATCGCTTCCTGGGCATTTGCCTTTGGCACTCAGTTTTAGAGTTTCAAAGCACTCTTCCTTAGTCAGCGGCCTTTCCAATTCTTCTAGCTCGACTTCGTTTAATTGAGGAAGGTTTAGGTTTTCAAAGAACAATTTATCATTTGGGGTTTCACAAGGTACAGCCGTGTAAAGATTTTTGTAAAACAGTTTTTGACAGTTTAAAATTTCATCTGCATTTGTTATTTCAGTACTATCTTGGGTTTTAAGTTTCGAAATATATGTTTTATCGTTTTGTCGTTTTTCTAGATTCAAAAAATATTTAGTATTTTTTTCGCCTTGCTCGTGCCACCTTGTTCTACTTCTAATGATAGCGCCCTTAGTTCTGTACTCGGCGATCTTGTTTAGCTCAGATCTGAGCCTATATAATTTAGTGATGTTCTCCTTTGACCTGTTTGTAGCAAGAGCTTTCATTAAAGCATCAATTTGGTCGCAAAGATCTTTCTCTATGTTTCTGCGCTCTCTATTTTTCCTTTTTGAGTACTGAACGCAAAAACCTCTCATTTCCATTTTTATCATGTCCCAGTAGAGACTCCTATCAGTGAGATAGTTGTATTTGTTTTTGTACGCAGGTATCATATTGTAAAGTTGATCAACGAAGTCGTGATCATCCAGAAGAGAATTATTAAATTTCCAAAATCCGGGTCCTCTTTGTACGTAACCTTTAGACTGAAGTGTCAGGGTTATTGCAGAATGGTCTGTTAATGTGGAGGTTTTTATTTCAGTATTAATCACGATTTGTGATAATTGTTTATAGACCAACCAATAATCTAACCTACATTGTACTTTAAAGGCCTTGTCTCGCCATGTGAATTGTGCTTGGTCAGGGTGCTGGTATCTCCAGACATCCTGAAGTTTTAACAAGTCGCACAATTTGGTAATCTCGCTAATTACATTGTTTTTCCTTTCTATTGTAGCCCCGCCAAATTTGTCTTGTGGTGTTAGAGCACAATTAAAATCTCCACCGATTATAATGTTTAACTCCGAGCGTTTTCTGAGAACGTCTAGAATGCTCGAGAAAAAGGTTATTTGGTCGGAACTATTGTTAGGGCTGTAAATGTTGCACAATTGGAAGGTGGTATCAGAGATAGTTGTTTGAAGAAGCAGATACCTTCCGTTTTTATCTACTTCAACGCTGTCGACCAAAGCATCTAATTTGGGATTGAACATAATCATTACGCCTCTCGAATGATTTGTGCCGTGACAGAAATAAATTTTGCCACCCCATTCAGATTTCCAGGCGTTTTCTACGCATTTGCTTGAATAGGTTTCCTGCAAGAATACTATATCAAATTTAGTATTGTGCAGCCATCTGAAAAGCTGTCTTCGTTTACGTGTTTGGTTTAGCCCTCTGGCATTCAAAGAACAAAAAGAGGCTGTAAACGGAGCAGTCATATTTTTAGTTTGTCCCAGCATTTAGAAGTTAAGCGAGGTTTTTTTTTTTTTTTTTTTTTACAAAACAGATTTCCAAGTTACTAGCTACGAAGTCTTCCTTGCACTTAACCACATGTTTGCGGATAGGAGAAGCAATACTGTGAATCTTAATACCAATGATACTATTAAAAATCGTGCAATTGCGTGTGTGCTAAAGTTTGCACCTCTTTGAAATTTGTTTTTGCTCACACCAGTAGAACGCAAATTCGAATTTGCATGAAGCAAAAAAGGATCTTGTATCAAGATAATGCGAGAATAGAGAAAGACACAAAAAACGAACATTTTGTTAAGCAACAGAATCAACATAAAGTAACTACACATAAGACTACTCATGTATGCATCACCTGCCTTCACTATACTATTGCGAAAGCTATACAATTATACTATTAACTTACGTTTCTCCAAAGATAATAAAGAAGTCAAACAATAATCCGATGGGCGGAGAATACTCAAAAAAATTAAAGAAGAAAACATCAGAGATTCTTGATTTCCTCCATCGAAAACATCTGTCTCGGACGTCCGCTGGGGGAAGTTTTAATAAAGATCTTTCCATCCAGTGACCATGTGCTTAGGATCTTTCCGTCTTTGCGTTTCCCAATGGCGAGTTTCATCATATCGCTTCGGTAGCTCGTTAAATTTTCATTGATAAATATTCGCTGTTCAGCTAGACTTGTTGTCGAGTAGTTCGGGAAGAGGGCAGACAGAGTTAAGTTCTTAAGTTGAACTCTCGCTCTATATAACTTTGCCTTGTCTTTGTGATTTGGGAATTTGGCAATGATCGGCTTTATTCCTTTCTTTCTATGTAAGCGGTGGGAGATCTCGATATTCTCCGGAGCAATCTTTACACCGACTGCTGCAGCAACCGTACAAACAACTTCGTCAGTTGAGATGCCTATATTCTCTGGAATGCCGTGAATTTCAACAGAGTTTTTGCGGGAATATTGTTCCAGCTCGTCAAGGCTTTCTTGGAGTTCTTGAATGTCGCTTCTTTGTTGTTTAGACGCTTTTTTCTCACGTCCAAGTTCTAGTTCCAGTGAGGCAACATATTGGTTTTGTTTTATGAAGTCTTCCTTGAGCTTTTCAACTTCGCTGTTGTTTTTTGCGATAACATGTCGAAGGTCCGCTACATCGCCAGAGAGCTTGTTGTTTTCTTTCACTAGCATCGCGATAGTGCTTTGCATGTCACTAATCGCGCTTTGAATGCTTTTGAGGATATTGTGTATGTCTTTAAGGTTGGGTTCAGTTACTGACATTTCTGTTTCTTCCTGGATGTCTTCAATAGTATCTTCATGGAGTGAAGAATCCGCCATGTTTGAATCACCACGTGCTAGTTTGCCGTCGGGCGAAATACCACTACCACTAGTTGCACTTCGTTTCATTATTTCTTGCCATTAGAAGATATCTTTGTAAGCGAGACGAAAGAATAGAAGGTCGCAGAATTACTTCACTAGATTTACTCAGTCCCGGGCAGGTGATGCTGCGGAGCTCAGTTACTCACGTCCGAACATCGCCGCGTCCATGAGTCACTAACAGCATTTTACTTCTTATGCAGTCTACTTGTTTATGTTTTAAAATGGCTTAAATATGAAAGGTGCGATTTTCGTCATAGTACCACTTTAAGATGCACCCTGTAAACTTGATGGCCCAAATTATATTTCTCAATATTTTACGCCTCGGCTAACTAAATACAATCTACGAGACAGCGGCTTAAATGTTGTGCAGCCTGTATATAACAACCTCATCATGCACAACTCCTATTTATACATGATTGCCCACATATGGAATCAACTACCAACTGTCACCAAATCCTCGAGCACTTTAGCACAATTTTGTGCTTGCCTGAATAATGTTAATTTCACAGGGTGTCATTGTATGAACTGTATATAGCTTTATCTATTTTTACAATTTTTTAATATTAGGACTAGTTTCCCTCAGGAAGGTTTTCTATTATATTCTGAATTTATCTTAGTGAGTATAGTAATTCTACATGTAAGTAGTGATGTTAATTATTTGTAATTTAATAGTTCACCACTAAATTTTCTAATTGGTTTAAATTGGTCATGTGACGCGATAGTGTTCATCCACGGAGAGACACTATCAGCCCTTATAGTTCACCACTAAATTTTCTCTGATTCTTATTGGTTTAAATTGATCATGTGATGCGATAGTGTTCATCCACGGAGAGACACTATTAGCCCTTATAGTTCACTACTAAATTTTCTCAGATTCTTATTGGTTTAAATTGATCATGTGACGCGATAGTGTTCATCTGCGGAGAGACACTATCAGCCCATAGTGCCCCTCCTCTTTAAATACCCGGATGGATAGTAGTCGTCCGTGAAAATTTATCTGTAAACACGCGGGTTTGTAGGAAAAAAACAATGAAATTGTATGAAGGGGGTTTTGTCTGTTTTCCTATTCAAATTTTTCATTTGGCTTTCACGGCTTGCATCTCAAAAAGTTGAAAATAGTTCAATTGAAGTCTGATTGATTTTTGAACTAGCACGCGGAATAAAATTAGTGGTGAACAATGAAGACAATAGAGTGTATATGTCTCAGAACTATCGGTCTGATAGTTGCCCTTGGAAATTTGATGTTCTTAAAACTAGCATATTTGCCCGAGAAGCAAAGCTTCTCGGGCAAATATTTGTTTGATATGAAATAATAAAAAGGCAAATCTACTAAAACAACTTAGTCAAAAACGTTAAGCACAACCTGACATAAGGCAGATCAACCTCTACATGTACAAGTCCTCACTTCTTCTGGGAACAACCTCCTTGGCTTATCATAATTCTGCACTTTTGGAGCAGGGCACGCTTGGTTGCGGTGGTCCGTGCCGAATTTCTACCAACCAACCAACCAACGCTCCTCCACGTTTTACCCTAGGTCCCCTAGATTTACTCAGTACATTGGAGCAGGGTTAACATTACCCTAGATTTTATACTCGCACGCATTGCGGACTTATTTGTTGTTTTTTTAGAAGTGGAAACCTGAAATAGCCCATTGCAGAAACGTGAGAGCACTGGGGCAAGTTTCTTATATTGATTAGATTAAAAATCTAAACATTGCAACTGAAAGGTTTATGAATGAAAAGCTACCCAACCAAGTTTAAGAGTTTTCAAAGGAAAATTGTCCAAATGGGAGCCTTCCAAAAGTTGCAAAATTCCATAGAAACCCTTATAATTTTGTGGCCTGTCTACCCAATCCATACAAACTCTCTATTTTGGGTGATATTTGAAGAGCTACCATTTTGCCATTTTCCTCCTCCAAATACCTCTATTCGTGGTTAAGACTCTCAAATTTAGTTGATCTTTCATTTGAATATCTTAGTTTTTCAAAAAAAAAGGAAAACAACCATACTCTTTCCCAGTTCTCTCACGTTTCTGAAATGGCCTATCGCGTCAGATCGGCCTGAGGATCTGGCAAACAACAAAGAATACAACACAGCAACACGGTAAGTAGATTTTATTCACAAAATATAAGAATAATTCAGTTTTGAAGCAAAAATCCGTTGCGTTCCCATACAAACCTATACATAAGTCGAATCTCTGTCACACAACACGTCTCTTTATGAGAAAGAGTCACGTCCAAGGTAATTTGATAGAAAGCCTGGGTTGCCTGCGACTCGTCATATGATGCCCTCGATGACGACATAACCGGCATATTTCGTGTTAAGTGCGAGCTGTCGTTTTAAAGCACAACTTTCCGTTCCCACAGATCTGAAAATTCTCATCAATTTTACAATGATGAAGCTGGTTCGAGTGTGTGTAATAGGAGCCGGAGGTGCTGGCCTAGCCGCGGCTCGTCACCTTACAAGTGAGCTGCATACTTTTGACGTGTCTGTGTTCGAGCAAGCTTCTTCTGTTGGTGGAACATGGGTTTACAACGAGAAAACAGGAACAGATGAACGAGGGCTTCCAATTTACTCGAGTATTTACAAAAATCTTAAGTAAGTTAAAGGTATTTTTGATGTTAGGTCGTGAAAACGTGGTAAAACTGAAGCTTACGTAACAACTTATTTAATTTAGGACTATGGGGTTTGTTGGTTTCAGTATTTCGTGCACTTGGATTATTTTCTATCAAATTGAAAAGTAAGTAAATAAGTAATAGGTGGAATTAAACTCATTCACTTGGCTCATAATCCCAAATGGGTCCTGATGAGCAAGAGTCGCGTGGGCATGGCTTCAAATTGTTTTTCTGAATCCACACATCTCTTGTCATATATTTTTTCTGCTTGATACCCTAAAAGGTACCGCACAAGCTCCCACTGTGGTTGAACACCCTAAGAAGTAGCAAATCCGTTTTTTTAACACCTAAAAGGTACGAGGAGCACTGTCCTTTTTGGGAGTCATATACTATAAACTATAAACTATAAACATGTGATCATGTTACAGATCTGTTGAAATCCTAACCTGAGTATCAGGCCTTTCTTAGCAAGAGGGTAGGGGTAGGGAGGAATTGCAGAGAAAGGCCTGACACAAACGTTTTTATTGGCTCATGTCGTATGTCCAGATTCTGGACGTGGCGCTGATTGGATAATTTACAATGCACCCTGACGTCACACCACCGGAAATAAAAATTTCATACTGGCGTATTCTGTGAACTGATCTCGACAAGAACGAAAACTTCGCTAGAGATTTATTTCTTTGTGATTATGGAAAGCGACGACTTCAAAACGGCTCTTGAAGTCGCTCTACAGCCTCTTTCCTGGAATTGAACTAAAAAGAGGGAACAGAAATTGTGCCTCGAAGGCCTGCTTGTCAAACGAAAAGACTTCCTCCTCAGGTTTTTGTCGGCTCGGGATATCAGACTGGTTTTTTCCTCGTCCAGCTCTGAGTATTGGTCAGAAAACAGAGCTCTCTTTGTTCAGCGGTGAGGGTCTTCATTGAGCTCCTTTAACTTCATTTGCACAAGTCGGCTGCTTGCTTTGGAGTCACTTCAGTTGCGAGATCGCTAGCCTCGAACAGGAATTGAACTACTAGGACAGGCTGTCGAAGGTATTTGTGGCCGGGAGCGCTTGATCTTGAAGCAGCTTGAAGCTATAAGTTTTTCGCCTTTGTCGAGTGTCCTACCACTCGCCATTGCCTCCCGTAACTCAGCGAACATTCTGTAGCAATTCACTATTTTCCTAGCGCATTTTTTGCAAACAGTCCTTTCGCCATCTTCACTATCTTGAATGACAACAATTCTCAACTTAAGCAATAATTCCACAAGAATGATAGGTTTTTCACACAAAACATTAGAAACCTCTTTGTTAAAAGTTTCAGCAAACAGCGGCACTGTGGTGACACACTTTCCATACTCTTTGTGAAAATTTTCGAGGCAAATTGTGCAAATATTCTCGGAAACCCGAACGAAATTAAAAACAACCACCGTTGTCATCTTTCATGCACGCAAAATTTATGCAAAGTAGACATGACAGCCGGAAATAATTTTGATTGGCGAATGCGTATACTGACGCTTGTCACGCCATGAGGAGGTGGAAGACTGCAATAAAGACCCTTGTGTCAGGCTTTTCTTTGCCGGTTGCTTCCTTCTCCTTCCCCGCGAGAAAGAAAAGCCTGATACTCAGGTTATTGAAATCCTATCAGCAAGATGAAAGCTGCATACAGTAATGAATGTGGGCTATCATTCGTGGTAACTAACAGTCAAGAAAGAGACAAGGGATGAAAGTGATTTTGGTCAAATTTTGGATTGCCCATAAATCACTAAAATTTGCACAATTCAATGCCTAATTTCCAGCAAGTGATGTGAAAATAATATTATCTCCACAGTCTTAAAAAAAAGTTAACCAAAACGATTGTGAAATCCAGCTTTTGGGCAACAAACTGTTTAGCGGTATAAGTGTTGACTTTCACACAATGTGAACCAGAGGATACCGATGCTTTATTATACATTCAACTCTCTAACCCTTTTCTGATTGGCCGAAAGCCTATGTAGTGAATTTTCGAAATCAGCGCTCGTGACGTCATAACTGCAGATTATACAATAATCATGTCAAGGTCACGGGTAATCATGTCAAGGTCAGGAGTAATCATGTCAAGGTCACGGGTTATCATGTCATGTATGACCGCAGTGCATGATTTCCAAGGGTAGTCATGTCAACTTCGCGCAATTCGTGTTGCTTGCCGTCAGTGAAGAAGTAGAAACATGACTTCCAAATTTTTGCGTTTGTTCAATGTATAATAACACAATTATTAGATTCGGTTTTTGTGATATCCAGAATAATCAAGGTTGAGGTAAGGGTTATCAGCCGAAGCCGAAGGCTGAGGCTGATAATCCTTACCAAGACCTTCATTATTCTGGATATCACAAAAACCTCATCCAATAAAAGTGGGGTTCACAAGTAATTCTTGCAAAATTATTCCTGTAAACTAAACATGCAATTGTGTCTTTTGTGAAGAAAGAGTCTGCTTGCAGGATGGTTAGCAGGACAATCAGCTGTTTTGAGATTTGAATCAGTAACAGTTGATTTCATAAGATTGGTTGATGCTCTCAGCAAGCGGTACAGATCACAGAACTTGACTTTGGTCACCTCGTTTTTTTACTCTTGGCACTTCATGCCTCATACTGAAAGCTTCACTTTCCAGAATCATCGCCCTTTGGCGATGACCATTTAAGCAGATAGGATTTCAACAGACGGGTAACACAATGCAAGTATACAGTTTGATCAAATACAGTGGTTTAAATCAACAACAGATCAATTTACGTTACAATTGTACGGTCAGGGTTTGTACGGGTCATGGAAAACCTGGAAAGTCATGGAATTTAAGTGAATGTTATGGAAAGTCATGAAAAAGCAATATGCTTTTGGAAAATAAAGAAGCAAAAAGAAAAAAAAATTGAAAAAATAACAGACGAGTCAGCAACAGCCTTTAATTTCAGTAGAAATAGACACAAGCAAGCATTTTAAGCATTATCATGCTGGAAAATATTTTAAAGGATTGTATTGATACTACTGTGAGAACAACTGCTTAACTTAGGTCATGGAGAACTCTGAAAAGTCATGGAAAGTCATTGAATTAAAAGCTTCAAAGAGTATGAATAATCCTGGTGAATGTAACTGGAAATACTGTCAAATAGGACTCCTCTACTCCCTGTGCATGGTTTTTTCCTTTTACTTCACAATGTGTGTTATGATCACTATCTCCTTGATAAATGTACTAACCCCACAACATTTCTTTATTGTTTTCCTTTTTATCAATATTTCAGGACCAATCTTCCCAAGGAAGTGATGGCCTTTCCAGATTTTCCATTTCCTTCAGAATGGAAATCATTCATGACTCATCAGCAAGTTCTCAAATACCTTGAAGACTACACCAATCACTTTGACCTGTATAAATACATCCATTTTAACTCTGCCATCACAAGTGTTAGTCCTCTCATGGGTGAAGACAGGGACCAGCCGCGATGGGAGGTGGTTGTGACAAATGTTGATACTAAGGAGTCTCAAGTTCACGTGTTTGAAGCTGTCATTGTATGTTCTGGGTAAGTATGGTAATTGTGTTAATAAAACTTGTGGTGGTTTTAAAAAAGTTGTACCTCAACCCCTCGGAGGAATATTCTCATAGCAACCATTTAATTTTGCATGGGGGGGGGAGGTGCTCCCCAAAGTTTTTGGTTGGTTCCAACTTGAACCTTGAAACCTATAATCTATTTCAGACCAACATCTATGATTTTCCATATCTTATTACAGATCAACCTGAGCAAACGTTGATACCCCATTTCAAACCTCTAAAATAAGTACACGGCTCTAATGTATGACCATGCCTTACTAGAAATGACCACCATTTACGTAAATTTGAGAAAGGCTACAAATTTGCCAATGTTGATGCGGAAGAAAACTTTGTTCCTTGTAAACAAAATATCAATGCCAAGCCAGAGTGAAAAGCAAACCCTCTTTTCAGACCAAAATGGCTCAAAAACCATATCTTTTGGGGCCGCAGAAACTATGCAGTAAGAAATTGTAAAAGGAATGAGTTGCAGTATGGGCTGGCAGTGCTAGGACCCAGCACCCACCAGAGCTCCGGCAGGTATTCTGTTGAAAGTCATCGGGTATATTTAACTTTTAAAAATTATCCAGAGAGAAATTCTCCTGGGCTTCTCATATTACTCCGGCAGGTGCCGTTCCGAGGTAGCCACCTACTTTTTTTTTTTTTTTTTTTTTGGGGGGGGGGGGTGGGGTGGGGTATGTTAGGTATCCAATGGCTTGGGGGCTTGTGTGATACTGTTCTATAATGTCATCTTTTGATTTAATCTTTCAGTGTATAGTATTTCTTGTAATTTTTTTCTGATTACATCATTGCAGACATTTTTTTGTTCCTCTGATACCAAGCATTCCTGGTGTTGAATCTTTTCCTGGTGTACTGATGCACAGCCATGATTACCGCCATCCTGATGTCTTTGAAGGAAAGCATGTGGTCATTCTTGGTGCTGCTGCATCGGGTCAGGACATTTGCCTTGAAGTTGCAAAGAAGGCAGAAATAGTGTACCTTAGCCATAAAGGCAATGTTGCTAGTAAGCTTCCAGACAACGTAGAGCGACAAAGACCAATATCATTCATATCCTCAGACGGGACAGTTCATTTTGATGATGGACAGCAGAGAAAAGTTGATGCCATCTTACTCTGCACAGGTTATGAGTTCTCTTTTCCATTCCTCAGTGATGCTTGTAATATTAAGGTGTGCAATAACAGAGTAACTCATCTTTACAAACACATTTTTAACACAAAATACCCCACACTCTCATTCATTGGGCTCTGCCTCAGGGTGTGTCCTTTCCCACTGTTCAGCCTGCAAGCTCGGTACATTGCAGCAGTTTTGAGTGGAAAGAAGAACTTACCATCTGAAAAGGATATGAATGATGAAGAAGAAATGGATTTCCAAGAAAAACTCTCCTCTGGGTTGGACAAGAAATATGCTCACATGTTAGGTGACGGTCAGTGGGAATATGACAGGACTGTCGCACAACTAGCTGGAACGCAGCCACTGAGTGAAGTTTATGAGGATCTTTATAAATATGTGCTTTACAGAAGGAGAAACTTCCTAATGGAATATAAGAGTGATGAGTTCAAGACAACTTCTGATGGAACATGGGCAATAAATGGAAAAGTTAAAAACTGATTTAAAAGATCTTGTGACAATTTAACCGATTTATAAGATACCGCTATATCAAAATTGAAACTCCCTAAACATCACCTTGGTGAGAGAAACTTCCTATTTAAATATTTGCTGTAATTAATTAAATAATTTATTATCTTGAACTGTGATAACCAAAGAAAGTTCTCTTGTTAATTTCAAACAAAAGCACGCAGAGTCTATTATTGGTGCCCTCAAACACACTTTGTTACAGCTGTACACAAATTCTGTTATGGTGCTGCAGTTATTTTCCACAGGTCAACCCTGTGGATGGGAGATTTAGGTATTAGCTGTAAGTAACAGAGCAATTTTCAATTGAATATCAAAACCAAAGCCCAGGTATTCACTCTGGCCAATCTCACAGACGACAATCAACACAGACACCCAGTGGAGAATACATGTCCGACTGAGTCAAGAGTGGTTTTGGTTTTACTTCTGATTGGATGACAAAGTGGCTTGGTGGTTTTTTACTGATCTTGTTTAGAAGTGCGTAGTCATTTTGCTTTCAATTCTCAAGTCATAACCGTTCTATAGTAAAAATGAGTATTGTCAAAAGAGTATGCATAAGTGCCTAAATTTGAATAACAATACTTTATACACCCTTAGCCTCGTAATCAAGTTCTTAAACAAAGGATTTTTCACATGAATGTGAGCCTAAGGATTCAAATTTAGGCGCCATTTAGGGGTCTGTTGTAAGTAGGATGTAAGTAGGATGTTTCTGTGAGGATGGGTTTCAAGTAGGACATAGACCAATAGTAGTTAAAACATTTTTCAACTATTTTTGTGTTGTAATAATGATAATAAAAATAGTAACAATCTTTATACAGGGAGCTCACTTCACAAAGAGTGATATTCAGTGAGGCCCTGTAAAACAATAGATTATTTGTTTTGTTGTATTTCAGAGTTACCAATAAATAAAAAAGAAGTTAATTCGAAGCCCTGGATATTTTATATCTTACTGGATATTTTTTTTGCCTCATTTGTGCAGAGATAAGTTTGATGTCAGTTTTTAATGAGTCTGTCCTGTTATTGTCAATGAATTTCGTCATCACATTGTCAAAGTAGTCTGCGGATCCACTCGGCTATCGCCTCGTGGATCCACAGCTACTTTGACAATGTGATGACGAAATTTATGATCAATAACAGGACAGACGCATGAAAAACTGACGTCAATTTGTTAATTTTTCATTTGATCACCAAGCTTATTTTCATATTTAAAATCGCTCTTTGCCATTTTTCACACAAGAGCGTGGTTTCACACACGAGCAGAATATTATTTGCAGTAAAACACATTTACACGGTACTATGCATGAACAGAACATTATTTGTAGGCAGTTATTTGCAGGTCACGTGGTGGGCTCTCGGCCAATCAAAAGAAAGGGCAAAATGCATTGAAGGAACTCGCAGTGTGACCAGCTCCCAGTTGGCTTGATAGCTCAGTCGGTGGAGCCCTGTACCGGTATCACAGAGGCTTTCAAGTCTAAATTGTCTAAACACGTAATTAAAATATGTAAGGTAGTCTGAAAACTAAAATCTTTTAGGCGAAACCAAACCGATAAGAGAATTAATTAGCTTTTATTAGGGCTCGTTTTACAGAATAATTGCAGAAGAATTGTTGCAGTATAGTTATTAAAGTTCTTTACAAGCTGCTTGACACTTGTTGCCTTCCTGAAGACTACAAAAGAACAGAAGAAAAGCTTAGTCTCGGGGAGAGCAAATGTAGGAGAGTGAAGAAAAATTAAAACACTCGTACGTAGAAGGAAGGAATGGGATTTTGCAGAGGCCACAACGACGGCGAACATTACAATCTGTACAATATTGTGTAACACGCACTTAAACGTGACTGTGAGAATTACAAATAAATATTGCGTTTTAAATAAAATGTAAACTTAGGGCCTGATGACATGAGCCGGGCTGCCTCGGTGTGCCGAGATGACTTTCAGGCCGGTATTACATGAGGCGAGCCAGCCCGGTTGATCGGTTGATGGCTGATGCGATGAACCGTGGGAAACCGGAGCGAGCTTGATTTTGTACTCTCATCGGCTCAAAACAATTTCCAACACTTTTATATTTGGATATGGATTGTTGATTTTTGTTGGGTTTAACAAACAAGCCGAGATCCCCGCAAACTGACACCAGCCCGGCTAACCGGGCCAGCCCGGCCCATGTAATCAGGCCCTTAATTACCGCATTTTGTCTAGTGTTGAATTTAACTTCTTGTTAAGCTGACTTCTTCTGTCCTCATCTCTAATCCCAAGAGCTTCTTCAGTAAATTTTATCAAACCGTCCTTTTCATCCTGAAATAAACATGCGTTGGTTGGGTGTATAATCCATCCAGGGGTTGGAATGAGTTGAGATATAGAAACAAGACATCGAAAGACAGTATGTACACTCGGCCGTATCAAGACAAGTGACATGAAGGCTAAGAGCACTGGGCAGAATAGCTTCGTGTCATCGTCGCGTTGTAATATTTATTGCTAAGGGACTAGATCATCCAATTTAGTGCAATTTCAGCCCTTGTCAACTGGTCAGAGAATTAACTGAAATATCTCAATAACGATTGAAATTGTATAAGAACTTAAAAGAAACACGGAAAAGCCAACAAGGGACATGGATGGGCAAAACTGGAGAAGATTAAAACGGATTGCATCAGGGTAATCTAGCAATCACCGGCTTGGTAACTTTTTCAAGTTTATGTCAACTTGTATAAGCAGAGTGTAATTTTGATATAACGTTCGGTAATCCGGCAGTGATCTTAGCGTTTGTAGTGTGCATTTGTGTTGAACTGGAAACGAGTGACGTCATGCGTTGCTGTTCCGCACACTGCTGGTTCAGCAGTTTTATCCCCCCACGCGATGCTGACATGTGACCAGCCCTTTTTAGCGAGAAATCGGGTCTTGACTTCTTACAGTTTTATGGCCAAATTTGTCTCCCTCTCGGCTGCAAGTAAGTCAATGGCTAGTCAGCGTAAATCGGAGACAAAATATAAAATCCCGAGTTTTGAGCTCTTTTTCACTCCACCCCCAACCTCTAAGTGATTTTTTTTTGTTCCAAGCTAGTTTTTCTTTAGGCCCGGCTCTCTAAATCCGTAATTGTAACGGCTTTGGAAATCGCTTAGGAACTTGTTAGTCGATGCTGTAGAGTGATGGTTACTGAATAAAGAAAAAGTTGAACAATACAATTGAAACTCATAGTTATAATTCAAAGCTACTCTCTGAATTCCAGATGTCACTCATAAATGGTGCATCTGATACTTCATAGATGTTACCTCAAGTTCATAAATTTCCTGTAACAGAGATTTCAGCAATGCTTGTTTTTTAACAGTCATCTCCTGATTGAGCTGAAAATAATAGTGAAAAAAAAAACAATATGATGTTCTCGTAACCACTTGTATCATAATAAGCTAATCGGACAATACAACAGCTTCTAAGGGTTCTCCAATAATTTTATTTGTTGTTAATATGGGCCGTGTAAACTACGAACAAGGTCGTATTTCAGAGCAACAGAAAACATGATGTAGCCAGTAAAACTTGATGTTGGACATCATGTTGCAAAATATTTAACACTTAATGACTGCTCCCGAAGGGAACAGTGAATTTTGTTTCCCGAAAATCTCATTGAGATTCGAGGGAAGCAAAATTCACTGTTCCCCAAGGGACCAGTCATAAAGTGATTTGTTATATAGCAAAACAAATGGGTCAAACCGGTGGAAAACAAATAATAATCACTTTATGCTCTGATCACATACAACAGCGGTCAACATTTCGCGGGGTAACAATGAACTGTTTCCCGTTTGACGTCATAGTGTGGCGGTAAACAGTTTCATTGCTAGATGTCATGTGACCATGAACTAGCCAATGAAAGGGCGGGCAGTAGCGGGAAAAATGCCAGCTTTATACTGCTCTTCCCAGTAGACCGCGACACCCACGAATTTTTTCGCCTGCAGAGTAACGTTTTTGATGTCGCGAGTTTGTTTCAAACCACTCACGTGGTACATTGAAATGCACCACCTGAGGACATTTTTTCTGTGTGACGTCATGACTTTCCGTCGTGTTACGCGATGTTCATTCACAACGTGTTTACTACGCTTCAGGCTTCAAAAGTTTCGACACAAAGTTTTGACGTCAAAACTTTGACGTTTGCAATGGCAACGTCGTCGTCTAAATAAAGCAGTCTAACGGTCGTTTCATTCAAATAATTTTAGTGTCGTGCAGCGACTTGTTATGTCATACTTGTTAGGTTATGGTACTCAGCAGCACTAACCAGACAACTCGAAACAATGAAGGTTATCTACTTGTCTTTCACGTACTCAACTTTAACTTGAAACTGGCCATGTTTGATGTTGGAGCTATTCGAAAAAAAAACATTATAATCGACAATAACGGAAAAAGCAAAATGCGCCGCCTAAGTGCCGAGTCGAGTCTTCGCGGGCTTTGCTTCCATTGGATACATTCTCGTTGTCATCTTCAAGAGGAAAGCTTACCGCGCTTTTTTTGTCTGCCATAGAACCGCTCCAAATTTGTACTGATCATATTTTATCTTCACCTGACAAACAGCGACCACGCTGACAGTTCTATGGCAGACAAACGCGCGGTAAGCTTTCCTCTTGAAGATAAACACGTTGTGAATGAACATCACGTAAAACGAAAAAGTCATGACGCCAAACAGAAAAAATGTGAAGTATATATGAAAACATTCGTATTTGAACTGCGGTTTCATCTACAACCGCAGTTCAAATGTGAATTATTTCATATATACTTAACATCATTTCACTCCTCACGGGAAGATATGAACTCAATTAATTGATGACCTTGCTCCCAATGTGTGACTTCATAGCCCAGTTGGTAAAGCATCGCACCGGTATCGCGGAGGTCACGGGTTCGAATCCTGTTGAAGCCCGGATTTTTTCAGGCTTCTTCTTTCCTATTGCTTAAGTTGGAAAATTTACTGCGATGATCATTGTTCACTTTAACACAGAAAAAATGTCCTCACGTGGTGCATTCAATGTATCACGTGATTGGTTTGAAACAAACTCGCGACATAAAAAACGCTACTTAGCAACAATACTGATTGTTTCATTCGCTGGAACTAGTGCCAGATTGTCTCT
>OZ026602.1:32529074-32566574 GCA_964020085.1 Micromussa lordhowensis | reverse complement strand
AATTCGGTCTGTAATCTAAATCGTGATAAACAAATTGGACTCCCGCTGCGCGGTCGTCCGATTTTGTTATCACTCGTATGATTACAGACCGAATTGGACTCCACTCAGTCCTATTACCATTACATATACCATGATGACTAAGCCAATGGAAACTTTGGAATTGCGTAATCTAATGATCCAGTTTTCAATGAAACACAATATCAGCCTGCACGTTGTCCCTCAAGGCGCTCGTAGTAATCCTTCGAAGCATCAAATAGGCGGAATTACTGCTTAGAATCAATCTTCTGTAAACATATAATTATAGCAGATGTAATTATGTTAGCCGTAAATCCCATTCTTGTAGACATCACGTACAGGGTTTAGGAAGAACTACTTGATTGTCCAATTTGAGACATAATTTGACTCCAAAAATCCTTCCGCCGCCGAGATGAACCCTTCATATGACCTCCACCAAATTTGGTCTCATAGGCTCTTTGTCATCTAATTATTTTCCCAGATTGAGTAGTTCTTTGTTGTATTATATGAAATGTTTGAGGAGGAAAAGAACATTCTAGGCTGTCGATATATCAATAACTTACCATTCATGGCTAACACAATTCATTGAAAACAGCTTTTCGTATGTATTGCAGGCCTATGTTATTTGAAGCATCGAGTTTAGCATGATATTGAATGATTCTGTTGTGAACAAAAAAGTAAAATGTAACATAAAGAGCTGTAGAAAAGCTGGAAAGAAAAAACTGAAGCCAAAAGGATGAAGTTCAAAATTGCACAAGAACAATGGAGACTTGATTTTAGATATTAGTCAATATAAAAAATGAAAAGGTACCAAACCGCAAGCAAACCAGTGTATAACTCTCCGAAATCATTTTTGTTCGTTATGATGTAGTGGCTTTCGTTAAGAAAGTAACATTTCCTTTTGAGACAGATATTGAATATTGAGGGATTAACCATTTGCTGGCCACTAAAAGTCCTGTATGTTGTTACGACTTGTCTCGCGACTTGTCTAGAAAAACAAAACGTTACAGCCGACCGTATCAATCGTCCGCATGTAACGGCTTTTAACCATTCAGCTCCTCAATAGAAAATAAAGCTATGAAAATGGCTTCTGTTTGACACTTAGTATTGAATATAAATCTCTTCAAGTAAAGGTGCTTTACATTTATATCGCTCACTCCTAAAAGAAGTCGACGCGAAAATACCTTAGCAACTGGGGAAAGCCGCGGGGAGGGAGAAGTCGGAAAAGGAGCAACAGGGGGCGGGGATAGATCTTCTTTTCCCCGTTATCTCCGCTCTCCACCAGAAGGACACCCACGCAGGAAGACTAGACTAGCGTAATGGTGCTGAGTGATTAAAATCAGTGATAATGACGCTAATTAATACCGGCTACCAGCCTGGGATAGCTGCTAAGCAGTTTCTTTACGTTGGACCCCATTGGATGTCTTAAGTAAAACGTGCCAGGACGTGCAGATTTATTAATCACATTTCTATATGCAGTCATTGTTACATAGGCGTTGTGAGAACTTGCAGTTCATGTAGTTTCTTCGTCACTTTGTGTTGGAGCTGGACGTATTTTTATGTAGCAATTTCGCAGGATAATGTCGTAGAAAATAATAGAGGAATGGGGAGTCTGGCAGTATGGCAGTAAAAGCACTCCGGGCACCGGCACCAGATCGTGTCTTGCGACTGTTTTTTCCTTCTGAAATAAAAAAAGGTTATTTCCGAATAACTTAGTCGGAGCTGCCAACCGTGTACATAAAATCGTGATTTTTTTCAAACACAAGCGCCATTTATGACGCAAAAAGCAAGTACCCTGACTGCGAACCCAAAATCTGTAATTAGATTATGAAACCCACTTCGGCGCATATTCTGCTCAAACAACATGCACATTACTGGCGCAAGACACTGTAAGCTGCAACATCTTCAGCGAGATATCATCACATTAAAAAGTGCGGAAATTGAAAACTCCGACTCTTCAGAACAAAACTTGGCAGTTCGAATTAAGGAGTCGCTATTTTTAAATAGAGCGTGAAAATGATAAGCACGGACCTGAACAATATATGTTGCAAGGGTCATAAAAAAATAATGAGTAGTTTGATCAAGCTTGATGTATCTGTGATTTCTATCATTCCTTATAAAAAGCCAGATTATTTTTCAGGGCGCTGTTTTCGCGAGGTCCTTTCCTTCGGAACATTTGACCGAGGCATGCTTTTTCATTGATCCGCCGTTGAAATTGTACTACAAAATGAGTATTTGAAAGCCTCCCCAGCTACGTGACCCGTAAGCTGTTAACCCCCTCTCCCCCCCCCCCCCCCCTGCCCAAACAAACTTCTTACATCAGGTGCCGCCATTGTGAAAGAACGACTGTTTTCTCGTTGTTCTTCGCTTTATTTGGATAATTTCTGTTCAAGCATATCAGCCATTATTTCGAGCTGAACATCAAGTTATGAACTAAACAAGATTTTGTCAATCTCCACTAGAGTGCTTCAGAGTAAGCGTAATTTTGAGGTCTTCAGTTGGGTACGGCACGCGAGAATCCCGCCCCAAGTCGTGACTTGCAAAGTGGTTCAAAGGCTCGTTAAGAAGTGCACGAATTCTAACGGAAGGACTTTGAACACGCAAAATGCGTTTAGGTATCAAATTTCCCAGCAACGTCAAAAAGCCTCTAATCTTTTGTAGATAATCGTAAAATCTGTTTTTCCTTTACAATCATTTAAACATGTCATTGTCAATACATTTCTTCAGTCTTATTTTGTAATTCATCCTCGGTGCCATGTTTCTCCGTACAGGAGATAACTCAGTGCCTTCGATGGCGATCTTTCTTATCGACAGATTTTATTCAAGAATCAGGATGAAGATTAGCAAACAGTCAGTCTTATCATGTCCAACATATTGCATATTCCTGATCGGCTTTCCCGATAAATGAAACAGGCTATCGAAAAATGGCACCCAACTCAAGGAAAGGTTCAATATTTAAAATGAAACAATTCTTTTAACAGACTGTATAATTACGTAACCATGGCAACGAGGACACCAATCGTCTGAAGCAAAACAGCAAAGAGAATGTAATGAATATCTACACTGTGGTGAGCATTGAAAGTGTGAGATCTACATGATTACAAAATAAACTACAGATGTTTGTACGGTCGAGGTAGATTTTGACCCTTGCGCACGAAATAACAGTAGCTTTGCGTGATCAAGGGAAATTGCAGACACTCATTTATTATCAACTTGTGGCACTCACACCACCTCTGACGTGCTTTGAAAACTGACACTGTTGCATCAACCTGGTTGACAGACAACAGACTCTTTTGCGAAAAAGGCTCTCTGTTTGAATTGAGGAACACATAACATACTTGGCTGAAAGAAAGGTTGAGACTCAACCCGGCCGGGGGGGAGGGCGTATGCCCTTTTATATACTGTGTATAGGTGCTTCTCACCAGATACATTTTTATAGCATTTTTCGACTTTCGATCTATTTAAGTCTAAAATAACCATATATTTCATCTTCAGTTTCTACCTCAATCTTTTCAAACAGACGAGAGAGTGAATGAAGAAATTACACAAAAAGGAATTGAATTGGGTTTGATAAAATGCTATCAAAATATCTCTTGAAGCACAATATTGTCAATATACAGCGCAAAGCTTTGAGGAACATATTGGATATGGAGTGATGTTCGAGTTTCAACGCTTCAAAAATACTCGAATTTCAGACTGCATAACTGAACTAAGCAGAACAAAGTACGAAAAATGTATATTGTGGTCTCGCTTTTCTCAACAAATTTTCGTAGGAGCAACTTCTGACCCCCGGACAACAAACACAGCCTTTCTCTAGCAAATAAAAGAGTCATTGTTAGTTGTAGAGATGCCGTGCTTCCTTAATGTCCCTCTCCACACGTACTATAAACGTGTCTGGCTTGGTCGGATCGGATGTAAACACCGCTGAGGATTATCATGTATCCTCTTTATCATTTTGTTAACCGCAGTTTAACATCACCTGACACGACATTTAGGCTGTGAACAAACACTCTTGTAATAGCGCATGCAAACACTACGACAGGGCAAAAGATATGTTTAATCTGCTGTAATATACGCTATACACACCTCTTGACACACCTCATGCACTGAGAAAGTTCGTAAATATTTACACTTGCACTCGTATGTTGAGAGACTGTCGCGCGCAACAGTCCCTGTTCATATTAAAGGACTTCCTTTGTTGCTGTGAGTTGTTCAAAATACAGAAGCCAAATTGACTTGTGTAACCGAGAAGTTCACCTGATGGAAAGAAATATCGAATTCGAGATAAATATTATGAGTTAGGTTGAGTAGGATATGGCATAAGCTGCTGGAAAGTCAGTCATAATTTAATTTGTTTAATTCAAAGTGTGGGATTTAACTAAAGCTAACTACAACAGGATATGATAAAATGTTACATACTGTTACAGCCATGTAAGATATTTATGACTCGATATTGCAAATACTAGTTTGCAAACGATCTTTGAGTGCGTGATAAAAATGTTATTTCTCATCAGTATAGTGAATGTTTGGCGTAATACTGCTGGAATATTCTTAGTTTCTATGGTCCTACAAGAGGTCGCGATATTTTGTTTAGTTGCAAAATCGACGAGTGAAGAACTGTAGAGAAGTGAAAACGGGGGTGAAAATGAGCCACAAATTAGGTGAACCGGCTTTGTAACAAGATAATGTTTATTCGGTTAACAGTTGTAACAATCGAGGGAAACATATATTCATAACAGTCAAAGGAAACATATGCTCGTTGCTCGTACAAAGGGCACGAAAGTAAAACAAATCACAGCCAATGCCGGCATCTCCCCCGGAAACTGACCCAGCCCTGCTGAAACCGAACATGCCACAGAGATATACATGATGTTCAAGTAAAAGGAACCCCTCCAAAATCCATCACGAGAGCAAGATAGCTTTTTTTGTACTTTCGATTACTTTACAGCTACTTTTTACAAGGCTAAAAGGATATGTTCAAAGAGTAAGAAAAGTAAAAAAAAACAAACGCTTTGGATGTTATGTCATCTTAGGGGTAAGAATTAGACGATGTATTTATATAACAACGCATTCTTTGAGCTCTAATAAGAGGTTAAATGCTGAGACTGCCGTATATTGTTGACTCATTGTAACACAATGGAACTACAGTGAAACAAAATAGCATTTTGGTCACAAGCCGCTCTCATGTGTGTGGGGTTGTTTTCCCACAGGGCGAGCATAAAAACTCACTCTGCATTAGCAGACGGCGATACTAGCAGTTATGTCGCGTGCGTGTCAAAGGTTAAGGCTTTGAAGGTTTTAAGCAATTGAAGCTGAGATAACTTTAAGGATTTCCTGATGGGGATTGCATGGAATTTTCACTCTCAAGGGTTTTAGCTTGGTTTGCTAATCGTGCAATAACGCTGAGCGAACTGCACGAGCTATAATAAATATTCACCAAACACCATAAAAGGCGTGGTATAGCGTCTATAAGGAATGGTTGTTTCTAATTTTAACCAGTGACTTCGTTTGACCCACGGTCACTGCCTGTAAATATAGTATAATGGTCTTTTGACGAGTTTGGAGATAAAAAGCGCGTTTTTATTGGTTAATTAAATGGTTAATTACATGGAACACAGTTTATGATTGGCTCCTTGTTTGAAAGCAATTTGTAGTTCCCAGGATCCCATTAGTGCGTTGCAGCACTTGTGGTTTTATTTACCGGTAATGAGAAGGGTAGTGTTGAAATACCTTTCAATAATGCTCACTTACTCACGGTATAAACATATCAGCTCCTAAGTTGGGAGAACTCCACCAGATTGAGAGTAGCCGTGTGCAATGATTCAGAAAGAAAGTGTTATATCATGGTTCAAAGGACTTTGTGCAGATGATCGTATCGACCTGATGTGTAATTTATTAGACTGCTGTCTACCTTGGGAAATCCGATTTTTGAGCACGTTTATTGAAGCCCAAGTGCAGAGAGATTACCCGGTATTTCGGCAACCTGAAAGTACGGCGAATAATCCAACGGATTTGAGTTGTTTGTCGTGTTTGCATGATGTTCATGTCCGACGGAAGCTGTGTGTTTCACTGGCTTTACTTCACTCCAGCAATCGCCAAGCCGCTGCCATAATGTTCGGAATTCTGAATGACTTTCAACCTTCAAGTCTGGCTGAGGAGGAATTCTTCACGGATCTGTCATTGCTGATGACCATGTCCGCTCATCATCCAGCATTCTCCTTTCATCAGAAACATACTTTACGCGCAAAATTAAAACAGCTTAAGCAGTCAGCAAATCACACATCAGATCTAAGCGAGGTAAGAAAAGCAAAAACGTTCAGAAATATGAACAGCATTTTTAATTAATGTAAGAAATGTTATTTTTGGCATTAACAGCTGCTTACATAAACATTTTTTTCCGTTTTGTAAAATTTTATGAAATGATTATTGCCGATTCTCGCCCGCCCAGGAAATTTTTATTTGCAAGTTTTTGATTTGCAAGGTTTTACATTCTAACTCCGAGCTGGTGTATAAGATGTTTTCCTGTTTACTTTTCTTTAGACTGTTTCCGAATCAAGCAGTGGTTCTTCGACGTTTTCTCTGGATCACGATGTCCCAGCGAAGCTCGAGACACAGGATGACCTTTTACATCAACAACAACAAACCAAGGAATCTCTTGAAGAAAAAGCAACTATGAAAGAGGTTAAAAAGGTGGAGCTCATGCTGGATATCCCCCCTGTCAAGGATAAAACTCCTGATCCTCAAGGTAATTATTTACTTTGTGAATTTCCAGAAGGTTCCAACATTTCGTGCAATACTTTTTAACTATCGTCACCTTAGTTTCGACCTCGTTTTCTTCGTTTTAATAATTGAAGCGTTCGATTTAAAAATTGAAGCGGTAGTTATATGGCGATTTCCAGCCTAGTTTTTGCTCCGTTGTTATCGATATCTTGGCGAAATGAAAACAATATGCAAATTAACACGCCATAGCAGTTTTGTTTGCAATAGAGATGTGATCTATGTAAGCTAATTTCCGTTGTTTGTCCAGTGGATCAAGGTTTCCTGAAAAGGAAAAGCTTTCCTTAACGGGCCTTTTATGAAGACCGTGTTAGGAAATCCCATTCTTTTATTTCCCAGGGTGTAAAATCACAAGGGTACTTTGATGAAGTGCAATTTGATATGTGGGGGTCATCCTCATCCAAGTATGACAAATATGGATTAAAATGACTCTATATCAGTGACTGAAAATTAATTATTCCTTATCCACTGAATTGTCAGTAGTTGAATCCATTCTATGTACGTTTCAATATCAATGGAATGAATTGTTCTCTTTTCCTCAAAATGGGACTGACCTGTAGTGTACAAAAAAATTTATTTTTGATTTTATTATTTTTGATGAGCTATATATGTGAGAAAATTCAATGCCCACTTGGAGAAATTATAATAATTTTATCTCCTTTTTTTCTTGAAATTGTAAGCAGATTAAACTTGATATGGAGCTTGCATTCTAATTTTGTGTTGTTTTTAAACACGATTTAAGAGAGGCTTTTTCTTACAAAGGCATAGAAAATATTCCACAAGGGTGTTTTTTACATGTTTTTGAGAATCATTATTTTGGGTGCAAAATTTGAAGAAAATTGAAAATTCTGGAATAATAAATGATAAAAATAGGTTGTTGCCAAGAAGTTGAGATTGGCTTCAAGGGTTAATGCGGATGGTTGCTTGCAATGTTTATCACCACTTTTCAATCTTATGGAATGTGCCAGTTTTTGTGAAACCGTTCGTAAGGATTAAACTGATTGTAGAAATACCTTTTTACTCTAAGTTTTGGGCTGGATGATTATTTTTGAAATACAGTTATTTTATTAAATCAAAATAAAAACAGGCTTTCTAGATAGACTTTGTTCAGACACATGTTGTTTGTACATGTATGGATTACACCCAGATGACGTCACCTTTTGCTGCTGTCTGTGGCTGTCACATGCAAATTATAGAGTGTTGATCAAGACTGTTTGAATCAATGAATACAGCCTTTCCAGCTGTTTTGCGATTGCCTTAACCTTATATAAGCAAGGCATAGATTTGCTTGACTCAAATTTCATAAGAAACCTTTAAGAAGCAAAGAAGCAAAAATATAGTTTAACCTCAACCAAAAAATATACTGTTAAGTTCTGTTATGTCTGAGACGTCCTAACAATTTGGTGAATATTGCGACCTTTGACACCTATTACAACGACCATTGTTTAAAATCTCACGACACTTTCTATGAAAACATCAATTTCTGATGGTGTAATGGCATATCTGAGGCATTTGTTTTGCAAGTGACATTGTTAATTAAAATGCATTTGATGAAATACTGATTGAAGCTCAATACACTGTACCTATTTGATCATGAACGTTTCAGTATACACATGCAAGCTACCTTTTGTAGAAAGAAGTTGTTGTTCTCCCAGCACTATCTCGTAAGTGTTTTGTTATGTAACTAAAGAAGATGTGCAACAGGAAATGAAAAAAGTAATCAATGATTGTTTCTGTCAAAGATGGCTCGTTTTATTGCCTGTCAGTCAACAGCATTCACAGAGAGTCTGATAATTGTGCTGTTAATTAAGTAGATTGTTGACAAGTTAATCTATGTGTTCAGGGTTCCAAGCTGGCGGAAATGTCTAGAAGTCCTGAAAGTGGGGGTTATTCTTGAGATTTTTCAAGATACAATTGTACATTTAAAAAAAACAATTGTACACTTTTATTGCTTTAAATACCTTTTCATTGCCTTTCTAAGCTGAAAACAATGAAAATTTGTACAGAAAGTGAAAAATGAAACAAGGATCATGAGGATGATCTCTCTTTGCATAAATAGTCTGAGGAAGAGTGAACTACTCTTGGCTTATTTTTTTTGTAAACTTGCATGACAGATTTCACTTAAAAATGTCTTCCTTACTGTTGCAAGCAAACTCACAGTGGAAGTGATATTTCTGGGGAGATGATGCCTTTGGCATTTAAATGAAGTGTTCCATAGGCTTCTGATAAAAAGTGAAATCATATGTCGGATCAATGTAGGTCTACTTCAACTTTTTTGGAAGAACCCACATGTTGCCCCATAATGTCCAGTTCAAAGGGTAGAAGCATTCCACCCAAATATAGATCATGGCTTCATTTAGTAGTTAAAATTAATTTTATCCAATTTCATTTAACTTTTGAACTTCAACTGATTAATGCATTCATTTAATGCATCCTCCATTTTGATATTGAATGTTCGTTGGATAAATGACAAAGTTTCTCTTCTCATCCCTTTGAGAGGCGACAGCAAAGGAAGAAAACAAATTGTCAGTTAACTTATGTATAAGTGATTTGATGGAAATACAAATTTTGTCTGTATAAGTACTTTGTTTTTTTCTTTTTGTTATTTCAAACCTAAAAAATTTTAGAGTTGACTGGAATTTTCATGTTAGACATTGCAGTATATCAGTATCATGCAGCAAATTTTGTTTTTGTCTCACTGGAGTCTGTTAAAAAGGCTATCACGCAACTGTCAGATACACAAATTGCAGTCATGGAAACATATACCTATAATTATGTCTTTCTTGTTAAATCAGTTAAATTTTTACCTTTTTGCCAGATTTACTATCACATCTCTCGTGTGGATGGAAAGAGAAACTTTCTCATTAATTAATTCAAATCATAGTTATGGTTGATTGATGGATTATTTAGTTAAAGGATTTAATCTTTGACTCAAAAAATCATAGCATTATTTGATTAAGAAAAGTATTGATCTGTCCACAGACCATCTATTTTGTCATGGGTTTCAAGATCACAATGAATCAAAAAAATAACTGCAGAGGGTTTGAAAAAAGCCAGAACATGAGGGGTGGCCCGCTCTGTCATACTCGTAAACATCTGTTGACAGATATTTGTCATTACTTGGAGGAAAGGCTTCTGCCATTTTGACTGTAAGTGCAGGCAAGGACTGCAACAGAGATATTATTTTGAACGTTAAGATAGTTCCATTGAAATAGAACTAACAATTGATTTTCTTTCAAACTTTGCCTGTTGGCTGCTTACATCAAGAGAACTTAAAATTTGAAAAAAAAGGGGGGTACCAATATTCATTTAGGAGCAGGAGGACCTTCAATAAACCCTATAATTCCTGAAGTTATCTGCTTTCAGAAACATTTATATTTGAACCATTTGAACCTTATGCTTTGTGAGAGCAGAAAAATAGGTAGAAAGTTAAGCGTGAAATACAACAATGGATGTATTGCATCAATCTTAAGGAGCAATTTGATTTATGTTTCATGATAAAGGCACCCATATTTAGTCAACAGAGATTCAGTATGTTCCAAGCACACAGTGTTCTTGAGGCCACGTATTATCTTTTACAAGTGCTAGCTATGCTCTTATTTTCGGTGATAACTTTTTACTTTGCAATAGAAATTGGTTTATGTTGTAGGTCAAAATGAAATTCAGGTTAAAATGATTTTAGCCTAGTTTGATTCTCAATTTCCTTTGTCTTCTGACCCTAATTATTGATGATTCATGAATAATTAGGGTTAAGAGACAAAGGAATTTCATTTTAACCTGAATTTCATTTTGACCTACAACATTTATATTACCTGTATAGAAATAACATGATCTTTGTATTCAAACTAAATAAAAAAATTGCTAGGTCCTGGTACTTGTTTCCTAGGAAAAAACGATGATTTGTCTCTCGCAAGCTGAGCTTTTTAGAAAACCACCATTTTGTATATGTTGTGTGTTTACGCACTTGTTAGCGCACGCTAATGACATGAAAATTGTGCGCATTAGGGATGCACAATGTAATTCTGAGGAATCACCTTAAAACCATGAGTCAACTGAGATAAGGAGATAAGATGGTCTGAGTCTAAGGTTGCATTAGTTTGTAAACAATTTGAATCAACCAATCATTTGTAAAAAAAATATTAATTAATTATTATTATTTTTTCTTATAATTATGATTGGTTGGATGGAGCGGGGAGGGGTACCATTTCTTTCTATCCTCTCTATTGGCTTAATGCCCTAAAAGATACTGAGATACCTCTGTCAATGCTCATTTTAAATTCAAACAATTACGATAACGTCACTTTTTTGTGGAAGCTAGTCCCATTTCCTCCAACAGAAGTCATAGGTCATAGATTCTCTGGAAAAAATGTGTAAGGGAAACTTGAAGGTTGCTAGTACATATAACTTTATAACAAAACTTAACACCAATGATGCGTGAACAAACAAGTACTGTGGTCTGTTCAAAACTAATTACCTTTACAATGCTATTAAAGGAGAAGGTCACTCCAAAAAGCTTACATTTTTGTCTTCACCAATAGCAAGTAAACATTCAGCATCTATCCTGAAGAAATTTGTCTTGAAAGAAGCCTAAGATTCAACTTCAGAGGCTACCATTTTGAAACTGTACTTGGCATCCAGGCTGTGTTTTAATGTGCCATTCCATCTGACTCAAAATTGACGGGAAGGAGAAAAGCCTGCAACTGACTTTGCGTCCTTCACAAGGTCAGCAAAATGTACTCTTTCCAAGCGATTATCCGCTTCACTATTTTCACTGCTATCATTTTTGGAGTTTGGAGCATGTTGTGCTCAAAATAATATGGCTCAAGAGCAGCCATAATCAGAGAGTGATAATCATAGGTTTGTCAGAAGTCATTTGGACAAAATCTCTTTGACAGAATGAAAATCATCATGAAAATGCAGCCTGGCTGCTGAGTACTGTTCAAAATGGCGGCAATGATGTCAAATTTTTAGCTTCTTTGTAGACGAATTTCAAAGGAAAACCTGCACTTTAGAGGCTGAAACTTTGGTGAGTGGCTAAACTTAGTGCAAGGTTTTTATAAGCGTTGACAAAAAATATACATTTTTTGGAGTGATATTGTGTTTATTGTTTATTAATGTGAGTGAGGAGTTATCTTCTTATTTTGTTGCAGTTTATGTCAAAGAGATTAAAGTGCAGGGAATAGAGAAGATCAAGGAGAAGAAATCAAGACATGAGCTAAGAAAACGTGATGATCATCGGTATGTTCTACAGGTAATAATCATGGCTTGGCCAAATTAAATAAATAATGGTGAAAGTAAAGTAGGTAGACAAAATATTGTGGAGGTAAACTGAGAAACCAGAAGGGCCAAATCATTTGAAAACAACTCTTGAAATATCATTTGTACAATGTACCGTCTTGTAGATCCCCAGCTTATTGTTCTTTTAACTACGATCATTGTTAATCTTATTTATTTTAATTGACCTTTCTCTGCGACGATCAAACCTTAGTGAGGTATGAGGTTTAGGCAATTCCTGTTACAACTCTATTTGTTTTTTTTATATATGGTCAAGAAGAAAAGATAAAGATAGAAGGGATTGAAATGGAAAGTTACTACAGTGTGGCCTAGGACCATCAGTTGTTCTGAACTCTTTGCTGCTAGGGTTTTCTTTGGGTTTTATAGTTTTCTTCCTTTTCCAAAAGCCAACACTTCTAGATCATTCAGTTCTTAACCTGGGATCTGATAAATCAAGGACCTGAGATTGGTTTGTGGCGAGACCACTGGTATCACTCTCGTGAAATAATTAACAATTATTGAACAAGGTTGAGCAAAATATCATGATCTGCAAGACACTGACAAATTGCGATATCTTGCAATAACTGAGTTCAATAATATTATTGTTTTATTATTTAATCACCCAGTTTGGTTTCATATTTAAATCACTCTCAGACAGCTTAGGGAAGCAATCTGCCATTTAAGATATTTCACATGAGAGCTTGGTTTCAATTACGCATGAGCAGAATATTATTTTCAGTAAAACACATTTACACGGTACTACGCATGAACAGACCATTATTTGTAGACAGTTACTTGCAGGTCACATAGTGTGCTCTAAGCCAATAAAAAGGAATGGAGAAATGCATTGAATGATAAAGTTGATTGACTGGCTAATTCCAGCTGATGGTTTGAGCAATAACTGTACAACTAGACAGTGGTCTGATCAATTGAGTTTCTGTTGTAGATTCTGGTGAACTTGGTTCCTGGCAAGCTGCTAGATGAAATTCACTGATCTCAAAATATTTGATTTTGTGTTCCAGGTTTCTTGGTGTGATAATACCACAGAAACAATTCACAGAACGTATGAAGAGATGTTTGACTTTCAGTGCAAGGTACATGTAACTATTCCATCCACCTTGAAATTAGTGTTTGCCATAACTGATTGTGAAATTCAACTTTGCTTGGTACTAAACAATAAAGTTAGTTAACTTAAGCTGTTTGATAGGACCATGACATCATACTTTCATGTAGCAGCTCTGTGAAATTTAAATCTGTATAAAGTGAGCAGGGCTCCCAAAAAGTGCTGTCCAGTTGTCCGGGACAAGTAGATTCTCCTTTTATTAATACATAGAAATGTGTGCCTTCTTATTTTTAAAGTTGCGGAAAATGTACCCAAACAAAGTTGATGCAAGTGGTAATCCTTGGAAACTTCCTTTCTTACCTGGTAAGAATTTTGAGTAGAGTTTCAGTGAGGAAGTATTCCTACCAGGATAGTAATTCATTATGTGACTTACTGTAATCAGGAGGATATCGGCCCTTGGTCTTTTTTATACAGAATACAGAACCTCAATCTGCCCTTACATCCATGCAGTGTTAAGATCTCAGGGTAGCACTCTTGTGGAACATCCCTTGAAATATATAGGGTGGCTCTGAGCCCTTACCTCTCAAACTGTGCTGCATGTAGATATGAAAGGTCATGGGATTCAAAAAAATATCTAAATATTAATAAATAGTTCTCTGACTGCAGGTAGAATCAGGATTTTTAACAAACCTGAACAGAAAGGAGAAAAGACACCCATCCCTGATATTTCTGATTACACCAGGTATTGTATACGTACAATGCACATCATAGTTTGCATGTATCTGAAAATGGGAAGGTTTCCAGAGCTACAGTTGCCCATTCTTTTGAAATGTATGATGCAGAACATTCTCTCCCCTTTAAGCAAGAAAAATGGCACCTTCATAGTCAGTGATCCATCTACCTGCCTGTCTCACGTCTTAGACTGCAAAAAATGCCTTCTCTGTATTATGATCATGGCTTGATGACTTTTCTTCTCTATTTATGAAAAATTTCAAAATACGTATGTACGTAAGCAGCGCGTGATCGTAAAGCGAATGCCATTGCATTCTGGTCATTACAGTCTCAATTTTCATGAGCAGGGATATTTTACAAAGGTGTATTTTTTTCAATTCCATACACATGCTTTCTGTCTCTTCCTGCTTGCTTTCATAAGGTGGACGTTGTTATCCAAAATGCCACCAAAGAAAAAAACTTAATCCCCAGGAGGGGCAATTTACACAACTCTCATTTGCAAAATGGCCCGAAGCGGGTAAACATCAAGAACAAGACGCAGCAACTGCAATAGATAAGGATGACGTGAAAGCGAATGAAGATAATGAAGAATCAGCACAAGCAAAATCTGTGAAATCTAAGGAACAGAGATTTTTTGAGCTGTGGCTCAAGACATATTCTTGGCTGGTCTACGAGAAAAATGGAAATTACATGTATTGTAAAGTCTGCTTGGAGGCTAGGAAATTAGGAAATTGAATGGAATGAGTAAGGAAACCCATTTAATTGTATGTGTTATTCATAGGTACAACTCATATAATGATGAGTGTGGGACTCGCACTCCTGTGTGTGGGACTCACAGGTTTTTGACTGTGTGAGTCCCTGGACTCACTACTGCCTTTCTCTAGATGGATCATTGATAGTGCAACCCCTTCTTCCTACCCTCCTCATGACCTCATCCAAATTCAAAATTAAACATAGCACTTACCATGTTTACTCGAATAAGCGCCACTGTGCTTATTTAATTTTCCGCTCCACAAGTGCAGCGCTTATTTGAGGGCAGCGCTTATTAACTTTTTTGTCCCAGATGCGGCACTTATTCGAGGGCGGCGCTTAATTGAGAGCGGCGCTTATTCGAGTAAATACGGTATACATTTTGCAATGAGTGAATTGGATGTAATAAAAGTAAAGACATGAAATATACAGTACCGGACAGAAGTAACCTAACAGAAAAATCAACACGGAACGCGTTCTTGGAGCGTTCCAATTAGCGTTCCTTTGGCATTCCCTTGGCATTCCCCTAATATTCGGGAACGCAAAATAGAACGCGTTCTAAAGAAAATTTCAGAACGCGAAGAACGCAGGAGCCCGTTCTGAATTTTCTTTTGAATTTTTAGTAGAACGCGTTCTCGTTTGTCCTGCCATGAAGACGAGCTTTTCGAAAAAATGGGCAAGTTAGAAATATTTCAGAGTGAGCAGAAGCACAAAAAATAAATTGTATACGCAATAACCACAGAAACAAGATCAGATTTCAAAACATCGCTTATTCATAGTTGAGTAAATGAAGGGTCAAAATACATGTATTGAAAACAATGTCAACAAAAAGAACTCAGTTGGATGTGTAAAACTGATCCGAAAACAAGAAATTATATTATGCTTTTCCGCGTGACAAAATGTCCCACAGAAGCCGAGAAAATTAAATAAGCAAAGCGAAACTAAAAGTTATTAGATTATTGTATTCGGAGGACAATTAAACGAAAACAAATAAAACAGAATTTCTATGCTTGTACTATAATGGCTAACATTAAAAAAGCAAAAGACGCATGTAAAAATCAATCTGAAAACAAGAAATCAAAAATTTATTCGCTGCGCGAAGAAAATATCACAGCGCTGCGAAAGAAAAAGTTGGAAATCAAAGACCACAAAACCGAGCCCATTATTTTGAGATAAATCGTGTTTCAACTGCGCTAAATTAGTGCCCACTTAGTTCTTTTCTCAACAGTTCTGTAGTAGCTGAATAAGATTGAAATAAAATATTTGAACGAAGCGAATAAACTAAACAAACAAACCGCGGCAGTCGCCGTAAATTAAATATGCAGAATTACTGTTTAGTGTTAATTTCTAAATTCACAAATAAAGCCAACCAAATGAAAGAGGGGTGACGGGAAGTTCAATAGGAATAACGTTTCATTCACGATGAGGGGAGAAAAACCTTTCTGAAAGCAAAAAAATGTCCAAATTTTGCAGACGTGCTTCTGCATGCATGACCGCTTTTTGTTATATTCTTCACGCTAATCAATGCGAAAGTTTGAGCTTTTGCCGTCAACCGTTTCAGTCAATTTATCGCTCTTGGCTTTACCAATCGTTGCAAAAGTCAAATTCATCTTCGAAATAATGTTGTACATTATCATTTTTCTTTACGAAAGTAAAGGAAGCTGCTTTAAATCTGCGTGATCAGTTCTTAACTCCCTTGAAAGCACACCGATCGTCTTGTTTTCGCGGCAGTAGAAGAAAAGGAAATTTTTTCACTAGAAAAGTTTGATGATTCAGTACACCTTGATCTTCCATTCTGAGGCAACCTAAACATTGATTTGTGTTTTTCCTGGAAGTCCCAATTAAACAAGTAGTTTATTTGGCCCGGTCGCAACGTGCCATGATTAGATTACGCAAAGGATGAAATCCAAAACTTGTTATTCGACAATTTGATGTAATTGAGGAAGAAATGAAGAAAAACAATGAACTTTCTTCAGTAGAACTTCAACAAAGAATTTTTTTAGCATGCTGTAACAGTCTCTGCAGGCGCGAACCATAAGTTCTCAATGGAACGCTTTATCGTGTTCTCAATGGAACGCGTTATCGCGTTCTCAATAGAACACGTTCTTGTTCAGAACGCGCTCCAGTTCCACAGAAATTTTCGCGTTCCCGCAGTGTTCCATTTCACATTCCATTTGCGTTCCAGTAACGCGTTCACTGTTAAGTTACTTCTGTCCGGTACTGTATATTGCCATAAACATATGTGAACCTTGACAGCCCCTTATTTCTTAGGTTAACAAAGTCATGAAGCTTGTGTGTTCTGCCTCTAGGATCTCTTAAAAAGGAATAAAATTGCTTATAACTTTTTAATGCATAGTCCCATACAAGAAGAACACTTGCAAACATAAAACAATAATTTATCATTCTTTAGGTTGTTCAGCAGTCTTCCTAAGTTTGTTCGTGGCTGTGATCATGTTGTGAAGTTTTTTCAAAGTGATAAGAGAACCAGAAAGAAGTCAGACAGTAAGAAGGCTAAAGGTTCAACAAAAAAGGAAGAACAATCTGAAAAAGTCAAGCAAAAGGAATTTGAAACACCTCATAAGATAGCTGAAGCTGTCCGTGAACAATCGCTTGGAGGAAAGGATAACATGAAAAGTTTGGATGTTACCAATGCTAAAAAGCAGTCTCCAAATAATGTGTCTGAAGAGGAGGAACCAGTGACTGGTCTTGATGAAAATGGCAATGAGGTCAAGGTTTTGCCACCTGGTAGGTTATCAGGACTGCTATTTTGTGTAACATCATGGATCCGTTCTAATATTTGACTTCCTTACACATCTATCAATCCCCCCAGAGTATGAGCAGGTTCCCTGTGACAGTTCTTCACATCACTTGTATCCTACCTCAGGATTTTATGGCTTATGACAACCCCAAGGTTGAGAAACTCCCTCATCTTAATGGAATAACATCAAAAACAAAACAGGCAATAGATACATGTACATCCTGGAAGAGATGTTTAATAACCCAAGCTCGTAACGTCTTACTTGCATGTTTTATATGTAGTTGTACATTGTTTCAAAGTGTTTTGGTGGGTAATAGGCCATTCCGAATTACCCCAGGCCTCTTTTTGGAAGCGAGTCTTGGTGCTCATCCTTTCATATACAAATCAATTTTCATTCAAACGCAAATTAAACTCATTTTCATGTCAATGAACATTGATTTGCATATGAAAAGATGAGCACCAAGACTCACTTCCAAAAAGAGGCCTGAGGTAATTCGGAAATGGCCTATTGAGAAAAGGGGTGAATAAAGTCTATCCATCTATCTAATATCAAATTGAGTGAACAAACAGATAGGCCAAGAGTAAGCTATGATGAATGTGCACTCCATTCAGCAGGAAAAGCAATGTTCCCAGCTACTTCATCCCATGAAAACTGGAGTTTTGCACTATTATTTTGTGAGCCACTCTCAGACAGCTGATTTACATTTCTTTTTAGTTTGATGATTTAGATCTTTTGATTTTCTCTAACCATTTTGCATGAGGGTGATTTATATAAGTCAATTGTATACTTTCTGTGTATTGCAGAAAACTCAAAGGAAAAGGAGGGGAGCAAAGAATCTCTCTTAAATGAAAAACAGGGCAAAAATGGATTTATTAAGATTTCACCATCAAAAACTTTATTGCCATCATCGTTGGTATCATCATCATCATCATCATCTTCATCATCAGGTATATCATTTGTACCCTTATCAGACTGATGCAGTTATCAAGCAATTAGTTATCAGGCAGAAATTTAAATCTGTACTAATCTTTACTCATCCATGTTCTTTTTGCTCTCCTTTGCCTTCCTGTTATCAATATTTAAGGTTCTTTTCTTAGCTCCAGGCAACCATGTATTGAGATGGTTTCTAAACTAAGTCTCTTTTTAGATAAAAACATTGTTTTTCAAAATGCAGAAAGCTTCCCTTAAGCTAAAGTTGAATCCTGATTGAATCATAAGGATTTTTTATTTCTTTTTAAAGCCTTAACCTTTTCACTCCCATGAGGAATGCCACTTATTTGAAAGAGTAACTATCAACCCAAGACATTATATATAATATACCGTTATACCATCTGAAATGTGCTGTTTGTTGAATCATACTAACAAACTTAGAGGAAGCCACAGTTTGAATTGAAGGGGTATTGAATGGTGTTTGTGAGCATTTACAAGCATGCAAGCAGTTCGTTAATTTTTTCGAGCACAAGCAGTGCAAGAAGTGAGCACTTCATGAATTTTCTGTTAGTCGGAATCTCTCCTTTATTGAGTTATTTAAAAAAAAAAAAATACCTCTTAGTCGGCACATCAGGTATGTTATGGACAGGTGGTTCAGTGAGTGGATCAGTGAGAGTTGTATGTATGTCACACCAATCAGATTGGGTCTACTATTAAACACCAATTAAATTTCTTGTTGTACAGTTCAGAACGGCCATATTTATTTGTCTTTAAAAGAGGAGGAGGTATTCATTAATTGGGCTAACTTCTTCATTTTCTATGGGTTAGGCTAAGGATTTTAGCTATGAACGAGATGAGTCTTGAGTTTTGAAGAAGTTTGTGAGTTAGTAGTATGCAAAATGGCACCAGATATTTTTATTTTTAGTTACAAAGGTAATTTGATACTTTTGTTTTTCGCAAAGAGTTAATTCAATTCGAGGTCACGAATCGGCGCTTCTAGCTCTAAGAACATGTTTTAGAGAAGACAATACTATTGAAATTTGAGACAGTTCTAACGTTTACAATAGAAAGTGTAGGTAAGGATTGTTTTGTTCTTGGTGCATGCAAATATAACAAGATATGTTTATTTTTTAGTTACAAAGGGTAATTTGACACTTTTGTTTTTCACAAGGGAGTAAATTGAATTAGAACTTACAAGTTGTCGGCTATTGTTTCCAGGATATTAAACAAAAAAGAAGCTTTCATTTCAAAACTGTTTTTGCATCTCTGCAGTAGCAATTTATAGTTTTATTTGATGACGTTCATTTCAGTCCAATATTTATAAGGGAAAAAAGTATGTGAATTGTTCGAATGTTCTTTGAACACTGTGTGGCGTCAAATTAAAGTTCAATTATTTAAATCAGACTGTCAACGAATCAGAGAGGTTTTTTTTTCCCTCTTTCTTTCTATTTTCGGTGAAGTAGTGTTGTTGTGTAAAAAGGGTAAACTTACGACTCATATAAAATGCGAAAAGTTTTCTTAACTTGAGTATTTTTGAGCAAAACTTCCTCTTGGGGGTTGAAAGGGCTATGAGATCAGTGAGTAGCGGGGAGTTATGCATGTGCGCGTGTCACATCAATCACCGTGTGGATTGTATCAAAGAACGAATCAAATTGCCTGTTAGAAAATAAGATGGTATCTACATTAATCTGGAGACGTGTCAGATCACTGTAGTTTGTTCAGTCAAACATTTTATGGCTTATTAATTGGTTATCTTGCCGTGTGTATCGTAAATTCCCAGTTTCTCTCTTGCTGTACATCGCAACCAAAAAGACTTGTCAAATTAACCAAATCATTACTGTAAACAGCTTCATGAATGGTCCTATTTCCGAGACTTCATAAAACATAACACCAGCATGCCTTGCGTGCTTATGTTTTTAAAATAAAACATTGTTTTGGGCCAAGCAATCCGTCTGACTCCTCCAAACTGGAGAATAGACACAATCCCAGCAGCTTACAGCCAATTATGCCGTGTTTCATGTCAGATTACGTCATGTAGCTTCACATGAGCTTCAGTGGGTACACCAGGCGGATGCTAAAGGAGATCTTACGCTTTCTAACCCTGAATATACCACAAGGGAAAGCTAAAAGCTACCAGACTTTGAAGTGTTCTGACATGGAAGGTTTTTTGGTTATATAATTCTTAGGAAGTGTATAGAACATGGCATTCAGTCTTACACCACACGGGGAAGCAAAAAGCTACCAGACTTTGAAGTGTTGTGACATGGAAGGTTTTTTGGTTATATAATTCTTAGGAAATATATAGAAGATGGCATTCAGTCTTACAAGCATTTCGAATTCGGTTTCTCTGATTGGGAACTGGCTTCCCGCTGATTGACTGAAAAAGATTCAACACAATGTAACTTTATTTGGAGGCTTCTAGGATCTAACCAATTGAAGCCTTACAGATCTGACGAGCTCTGAAGGTCGAATAGTGATAGTAATATTCCTCATGTCTTCATGCCTCTAGATGACTTTCCACCCTTGCAGGTGCCTTTCGCAACAAATTCTTATGCACATCAGTTTCAATAACATTCATAGCGCATGCATGCTTCCCAAATGTTTCACAGTGTTGCCATACAGGAATCAAGCGCATTTTAACAAAAATCCATGTATGCGAGCAGTTGCAAAAATTTTGTGAGCATGAGCAAGCGAGCTCTCATCTAAATTTTGAACAAAGGCCAAATTTTGCTAGCCTTTATAAATTGAATGGGACCATTTGATACCCCTAATTGCATAAAAGCATATTTAAAAATGAAAAAGAAAAACCTTGAAAAAATATCTTACTCCCCCTATGGTTTGAATATAGCCCTAAACTGTAGCTCACTCTGTAATTTGAAGCCCACAATGAAAGGGTTATTGTGAGACATTAACTTGACCTTAAAAGCATAAGAGGATTAATTTTATCCTTTTTTTCCCCTTTGCAACTAGGTGCTCTGCTCACTACATCCCAAAGCTCTCTTACATATAAACCTTTATTTCCCACAGCAATGCCAAGTAACATGTTACACATGCTTACTTCTAATGGCTTGCATTCTTCTCTTCAAACATCTCTTACATCACTGCAGCTAACCATGCCCTCATCGCCTATCACATCATACCCATCACCTTCTCCATCTTCAAATGGATCACCTGTTACGTCTCCTGCAAGCTCTCCATCGTGTTCACGACAGCGATCTTGTTCTGGGAATATTAACTGGACATCTAGACCCCGTAGTCATGCTATGACTGTTTCTGAATGGCTCAGAAACCTTAGACTGCACAAATATTCTGAAGTGTTCAAAGGAAAGACTTTTGATGAGGTAAGACTCAATTAAGGCTACCATAGACCTTTGCACAGTAGTTGTTCTTTTACAATACATTAAGTGTCCTCTTCACTATGTGGTGATCGAATAGAAATTAAACTTTGGGAATCTACATTTGAGCCTTGGCTGGGTTGATTGTGTTGATGGAGTTATTGGGCAAAATATGTTACATAAACTGACAGTGCCTCTTGTCACTCTCCACTGCATCCAGTTTTGTATCAGCAAATTACTGAAGAATGCTGCGCTCCAGGGTCTACATGTACGAGCCATTAAGTTTTTTCCTGATCAGATGTTTTTTCTATTGTGGCTGCCTGATATGTTCCAAATGAACTTTCCTTCAAGAAAATGCCATTATGGCAAAGATGTGGAGGCTTGGACCTGGTGTAAGCAATGCTAAACAGTAAATTGAACACAAATTTCCATCTAGAATGGTCTAATAGGAAAACAAGTGTCTACCTTTTCAGTAGCTCTATTTAATTAAGTACTTAAATTCAAGTTACTAACAAAAATTCAAAAAGGGTAAAGAAGCTGCATTAGTATTATAAGTGGTGTTAGTAGCCGTGGTGTATTGTAAGCAGGAGAAATGTAAACAATAATTTTTTTAAATAATAATACTGTAAATGTCCGTGTATAAGCCAAATCCGTAGACAACAGCACCTCCAATTTGGAAGCGCAGATTTTGGAAAAAACAACAAAGTTTGAAGTTCCAGTAGAGTTGTATTGCTTTTAACAAACAAGGACAAACAATCAACTTATCAAGGTTTCGAAACACCGACATAGAAGTTGTTGCCATCATTCACAATTAATCAAGTCTAAAGAAAGCGAAATTTCATTTGTCGTACCTTCTTTTTTGTTTGAATTTATGATACCTTTAACTTAAAATGCTCTTTTGATCCAATTTTTCAAGATTATCTCTTCGAAACACACCGTTATATAAAGTTGAAATTCCTTCGCCATTGAAACAAGATGAATGAGTGCTTAGTAGCCAAGCTTTAAATGTGGGGAAGAGTCTGGGCCTGGGCATCATAACACAGAAAAGCTTTTGACTCAGCTGTTGTCTATAAAGATGTTTGGAAACCCACAATAGGCGAAAAACTTCATACAGAACAGGAGCTTGATAATGCAGTCAACAAATTTGCCATGAAGGTGGTCAAAAACAGCAAAACTGTCAGCCATTTAACTTGTGAGTGCATGCAAATTTTTATCGCATGTGGCGGAAAGATATGCGTGGGAGTGACTTGCCGTAGACGCCACTGCAAACAGCTGTGCAGATGAATGTAGATTCCTTGTAGGTTGGTGTTTAGTTGTTCGAGTAAAGTGAAAATTAATCTCTTGAAAGAACTCTTGAAGAGCAAGATTTGCCGATAAACACTCTTTTAGGAGCCACCACTCATGAAAAAGTCAATGAACAACAGCAACACGCTCTCAGTTTTTTTTATGTTTATTTCTTGACATCTTAAGAAGTTTTCTGAATATTAATTAGGTTTTTGAGAACTCCAAACACAGATGTATCCGTGGATAAGCCGCACCCTTGATTTTGGCTTCAATTTTGTGAAAAAGTTATAAGTATGGATGTGAGTTTCATTCCATCCTTCCTTCCTTCAATTCCTGTAAACTTTTTTGTGATTGAATCAGCTGATCAATGTTTAATGCTTTCGCAGTCGTAACGAAGTTCAAGTCGTATCCGATCTGAAGATGAAACAATTTCCTTACAAAGTGATTATTTTTAATTTTTATTAGCAATTGTTCTCATTTTTCTTTGCATTTCTCATGCAAGTACTCCATATCTTACTGCAGAAATTATCTACATTGAATAGATTGAATAGATCACAAATTTTATGACCTGTATAAACTTTTGAATGATTGAAGCCATGATTAAAGTTTTTAGACGATCAACAGACAAGAGAATCGAGGAGAATTCAAACGACACGTTTCGCTATTATTTATACAGTATTGTAAAGGAATACACATAAACAAGGATAGACAAAATGATATGAAAAAAATAGTTGATAAATGGAAGAAAAGATATTAAAAAGGTTGGGAGTTCTGCAGTCACTGATATTGCCTTGGAAAGGGAAGAAAAAGAAGTTATTGGGCGATTCCAGAAAATATCCATACCTATACCACAGACGGCTTTTAGGATTTCCAAAGGGGAGGGGGATTCAAGATTATGGAATTCTGAGGGCAAGGGGGGGGGGGATTTATGATTGGAAATCTGAAGGAATGGGGGGGGGATCTTCACCGGTGGGATTTGAAAACGCTATTGTTGTGGACTTTTTGCTGCGCAGCGAGCGAGGAGCATTGAACATAAACAGGAGTTAAGAAGAATATATAGAAGGGGATATGAATTCTCAAATTCATCACTTTTGACCAGAATGCATTGCATTTAACCAGAGTGCGCTGCGTCACTTTTAACCAGAGTGCATTGCGCCACGAACAACACGAGGATGTCACAGCGTCGAGCCGTCGTCTTAATTCGAGTTGATTTCAGTGAGAAAAATTAGTGGTTTGTTTTACTCTGATTTACCTGTGAAACGATGTGAAGGAGATCGTGCTTGACTTTCACAACTCTTGCTTTTGTTCTTAATGCAGTAAGTGAAAGTTTGTGAATCTGGATGGTTCTTCATTTCTTAGCAGTCTCGCCTCCTTGGTCGAATTCGTAAATGAAGAGAAATCGTTGTTACTAAAGCTTGTAGAATAATTTAAAAAATGGAAACCATACAACACGCTAAGTTTATATATGCTGAGATCTATTCATCCAAACATGAATTTAAGCTGAAGTGTTAGCATTTTCACACATCGCGATGGATGCATCCTCGGCACAGTCTGTCAACATTCTAGAGATATTAAATGCGTACCAGTACATAATTTATAAGTTAGATTTCTGCTCCTACAATTTCCACATGTATCGATTTTCGTGATCTGATAAAGGGGAGGTTGATGTGTATCATTTTATGTCCAAACATAGTTCAGATCACTATGTGCTTTTTTGTCACAATCCCTTGTCACACCTCGCCTTCAATGCGTCATCATGCATGAAGTTGATGGATACAAGGACAGATTTTAAGTTACACAGCACAATTTGACTCTACTTTGAGAAATAAATGTTACTGTAAGTCTTGGAACGCGCAGATAGATAAATCACTGTGTAAAATATGTCACTATCAACAGAAAGTGCCGCAGCATTACTATCTTTTAGATACCCTAGTGTAGTTCATAAATAAACCACGAACGTATGACCGTGGAAGGAGAACACAAGCATTGATAGATCAGACCAAGTTTACGCTATTAACTTATAGAAGTGAACAGTAAAATGTGGGTTTCACATTTAGCTTGAGGAATTTCTTGTCACATGAATAAAATCTGAAAAATAATGTAACTTACTATACCGCTTGCAAATTTCTTGTTAGTCACCTCTGATGCAGGTAAAAACTTGCACCAGTCCCTCGCTTCCAAGGAATGCCTGCCTTAAGCATTTGGACCGTCAGAGGGCAATCGGAGGAAGACTCGGGAGAACAAGGTTCTGGTCTTCGCAATCTTCTATCGTTGCCAAGAAATAACTAGCGAGAGCGAGCGCCCTCGACTACATGCATACTGCATGACTTATAAAAGGACGCAATGAGGAAAGATCAAAGAGTCGACGGTATATTTGACCGCCAAAAGATTTTAACAGTCTGAATTTGAGCTATTTTGCTTTGTAAACATCAAAACAACACAAGAAAACAAAGAGGAGTAAAATTACCGTAAGTGGTGTTTATTTTTATAGCCAAATTCAGACTTAAAAATGAGTTTGCACAGCCTGGCCTCTAGCGGTAGTTTTTGTTTTTCTTGTTGATGAAGAGTAAAGCTTGTCGCCTGGTGCCGCTAGATCACAGCATTGAGGAGGCATAACTTCATGTTCGTTCATATAGGTGTTGCTAAGTCGAAAATGTACTTCCAAAAAAACAGAAATTCTGAAGGGGAGGGGGATTCATGATTATGGAATTCTGAGGGCATGAGGGAGAGGGGGTAATGCATTTTGGAATTTCCGAAGACAAGGGGGGTTAGAACTTGGAAGCCGTCCGTCGTTGGGTAGGGATATTTTCTGGAATTGCCCATTATGACACAGGGTTTGTCCAAATTAATCAAACCTGTTCTTCAACACAGACTGTTAAGTGTGGAGTTCCTCAAGGATCCATCCCAGGCCCTTTATTCTTCATGTTATACATAAATGATCTTCCTAGAGCTTCCAAATTAACTGAGCCTCCTCTTTTTGCTGACGACACTAGTATCTTTTTCTCACCCTCTAATCCCAACTACTTGGAGAATGTGCTTAATAATGAGTTACTAAATATTGATGTTTGGATACAATAAGCTCTTGATTAATGTCCAAAAGACAAATTACGTTATATTTAGTCCGAGTCAGTCCTCAATTCAGTGGCATCAAACTTACCTCTGTTTACAGATGATTCATTTTCGCAGTTGAGTGGCTCATAGCCACTTTGATTTCTCCTGGAAAATGTCTGGTATGACTGAACCAGAGGTCATTTTCATTTACATCCCAATTGGAAATATTTCCAGAGTTGTTTAAAAAAATGGACAGCAATATTTGTGTCTACCCCAAAACCAACTGGATTGTCTTAACTTAATCCTTGCTCTTGTTGAGAGGTTGATCTGTCTAATGGAACATTTGTAGGGAGGGTACTTAAGAACAAGGAATAGCTTCTGAACATAACTTGTTAATCCAAGTTGAATTTGGGACCCTATTAGCTGAATCTACTTCCATTAATAACATGTTTGTTTTCTTGAATAAAAAAGCTTATACACTTGACATTACCATGGTCAATGCTAATAAATGAAATTGGTTTTCAAAGTGAAAACTGATTTTTGTTGACACTTTTTTCCCTCTTCAGATGTTGAAGCTTTCAGATAAAGACTTGGAAAAACTTGGTTTGACAACGGGGGCTAGAAAGAAACTTCAAGTCAACCTGGAAGTTCTACGGTATATTTATAAACTTATTGCAGCTATGAAACAATTTGTCCTTGTCTGGATCTAACTTCGTGTAATTCAGCTTAAAAACAAAGCATTGCACACCTTACAGTGCAGGGAGATTTCTATGGGTTTAGAAAAGGGATGCAATATTCTTAAGAAGTATTTGAAAGGTGTGACCCCTTGTTCTAAAAAATGTGTGTGGACTGTGAAGGGCTGGACGTGGTGGAATAACACGCTCTAGAAAATATTTGCAGTAACTTTATATGTTGACTGAAAGAACGACTCACTGAGTTTCTTTATGCAGGTATTTGTCAAGTGATACCAGTTTCCCTATAGTAACCATTTTGCTATTGTTGTATAGGACAAGTGGCTGCTTCACCTCCAATGGTTTAACAATAGTGGACATTCTTACATCTCCACCATCAGACCTAACTCCATTGCAGACCCCTACTCACTCTAAAGGCATTTTGATACCATCTAGTTTTCCTGTCCATCCACCACTAAGTTACAACTCAGACAGTGAATTTCTGCGTAGTGTCAGTGAAAGTGACAGCGCTAGTGACTGTGGCAGTGATGTGCTGTCTGAGCCAGGCACTCAGGTTTGTGCTCCTTGTAATTAACTTACAATTAACTGATGGAAATGCCGTGTATAAATAAAGTTATCGTATTGTATCGTATCATATTCAGTTTGGTGTGTAGTTACTGTAGATTGAAAGAAGCTTATTTTGATGTCACAAATTCCCTGCTGGGCAGAAAGATCTTGACTGCTTTGAAGGTGTAATAATTATAACAAGTCATAGTGAGCAAGTTTACACTGGATGGATCTATTGTTAGCTTTCAGAAGAGAAATCAGCTGCTTACAAGTAGGGGATGTTGTTGGGAGAGGGTGGGGGAGTTGTGGTGGCCTAATGGTTAGTTTGCTGGACTCTAGATTGGGGGCTCTGATTTCAAGACCTGGCCATAGTCATTATGGCGGTTGTGTTCTTGGGCAAGACATGTAACTCTCACACTGCCTTGCTCCATGCAGGTATATAAATGGGTACTGGCAAATTCAGTGTTGGTGGTTATCAGGTGATGGACTAGCATCCCATCCAGGGGGGAGTAGAAATACTCCTGGTCACTTTTTTGAAACCAGAGATAACCACTGGGCCGATAGGCCATCAGGCTCAAACAGCACTTGAACACAGACTTCTGTGGATCAAGAATGGTATATCACATTAGTGAGGTTTTTTTTCTTAATGGTTGTCAACATGGCTTGACTTCTAAGCAAGACTTGCAGCCACTCAACGGATACATTGGTGTCTATTTTTTTTAGACAGGTTGTTCCAATATTTATCCAAGAAAATTTGCAGTTTTGAATGGTTGCCGTCTGTCTTGTTACAACTGTGGCAGTCTTGGACATGTTGGTCAGCAATGTATGGCTCCAAATCTAGACAAAAAGCCGTCAAGTTATGGTATGTGCTCTACTTAATATCTTCTTGCCATATATTTAAGCACTGTCATTTTTTCCAAGTGTACACTAAATCTGTATAAAAACAATAATGACTACCACTTATTATTATTATTATTATTATTATTATTATTATTATTATTATTATTATTATTAGTGCGGTTTTCAAATTTTTGAGTGTCGTAAAACCAAAACCAAACCAATGACTTTACCAATTAGATTACTCAGCTCATCTCAAACCGTAGTAAAACCAAAACCAAAGTATTTGTCTAATTACTTTCAACACTGAATTGAAAACCGCTCTATTATGTGGTGTCGAAACTGAACCAGGAAGCCAACACCACCCCTGATGTGCAGCTGGATATAGTTGCGAGAAGATTCTGGGAGAGGCAGAGGTTGGCTTTCTTTGATGTCAGAGTTTGCCATCTGAATGCAGACTCCTACAGAGATTTGGATCCAGACCAGACATTCAGCAGCATGAAACAGAGAAGTGCAAGTACGCTAGCTGTGTTTTGGAAATAGAGCAAGCTACATTTCCGCCATTAGTTTTCAGCACGACAGGTGGAATGGCAGTGGAATGTAACCGATACCAAGTAGATTTGCCAAGTTAGTTGCTACAAAGAGGGGCGAAAGATATGCGACTACCATGTCATGGATCAGGGCAAGAGTATCTTTTGTACTGCTGAGATCAGTGTTACTTTGCTAAAGAGGCTTACAAGCTTCTAGGAGTCCACTTAGAATTGTCAGACATTGACTTAGATATTGAAAAAAGGCATGCAAATATTCATTAAGTCATTGAGAATGCTATTTCTGGGGAACTCTAGGCAAAGCCAGGAATACTGAGTCAAATACGTGTTTGTAATTTTTGTAGTTGACATTATAGACTACTTATAAAGTATGTTTTTAATAGGCTTATTTTTTGTCACATTTTCTGGAAGCTGAGTCATACAGTTTTCTCATTATAGTTCGTAACTTAGTAATTTTTTCAATATCTTATTGTTTTGTAACTATTCGATGATCTGTAAATAAAATTACCGGTATCATTATCATTATCATGATGTAAAATAACCACCTCAGCAAATGGTGCTGGCAGTCTTCAAACTCTAAACTTGACTCTTGTGCCTGTAGATTATTATTATTATTATTATTATTATTATTATTATTTAGTTCTTATTTAGTTCTTATTAACCGAGCAGGAGGTCTGTAGGGGAGAATCTTGACCAAGGTCGTGAGTACAGACCGAATGCAGTGAGGTCTGTACACGCAACTGAGGTCAAGATTCTCCCATACAGACCAACTAAGCTTGGTTAATAAGATGTTTATTAGATGGCACAAACAAGAACAATTTAATTCGTTTAATGTAACTGGTTTGTACTAACTGACATCTTGCTTGCAAATGGCGATGAGCTGATTTTAATTCTGCCAAAGTTTGCTTGTCCTCTTTACTTGTTTTTCTCATCAGGCTTTTTGGCACTGCCAAAAATAAATATTGTTAGATGAAAATGGTCAATAATTTTGCATTTTAGTTTGCAACTTTTTCACTGTGTTGGCTGACACGTCAGTAGGATCAGATACTTTAAAGCTTTACCCAAAAGAAAAAGCTTGTCAATACAATCGTGTGGAAATGCCACAAACTTCTATCAACCAGCAGTAAACTGCAACAACCCATCATACCTTTTGGCATCGTTGCATTTGCTTTTACTCTTCTGTAGGACAACTTTTCTTGAAACAGCCGTTTGTAATGAGGGCTACAGGTTTAAGTTATGATGCTTTCAGGGTTTTCAGGCACCTTGAAAGTCCTTGAACTTGAAAATCAAAATTCAAGGCCTTGAAATGTCCATGAAAAGTATATTGGAATTGTCTCTTGGAATATCCTTGAAAAGTCCTTGATTTTTAGTCCAAGAAGAAGCATGAACCCTAACAGACTTATTAACAGGGCTTTCTTCTTAATCATTTTCCCCAGGTTCTCATTTTCGATATGATGGACAGCTAGAATGTTGATGAGCACTTACACAAACATAAAAGCTGAGAGCAAACATTTGGAAGATTGTAATTAGCGAAGCCTGAGCATCACCAAACAAGGACACTAGAGTGCATAGTTCATGGTCTGGACATGCTGGAACTCTCACTGCCTTCCTCAACATCCTGAAGAGAGGGGACACTATTCTACAAAGTTCTACACAGGGAGGCTTTACCCCAACGGCCAACCCCTTATTCTTTTGTATACCATTTTGACAGAAAAGTTACCCCTTTTGTACACCTTTAATTGAAAAAAAGGTAACCCTTTCACATACAGGTTGTAGCCAGCAGCCAGCTGCAACCTGTTTGGTGTGGCAAAATTATTGTTGACATGATCAAGCTTGTGTAAGTAGGTTCTTTGCATGACTGTGTCACATGACCTTGTCAATCATACAAAGTGATCATGGTACAAAATAGATGCCAGAAATGGAAAGAGCAGTGTAATTAGACTGCCAAATTTGAAGCCACTGATGTTTAAGTTAGAGATTTAATGGCGATTTTAATGTAAAAACAATCAGCAAGATTTGTATGGAAAAGAGCTGCTGGATGGCAAAGTTTGCCATCCACCATACAAATCTCTTAATATAAGCATAAGGATAAGCCGACATACATAGACTCAGTAAAATGTTAATTATTAGCGTCTTTTGTTAGGAATTTTCCTAACAAAAGGTGTTAGGCCGACATACACAGACTCAGTAAGGTGTTGATTATTTGCATCTTTTGTTAGGAATTTTCCTAACAAAACGTAATTATCAACATCTTACTGAGTCTGTATATGTTGGCTTATGCTTATTCACTAGTGAAAACCAGCCTTTAGAATTTTCAAACTATCAAACTGCTCTAAATTCGAGCACCAGAATTGGCAACATTACTAATTTCATCACACTCTTTCTATTTCTATCTATTTTGTACCACAACTATTTTCTATGATTGACAAGGTCATGTGACACAGTCATGCAAAGAGCCTATTGTTAGGGTTGTCCTTCGCTGGTAGGTTATCCTGTTCAGACCAGAGGTTGTGGGGCGGGGGGGGGGGGGGGGGGATTCTGCTCATCTCCTCTTCATAACTTCAAGTACATTTAAGCAATAATAATGAAACTTTAAAGGGTATATACAAGTAGGACAACCAAAAATGTAGTTCTTTGATGTAGGCAACAATGATGGGATTATGATGTCGTATCAAATGGTAACTACATCATGGTAACCAGAGCCGCCATGTTGGATTAACACAACAGTTAAAATGTCCTGCATGAAAGACAAATAATTGTAGTAATCAAGAGAAGACAATTCCAAATTTGGAAAAACATCAAAACACGGTTGTCATGGAAATGTCAAGTTCCAAGAAAAATGACATTACATAGCAAATTGTTTCAAGATGATTTTGAGACTAAGTCAACAATTGTGACACCTTTCATCAAATTGTCATAAATTGTTCAAGGCAGTGAGTACTTTCCATCCCAACCCCCCCCCCCCCCGTCTGAATGGGGAAAGGGTTTCTGACTGCTGGCCATGTGCTTCTAATTTGTTGTTAATTTGTGTTTCCTGAAGCCAGTTAAAAATGTTACTTTCAACATACTTGATATTTTAAAATACAGAAGATTTTCAAATATTTCTTATTCTGGTCTTTAATCTTTAATCACATCTTTAATATCGTATTCATTTGCTGTCATGCCCTGCCTAAATTGTTGCTAAATTTCGTGATTTTTTCTTTTCCTAAAGAAAAATATAAAAATATTAACTTGCTCTGCAAGTGTGACTTAAGTCTGGTGTATCTTGTTGTATTAGTATTGATAATAATATTATTGTCATGAAAGTATTCAAAGAATAGTGGTGATATTTTTCTACATTTATGTGATGTTCACAAAATAGCAAATTGGCTTTCGACAATTCAAGGTGATACTAACGTTTTTTGGTCTAGAGTGATTTTACATAACCTTTGAAACTAAATATGTAGTAGTGTAATAGGGAAATCTTTTTTTAACATTGCAATATTTGCCTTCGTCAGCACTATATGGTAAATTGTCCCAATGAATTTGACCTTGATGTATTAAATACTTTTTGTCAGCAAAGTCATATGCAAAAGAGGCAAAACGTCGACAGTACATCAGCAAAGATTTGTCGACACAGCCTACTATTTTGGAGATCAATTTTTTGTTGTTTCAGGTTAAATAAAATCACTTGTATGTCACAATGTAGTGTAGATATCACGGGAAAGGGATGGTACATATTAGCGTAGTTATTACATGAAATTATAACAAATCATATGCGATAATTTATTAAAGTTGTACAGTTTTATCAAAAGATATATAAAAAATAATATTGACTAGAATAGAGCTAACAGATGGAAATTGTCAAAATTGTTTCTATAGAAGTAAAAAGGTAGTATTTACCCAGAATTCATGAATGATTGGAGTATAATTTAATAACAGATAGTTCTTTAATATATTTTCTGGCAAATAGACAAATATTTTTTTCAATAAAAGTACTTTTCATGGAGGTGCTGTATTTTTTGATGTGTGGTTAACATTTAAGGTTGAAACAAATTTTTTGTAACTGCTGTCATCCTACAAATTTTAGTTAACGGCTTGATAAAGAGTCCAGCCATTAAGCCAGGGTTTTTTGGTGAACTAGACAAGCTGGACCGTGATATAAAATGTACACACTAATTTGTTGGTTATTAAGATGAATTTATTATGTTTCCATAAATATTTGTTTTGACACTGATGCTTTTGAAGAACAGTACATTCAGACAATAAAATTACTGACGGGTGAAGGATTAGCTCGCATGGATAAAAAAAGGTTTAAATAACAGGGATGAAGCTTTAATTAAGCTAACAACAAACAGTCATAATTGCCTTTATTCTGTCCTCATTACAAAGCCTAATGCTAGTTTTACACAAATTGCTAAGCAGGGGATACAGCTCTGTAGTTGGCCAAATGTTCAACATTGTTGTGAGTTAACTCAAAACAAATTTCCTTGTGGATGTACAGGTGATCCAAACATCAAATGCCATGATGCTGGGAATGTGAAACTACCTGAAAACAATGCATACCATAGAAAATACAGTCAATCAAAACACACAAAGGCTGTTCTATACTTAGCAACTATTGAATGAGGCCGAGTAGGATATGAAGAATCCCTCAGAGATCTGCAGAATTCTTCATATCCAACGAAAGCCGAATTCAATAATTGCTTTATAATTTATTCAAAATATTTCCCCGTTCGATTTCGCTCTTTATTTTTTCGCTCATTAAAAATAACATAATATCGTCCACAGGTTTTCTCATTTTAATTTTGGACAAAAAGTGTCCAAAAATAGAACCATCCAAAATTTTAAAAAGTCGAAATATTTACAGTACAGTATAAAAACGTTTCAGTAGCTCCAAAGCTCTTAGTTTTCTTTATGGAGCGAACTCTAGTTGTGAAACTGCTTGAGTTACGTAACGGCTTGATAGAATTTGTGTTATTTTGTTGTGGGTGTGTTCTAAAACCTTGAGGATGCAGTAATAGTATAATTTTCATTTCAGTCTTATTTGTGTTTTGTAGGCATTAATGTTCTTAAGCAAAGTGTCCGAAGATTTTGTCCAAAATTTGTCTGAAATGAGATAAAAAAGTGCCAGAGAATTAAATGTTGCAAAATAAAACATATGAAATGTTACTTTCCATTTTTTTTGCAAGTAATGTCTTCTAAGAAATATCCCACTCGTTGATTTATTTTCTCAGTGTTCACCTGCACAAGCTATTGGGAGAGTGTGTGTACCAAGAAAATAAAAGTGACTCCTGGGATATTCCATGTAAGTATACCACAAGAAAGTGTTGCATAACAAGTATTTATATGTGACATTTCAGATGTAACAACAAGCAAATGACTACAGTCAAAGTTCTGTTAGCAGGCACTCTAATAAGTGGACAGCTCTTGTTATGGCCACCTTGACAACAGGTAAAACTCTGTCACAACTTCCCTAAGTGGACATTACCATAAGTACACTTGGACACTCAAAAGAGTGCAATATAAACTTCTATTTTTAAGTCTTAATCTGAAACAATGTAGCACTTCTCATTCTGTGATTTATGAAAGACACACCTATCAGCAAAATCCCTTAAATACAAAAACCCCTATCAGCAAAATCTGTTCCTGGTATATATTTGGAGGCATGACACCATCCCCCGTAAGAAAAAAACATGATTATGACTGGCACATTTACCCATAATATTGTTATTCATAGCACAAGAAACCACTGACAATGTTCATAAATACGTTCAAAAAAGTTCTTAAACCTTCAAACCTACCATACACAGTGTTGTTAGTACAGGGACAAATATTACAACAAAATGGCTGCCCTTGTGCCCAAAGGGCTGTGTTAGGTTTGCAAGGCATCGTGGTAAAATGTATAGCCATCTTTTTTCCTAAGGAGGATTATATTTGGTAAAAAGATTTAGCCATCATAAGTACTTACTTGTTTTCCCTAAAACCTTCTGCTCCACCTGAAAAGTGAATCAAAATAAATGCTTCATGTACACAAAACATACTTTACTATTATTAATTCATTTCAATGCTAAAAGATAAGGTAAAGTCTGTGTTAGGCCAGTGGACAATAGACCCAATCATTTCCTAGTTTCTATAGCATGAAGCGACCAGGAGTATTTCTACCCCCCCCCCCCTCCCTGGGATGGGATGCTAGTACATTGCAGGGCTTCTCCCATTTGAAATAAAATGCTTTGTCAAAGAACACAATGCAATAACCCGAGTCAGGACTGGAACCCAGACTGCTCAGTCCAGAGTCCAGCGCACTGAGCCTCCACTGCTTTTTAGTGATAAAACAACAATTTCTGTGACTTGTGGCTTCACTTCCTGTTCCTTGAATTATGCACACTGGCCTTTTTCATGGCAAGAAAAAGAAACAGTAAAAAATACCATACTTGTCCAACACTCTGACAAATTTATGCATTAGCATTGTATTATATTCTATTGTATTGCGTCGTTCTTAATTGTATTGTATTGTTAAGCTGTTGTTATATGGATATAATATGATACAATGCTATGCATAAATTTGTCAGAGTATTGGACAACCCTCAAAAATACATGTAGAAAAATGATTTCACATTGGTGAAAGACAGCTAGAAGAGTTGAGACTTCTATTCCTACTTTATCATTTCATGCATTAATTTATCATTACACCATTGATGTGCTCCAGGATCACTGACATACACTACTCATGTGCATCATCAAACATCAAGCACACCCCATCTATCCTATACATGCCTGTGATGCCCCTCTCCAAGGAAATAAGTGAACATGCATTGGATCAACCTCTTCTTAACCATTCTACAGCCTTCATGATCTGTCACCAGACTGCAAGTCACAAGTAGTATCCCTTCAGTGTGTTTACATACCTCTCTTCTAGGAACCATTTTGAGCCAATCATTGAGGTAAAGAAAAAGATTGACTGCATCTGATATGTTGTCACCCTCAGAGCAGAATGTTAACAACACAGCAAGTGGAATGTTGTCTTTGCAACTATGAGAGAAAATATTGCACAGTAATTATTTGAAATACACTAGGGAATAAACTCCAAAATGCTGGGTTTAGTGTATATGTTGCAGGTTAAAATGATTTTAACCTAATTTGATTTAATCAATTTCCTTTGAATTCTAACCCCAATTATTCATGATCCATGAATAATAAGGTTAAGAGACAAAGGAATTTAATTTTGAACCTGAATTTCATTTTGACCTGCAACATAATTTATACTCTTACCATGCTTCGTAGAACTTTTTTGTCAATCCTCCTCCAGGCAGATAGAAATCTTTATTTTGATCAGATAATTCTAGCAGACAAATGAAACAGTTAACAACTGCACTTCATTTAACCGAAAAATCCTGCATCACAAGACACCATTTTGCTGATTCCCCCTAAAATGTGTAATATTTCACAGACCCAAGCTGTTGTTGTTTTTATTAATAAGTTTCCCTCTGTTGGCATCCCAGACAGACAATTATGGTCCATAGACTAAAGACTCACTTGTAGGACAAGGTTTGCACAAATTTTTGTTTCTTAAAAACTCATCATTCTGATTGCAAACCAAATTAAAAGGAAACAAGTGTCTTAACTCAGTCTAGGCACACTGTATTCTGGTATAAAATTATACAGTTACATGTATTCATATATTAATACATGTAATTATTGACTTTACATCCCTCACATCACATTCATATTAATGATTCAAGTCACCTTCTGTCACATGAGGAAATTTTGGTCTTTTTTCCAGCGTTTTCCAGGACAATCCATCAAACAGGGGAATAAGATTCTTAGCTGCTGGTGTCACAAGATATCTCAAGGGAGAACTAAAACAAAATGATTTTTTTAAAATGAGGATCCAAAAGAAATTATAATGGTTTTAATAATCATTCGTAAATTCTAGATTGGGCTATTAAAATTTTACAAGATGGAATATATTTATTTGGAAGGACCATTTGTGATCCCTTTATGGCAACATAGGTTATCTTCACAAAAAAATAGGGAAAGCCATTAGTAGGAGGTTAAAAAAGGTTCTTGAATAATTTCAGTTCAAAGTTTAACAGAATTTTTAAAAATGTTACAAGTTTCATTGAACAATAGAATATTAATTCCATTCATGCTAATAATATTGCTTCTGTGCATCCTTACTGCGCACACAAATTCACATGCCACGTCATGCATTGAATGCGCGCTAAGTAATAAATTGAAAAATGGTCAAGCAGACAGCCATTCTTATAGCTTTGCCAGGATTTAAGGATCTTGGACATTCAGTGACCCCTATTTTTCTTTTGATGGATCATTTTCTCTACCAATTTTCTACGTTTGGCAAAAAAAAAATGAAGAAAATCTATTGAATAGAAGTTTGAATTTTTTTGGCAATATGCACCATCCAGTTTCATTCTTTTTAGCTCTTCATTTATCTGTGCGGCAGTTTCAAATGTCTCTTGAAGGGTTAAGTTTTGTGAAAACCTTGGGAAAATTTGGAATTATTAATGTAATGGATTCACTTACGTAAAATTTTACTAGGATAGTTTGTCTCCATTGATTCATCTTTGATAATTTAAGATAGAAACCTTGGAGACCATGCTGATTATGCGTGCCAATTTTTCAAACTCAGACTAGTTTTCTACATGCTTTATCTCTGAAACTAGGTCCATGACCCCCAATTTTTTTTTCATTTCTGAAACAAGTAATTCATTATCTATCTGTCTGCACTAAAAGTGTGAAGAAAATCTATCGAGTAGAACATTTTTGCACAATGCAGCTATAAAAAACTTTCTCATTCAGTTACTTTAAAATTAGTTGTTCAATTTTTTTTTAAACAAATTGCTTACCCTTCAATCTGTGAGTCAAGCCTTTCTGTGGCACTAATACTGGAAACGAGAATAACTTGTT
>OZ026602.1:32496574-32526574 GCA_964020085.1 Micromussa lordhowensis | reverse complement strand
GAAGAATACTTTTTTCCGATTTTTGGAGCAAAACTGTCTATTACCTAGACTGTTATACAATGATGCATCCACTAAAATCGTTCACAATTCCAGAGAACTTGGTAAGGATGATACTATTGACGCAAAGAAAATCTAGATATATCAACAGTACTTCGACATGGAACGTCTAGCTTTAGCCTTCAGTAAAAACATTTCTTAAGGCACAATCAACTAACTAAGTACATAATATTTTAAAACAACGATCTTATTTAACATTTCTAAGTTTTTTTAATGCTTCCACAGGAAAATCGGGTTGTGAATCACGCATTTGAATACGTGAAATGATTTTTTCCAGGGTCTAAAATCATACGAGATGATCTTGCTAGACCTGAGAATCATTAGGTGGATTGGATTATGAGATTGAAAGCTTGGAAAATTTTCTCTGGAATCAACTGTGATGATAGTAGTGGTTCTTTTGAATCAAGTGTTATGATTTTATCGACAGTTAGCAATCATCTGTGGAATCATAACCCGAGAGTGACTGCAAAGGTAGCGACCTCTTGTTTGTGCCACTGCAGTCGCAAGATATTAATTTAGCCCACCCAAAAGCAATGGGAAAGTCTGCCTTTGTAATTTTTGAAAACTATTTATAACAGAAGATGACACAGGATAACAATACTTCCATGTTCGATCGACCGATCCGTTTCATGTTGTTGTATAGAGGAGGGGGATTGGTGCGAGCTTAGTGACCTTACAAGTAACTTGACAAATATTGATATCTTCGCTTAATTCAAGACTGAAACTTTTGGTAAGCTATTTTATAGGAAACTTCATTACCTGACGAGGGAATTCCGCATTAAATTGCACGCGAAAACCGATATCGGTTTTCAAGTGCAATTTAACGCGGAATTCCCTCGTCAGGTAATGAATTTTCCTTGAATCGCATAATTGAATAAAATTGTAGAAAAAAACGTTGTAGAAAAACTTTTTTGCAGTTGTTGTGTTACAATTTGACGGCAGTTGTTACGTAGATGTGAAACAATATCACTTAGCCTCGTTTCCAACTCGCAATTCCACGCTAAATACCTCGCTTCGTAAACCAATCAGAATGCAAGATTTTATTCAATTATGCAATTCTGTCTAAAATTGTCTGGTACTAAATTGTCTTGTAACAAATTGCCATTCTATGTTCAGTGTACATGTGGTAATTTATCAAGGCTTCGTTGCAGGACGATGTCTCATCCGAAACATGTACATGTATTTTCTTCATTAATTAAATGATGAACTTCAAAAACAATGTGTGGTTCATCTAACTAATAACATATCGATATTTAGTTGAAGGCCAGGCCTGAATAACGCAAAATTCCAAAAATAAATCCCATTTTTGTTTTGTGAAATTTTCTTTATCCAGTTGAATGATAATGTAAGTCATATTTTTCTCATTCATCGAGTCTGTAATATAAGAAACATGTAAAATATGTTTAATGCTCTCATAAGTTTATAACTCTACAGCCGCATATGATACAACAGTGACCTAATGATTATATTCTTCCTATTAAGTTTTTGTAGTGTAATATGAAAGTTATCTGTAATTAGTTAGATTCACCAGAGGGCCTTTTTTTGCTCACTAAATTAAATATCTTGTGATACCACTGGATGAGCTTGCTACATTTATCAAATGATTTGTTCAAAGTTTCACTGAGAACTTAACACAAATGTAGACCTTATAATTATTTATAACATAAAATTTCTGGCCTGAACTTTCAGTTTGTTTCATTCAGTTGTAGTCGGTGATGAAGGCTCCACTGAACAGGTTGCTATGTTTATGAACAGCTTTCATTCCTGATTTATGCACATGGGAGACTGTGTGCACTGATGGTGTAGTTTGTTACAGAGGTACTTTGGTGAACACTGTGGTTTGGTTTGTACAAGACCATCATGTTAGATCCAAAACTGATGAAGTTTGACTATATTACCTACTAAACGTTGACACCAGCTGATAATTTTTTTTCACTTCAAGCAAGGCCACTCTCCATATTAGTCATCTCACGTTTACTATGTGCTCTCTTTTGTAGAAAGTGCTCTTTAGGACTGGCAAACCACTTAACTTGTCAACGGCATGGTCTTTGTTTGCAAAGTGAAATCAGCCAACATTAGCCAAATGGTGAATCCTCACCACATTAACTCCATTAATTCTGAGCATTTCATAGTTGTTTTAAGCGTCAATCTTTCTCATTGAGAACAAAAAAGTCTGTTCTTGCAGCCAATCTTTCATTACTTTGCTTACGTGGGCATAAGTGTTCAAAGCACAACCTCTTTCATCAAGGAATACAGGCATTCAATAATGTGGAAGTAAAGTAAGTAAATAAATAAACGGTAGCCACATCTTTAACTGTTTCTTCACACTGCACTGGCATTGGAAAACACCAATCAACATTTGTTCTTTCCACAAGTGTGTCATTTTATTGCCCTCCTTCCATTTTTTGTGTCTTCATCGCAGAGTAATATCAGTGTAAAATGAGGTTGACTAGCCTACACGACTCCTACAGTTCGTGACATTTGTACATTTGCAGAGGTCATTGGTCGAGGACTATTAGCAATAGTCCTTGAGAGCCATCGAGCGTGACGCTTTCTTTCGTTTTAGTCCCAAATAAATATTTCTTCAACTTACATTTGCTAACTTTCTTATTGCCATTTCTGTCCGACTAGTTGGGTGATACTAAAACAATTAGACCCTTTGTCCTCAAGGGCCACGGGTCAATAGCCCATTTGGCTTCGCTTCATGGGCTATTGACCCATAGACCTTTTGGGCTACGGGTCTAATTGTTAAATATTTAGCACTTTTTATCTCCTTATAAGTAGCCTGCATGGCAGGCGCTAGAAAGGGACGGGAGAGGGCAAAATTGCACGTCAATTGCGCGTCGCGCACGCGCCAGATTTCAATTTCCCTTCTCCCTTCCCCTTTCTAGCGCCTGCCACACAGGCTACCTTGTAAGTCTTAGTTATAAATTTTGTGATATTTGTGATCAAAAAAGAAACAAATGTCTGTCAGTGACTGTCAGTCCACCTAGTCTCAGTTCCCACAGGGTGTCACTTAGGTATACGCAGCCTTGAAGGCTCGATTGCCCTCCAACAGCTGTAAATCGCGTTATATTAGTTGCATAAAAAGGCTGCTTTGAGTAAGGAAAATTAAATTTATTGCTAGATTCTCTTTAAGCTCAGCGCTTAGCAAATCAATGCCACACAGTACTGCAACCACAGCATCGCCATGCATGCTGGGTTGCACGCATGTGTCTTCGGTCGCATTGCACCCGGTGCACGCGGTGACAAATGGCTCTGCACATGCGAGATCTCGTCGAGTTCTGCCATACTCTGCAAACTGGACCCATGCAAGCTTAGTCTTTTAAAGTCTTTTTGTTTTAACCTGTTCTTAGACTTTCTTCCTTTTCTTTGCAATGGATGTTCTGGAACCTTTTGGTAAGAATGACTTTGTTTTCTTTAAAACTGAAATATGTTGTTGACCCGATGTTTAAGCTTAGTTCTTAGTGAAAAGCAAAAGACTGGGAATTTCACTTTGCTGAAAACTCTTTGTTTCATTAAGAAGAGAATGAGAAATATAAGAATAAGTCTTCTTATGCATTTGATAAAACTGCTTTTACCTTTTTTTGCTGGAAATATAAGATTTGTACCTGGTAGTCAGGTTGGTAAGTGGGGGCTGGGGGTGGCGATAGGGGGTGGGGTTGAGGCTGAAAGGCTACCTCATAACTATTTGCATCAGGTTACACAAAACAGTTATCAAAACAATCCCAGAACTTCGACAACTTTTAAATCTTCAACTTTGCCCCTGTGATAGCGGTAAGATCAATTGGCGGGTATAAGAGTTGTACATATTTGTAGCATGAGTCAAGTTTGAGCCCAAATCAAGATGAGCTGAGACACAACGAATAACAATGTAGACAGAGCACCAGCTCATATTGCAGGTCCTGTGTTCCATTTCTAACAAACAAATTTTTGTGCAGATAAGTAGACTTTTTGTATACTTTTCTCATATTCAATAAAGTTATTATTGAAATACATTTACAAGACATACATGTGTATAAGGGCTATAGATAAAAAGAATCAAAACATCTGAGAGCCATAGTCCAGGTAATGTTTTTTTTAACATTGTTAAACTTATGTGGAAGTAGAAACTAACAAAGAGTTTTTGCAGTTTGGAGCACCGGTCAAAACCGTCCCACAGCTGTACTGCTGATGATAAGAAAGATGAGGTACATATGCATGTATTGAAATAACGACAGGAAAATGAATAATTCAACAATGACTCAGCTAGATATTGTCGTGTCATATTCTCAGGATTGGACTGGAGCTAGCTTGCAACTGAGGCTGATGCGGGGAATCTTTTCAAATGCAAATGACATTAGTCTCTTTTTAATGATATTCCATTGCATGAGCCTCCATTGCAAGCTAGTTCCAGTCCAATACTGAGAATTCAAATATGGCCTATTAGTCAACTGTTTATTGTAGATTAGATTGATATCCATTGCCAATATCAAATTAGCAATGAAAATCAATGAGGACAAAAAGGTTGCAAGCTCTATATCAGAGATGAATTCATAATGTGTTGGATTTTCTGTACATGGTGATGTTTTTCTATCCATTTGAAAACCACATGCAAAAATTCAGGCACTTTTGAGAAAAAAAACACAAAATCGTCACTTAGCACCCTTTTGCACTCACCCCTTCAATTATTATCCTTACCCAATTATTGTTATTAAAGAATTTGTTTCAATCTGTGTGTTTCTATTGATTGTTATTATGGAAGATATCTTGAATAATAGAAATCAGTGGGCAATTTTGATTAAATATCGATTGTACCAATTGATGTACAATTATACTAATTTATTTCATTTGACTAATGCCTGTAATAACTGGCTATGACATTATCAGGGACTGATCTGTTTGCCAGCATAGTGATTTAGCCTGATATTTTTATTATAAAGCACCCAAACAATAGTGAAGGCAAATGTGCAAAGGAGATTATGTAGCTGGAAAATGCATGTGCTTGTTCTTTTTATATCTTCATTGCAAAGCAGTAATTTAATCCCCATTATCAATTTAACAAATTGACGTCAGTTTTTCATGCGTCTGTCCTGTTATTGATCATAAATTTCGTCATCACATTGTCAAAGTAGCTGTGGATCCACGAGGCGATAGTCAAGTAGATCCGCAGACTACTTTGACAACGTGATGACGAAATTCAGGACAGGACAGACGCATGAAAAATCGACGTCAATTTGTTTTTTACGATAACAAATGGTTGAATTGCCCACTCTCGCTCGCTGATGCGTCGCACAAATTTCAAATTCATGTGTCTGTCCGCATAAAAATATAAAAATTAGCCAATGAGCTAGCGAGAATTTCTGCAGTTATTGTAAAAATAGATATTTATTGGCAATGTATAAGATTCTGATTGTAAAAATTGTAAAATTAATACACTTGCAACCACTCTTGTAAGCAAGAAGCACAGTAGTTACGACCATTTTGCGCAGCTTGTGTCAATTCTCACTCAAACTCATAGTTGAATTCTCTTGTAAGTGATTGCTCCTTTAACCAACCACACTGGTCTTTTCCTTTGTGTTTAAGCTCTCTGAAGTGACCAATCAAAGATTTTTATCAATAGTATTGGCAAACTTGATAAAGCTATGTACATTAATTAATCATAGATTGTGTAGTGTGAGGCTTGAGCCCGAGTTTGGTCTGACATGCATAGTTTTAGTGTGTTGCGAACATATGCTTGTAAGTTATGTTCCAGAGTCTTGTTGTGTCGTTATTGCAATTGTAATACCAAAATATTGTCTAATAATGTTCATTGATAAAGATTGAAAATTAAAAGATCTATCAAGTTGATTTGTGGCTGGACAACCTGTGTAATGCTGACACTGTGGTAAATAGTGCCTGGTCAGTGACCAGCCTCTATTCATTTCAGTGTGTGGTTGCTCATTAGAGCTCATTCTCATAAGCTATCGGCTCTAGTGATAACCTTTTATTAGAATTTCTAACTAAAAGTGGTTGCCTGTGATAGCTTTAACTGCAAGACAAAGAAAAAGAAATGTTAAAAGATATCTTTTATCATGTTGTTTAAGGAAAATTCATCAAAGCCTGTAGTTACAACAGTGGGTCACTTGGATTGTTCATTTGAAGAGTGCAGTAGTCACGAGCTGGTCCCAGTCATATGTGAACACTGTCATAGGAACTATTGCTTCAGGTATTTTGCCACACACAACATCTTTAGGTCCATTCTTGTACATTTTATGAGTTATGATTATACCACTGACCATTGTTGTTCTGTATTGCAGGCACAGACATCAGGTTGATCACCAGTGCCCAGTTCTCCCTCGAAAACAGCCCAGAGTAACCCCCGAAGAGAGAATACAACAAATCATTGGTGAATCACACTTTTTTATTACATGTTGATTAGTTGTCTGCCTTAAATCGCTCAGTTATAATATGTAGCGAGTGAGTCCTCACAGAATCAGATGTGATTTAACACAGAAATTATCTTAAATTGTACATTTAATTAATCAACCAGGACATATATTGATAACAACCATTGAAATTATTTTGGCTCAGGTGTTGTTGAGGTTTTCACAGTTGTCCTCAGTACTCATTACTTGTTGGTTTATGCTTAAATTGATGAGTATTTTTATTGTGCATTTAGGTAAAGAACTTTGCAAAGAAAAGAAAGGTATGAGGTTTTGCTCTTGTAGATCTAGGAAAAGACAGAACTCCACAAATAGGGAAGATATTTGTTTAGAAACATTGTTTTTTAGTAAATGGTTTGCGCAATTTGACTAACAAAAGACTGATTGAAACTGACCAATGACTGATGACAAACTTTACACAAGTCTTTCAGCCAATACCATCATGGCTAAAGTGACCAATCACTTTCAACGGACCAAACTTATAACATCATCGACTGACAGACACTATTCACTTGACTCTGAAGGTGACTTCCACTCAGGTTGTCGAAATGTCAGTCACCAACAACAGTTCTTCTCAGAACTACATTCACCCGGACGATCATACTATACGAAAAACATTGTTTTTGTTATTTAAATGTTCAAAGCGTTAAACAAAAGAGCTCTTTGTTTCACCAGCCAATCGTTCTCTGGTTGGCATATTAATAACAATAGGTGACATCACTGATATCTTTGCTATATGACAGTTTTACTAAACACCGCATCCCACACCACCCCCACCCCACACTCCATCTGTACTACACTACCTTCTCCTCTCCTCTCCTGTCCATTTTGTTATAAATTTCACATTAGGTTTAGTGATAATTTTTTCAGGAAATTTTTGCCTTACATATGGTTTATTTAACAAAATTAAAGCGAATATGATAACAGAATTTTCTCCATATTTGTGTGGTTCTTCTTAGGTAGAGGAGGTGTGAGAAATGAAAGTCGGGCAGCTAAAGTAGCTTTGATGAAATTAAAAATGAAAGCAACAGGAGATAGCTCTGTACCTCAGGTCTGTGCAATTAAAGTGCCTATGAAGTAAAAAATTATTGTTGCTTATTTGAAAGGCTTTTCAAAGTAAAGAAGAATGGCGTTTTCCTTTTTGAAATATCTTTTTCCGTTCTAGAGATATTTACGTTTTTGTATTATGCAAATGAGGGAAGTGATGACGTCATAAATCGTTTCACTTGAAAAGTAAAACACTGAATCATTAATATCTCCAGAAATATTGGAGCAGTGTTCTTCAAACTTGGCACCAGAAATATACATCACAAAAGGAACAGAATGACACCTACCATTTTGTTACCATGGCAACACTCTTGGCTCCAGTCTCTCTCTGTGAAAAACCAAAAATGCCCATTTGCAACCCTTTGAAAAGGGACAGAGGGTCTTGCTTGGCACACACATGGTTCCCATATTGTCATAACTCTCCCCATTAGATTGTTGAGAGTGGATGATCGTTGTTTAAGATAAAATCTGAGAATTTTAGTTTTAATGAAAACACGACCAGCGGCATAACCATTGTCATGGCAACGACACAACGGGTCTCGTTTTGTTTCTTTTACAATGTACATTTCTGGTGCCAAGTTTGAAGGCCACCGCTTTAATGTTTCTAGAGATATGCTTGATTGAGTGTTGGACTGTTTTAGTGGAACCACCTATGACGTCATCACTCATAATACAAAAACGTGAATATCTCTAAAACGAAAAAAGGTACTCCAAAGAGGAAAACGCCATTCTACTTTACGCTGAAAATCCTTTCAAATCAGCAGCAATTATTTTTTACTTCATAGGCACTTTAAATGAACTGCTTATTAAAGGTTGGGAACATCAAACCACAGGTAGATCACACTCCACAGTCTTAAAATAACTGTTGAGATCACATTACATGCATTGAAGAATTGGCTAAATTCTGAACATCACATACCAGACACCATAAAAAGTCAGGCTCAATTTCCAGTCGTTTTGGGAGTCCTTTTGTTTATCTCCTCTCCCAAATGGCTGGATCACTGGTCCGTATCGCTCTGCTCTGCCTATCACATCTGCTTTTTATGCAAATTACCATGTGGACAGCGCAGGGGAAAAATGGCGGAGTTTGTTACCCGCAAATGAAAAATTTAACCTGTTAGCAAAGATCTGTTCTATGTGGAAATGTTTTGGATGTTTCAAGGAAAAACTGAAAACTGAAAACTGAAACAGGAACTTGTTTCAAAGCTTCAAGCAATTGTAGCCAGCAAGAATCCTGACATGAAGGGTGTTGTCATTAATTAATCACTGACTAAACAAATACTTGAGTTAGTCAAAATCATTGATTGTAAGCCTGAATGGTGCAATACAAGAGAACTATGCACTGAAACCAGGAATCATAATCCAACTTTCCTTCTTCAGCCTGTCTCTGTTGCAAGTCCTCTGAAAGGGCAAAGGTGAGGTTTGCATTACCACTGACAGCTTGAACAGAATACACAATGTTCTTTTGATTGGCAATCTGATGAAGAATGACAGACTCTCCATCTCCAAGGCTTAAATAATTTTGTCTTTGACTTTCTTAGTTGCTGTTGCGGTGAACACAACAAATAAAAGAGTACCCCTCTAACAAGAGAATATATTTCACTTATTCCTGAAAACTTTTTGCAGAATACTTGCTTTTTTGGCTGAAAAGTCCCTGTACAATTTTTTGGTGAAAAGAATTATTTTTGACAGGTCATTTAATGGTTTGATATCTGTATTTAATAGAAATTACATAAAGCTACAAAGAATGCTGAAAGGACTGACTGATCACAAGAAAAAAAAGTTGTCACAATTTAATAAACCGTGTTGAACTAAATTGAGATACTGTATAATAGCATAATAGTATAGGATAACATTGACTTAAAACTGAACTGTACATTTACATTTCTAAAATATATCTGTCATTTATATATCTCTGCAATGTCAAAAGACAAATATAAACATTAAAATAAATGAGCCTTTATTTTCAACCAGCAGAAGGTGTTACAGAATTATTTGAAGTGTGAAACGATAAAACCCTTATTTCGTGTATCCAGTGTTTTCTTAAGATTAATTTGGAATCAACTACGACAAATATTTCAAACATATCATTTTATATCGTATACAATGGACTTCATTGATGGAACTCAGCCTCAGCCTTTTCCTATAAATTGCACTTGTAAATATATACAGATCACCATCAGTTACATGTACAACCATAAACAACTCTGGGGTTGCTAGCACAATATGAAATAAACCGCCCTCAAGTCCTTTCTCTATGTGTGACTCTTTCATCATCATTTTGCTCGTCTGCGATAAAAGCTGCTTGTACACCTTTTGAAGTAAGCAACCTGGCTCGGTCCTACGTAAGCGAGTTGAGCAGAGAGGTAGCCAAAGCACGGCTAGTCAATCAGACTCATCTATCACAACATCGATGATGATCAGGAAGGACTGAAAAAATACAAATTTTCCTGAGAGCGTTGGCTGTGAAACAAAAACATCTTTTCCTTCAGTAACAAATTCAAAATGGCATCCTGCTGTGTTTCCTTAAAATTGTCAATGTGTTTTAATATAGCAGAAGAAACTCATCAACACTGACATCCGCTATGTTGGATAGACGAGTGACAGAATTGACCAATCATAGCGAAGCCTGCTCGCTTCTCAATCATAGCGAAGCCTGCTTAATTTGAGCAGGCTTGCCTGCGACTGGTCCAAAAATACAATGGGTAGACCAGTGATCCAGCCATGGTGCGGGACAAAGAACGCGAGCTCACAAAACGGCTGTAAATCGAACCTAAGATAGTCTAAGCTGTGATTTATGTGAAGTTCCCTGGATCCATGTGATTTCAATATCAATATCATACTATTTAAGAATGCTTGGTTAAACTGGCTCAACTGCATACCTGACATCAGAAAAAAAAATTTCTCACATGAACCAAGCCTATCAAAGTTGGCTGAGTGTCTAAGTGTCTCATTTTCTGGCCGTCCTGTGGAAACTAAGCCAATCACAAAATACCCAGCTTCTTAGTATTTAGGAGAATGTGAATAATTTTTAGTTCTTTTTGAAAGCAAGTTCCTTTATTTTCTCTTTCTGTTTGAAGTCGTTAACCCATTGACACCTGCAGCTTTTTGGTGAAAATGGATTTTTTTTTTGGACATTTTGGACATTTTTAGCCTGAATATGAGGCAAAGGCATTTTCAACATGACAGCATGCCTCTCTTTCCACTAGCATTGTATTTTATGAGATTTTTGCTCGGGCATGTGCAGAAATCAAAATTTTGACCTACGTCAGGGTAGGTTTTTTGGTTTTTTAAATTTTTGTTTTTACCTTTTCTTTTTATCCTTTTCTTATCTTTTTGCTCCAGGGCTCCTTTTTGGGATTGCTTCCAGCTTAAGAATTCCAGGGAAAGCATCATTGAGATGGGGAATACCACACAGTAGCCAATTGTAGTCGAGGGATATTTTGCTGCAATTTTTTCTCTCTAGTTTTTTTTTGTGCATATTTCAGACTCTATTGACCCAATTACTTTGATCTGGGTATCATTGGAAAGATGTTTCCTCTTGCAGAGCTTGTGTATAAATGATGCCAATTTTAAGCAAAAGTGGTGATGCCAGAAATGGCACAAAGGCCAACGCTCATCATGGCCAGTTATGGCCAGCACAGACGTCAATCGGTTAAACACCAATCTGTAAGAACTCGGTCACCTTGGGTGAATGAGGTTCAAGTGACAAGTTCAAAGCTCAATGTCCGGAGGGAAAGTATCAGAATCAAAAATTATATTTTGGGACCAACATCCATGCGTTATAGCTAGCTTCTTGTACAGAAGGAGAAAGAGCACACAGCAGTGAAGTGCGCAAGTCAGCTATTGTGACTGAGCTCGCAAGAAATGGCATGTGCCATAATTTGAATTTACAGAGTAACTGAAAAAGTTGCAAAATTGCAAAGAGGAAAGAGTCGCAATCCCTTCAGAAAATCTGATCAATCTGTATTTTCGAGACTTTGAGAGCAAACCCTATTGTGTTGAGTTGTTTTTGATTTGGCAATTCATCACTGCAAGGGTTATCTGAGCTGTTTTTCAGAGAGTGTTAATTTCTGTTTCTCTTGCAGGAGGAAAGAATTTATCTCAGAGTTTTACTGCCTTTTGGTGGCAAAGAACAAGAGCAACCCCTGTTTTTCTCTAAGGTTAGTTTAAATATTACTGTTAATATATAAACAACTCAACATTTTCATAACAAAGTGAAATACAGTAGGATGTAAGGTGTCATTGAATGGCTGTGGTTGATCCTTTTGAAGGGTACTGGGGAGGGAAGAGCAGGGAGAATAAAAAGCCAAAATTAAAAAGAAATGTCAAATGATTAAATGACACCTGCTTTATAAAACAAAAATGAGCACAGATGTTAAAGAGTGGCCATTTTTCGGCTATTTTCTGTGATTATTTGGAGTAGTGAGACTGTTTATCATTTTACCTCATAATTAAAGTTGCATTCTAAAAATATTGACTATTTTTCTCAAGTTTCAACTTTGTTGCTTCTGATCAGTCTTAATTTTGCTCAAACCGAACTACTTTTGTCTACCTTTTGTTTATCAACTTTTTGATGTTTTTTTTTTTTGTTGATGTTGTTTTTGTTAACTTGGAAAACTTGTAGTTTGAATTTCCCTTCATTTAGCTTCAATTTGGATCTCATTTTCTGCATCAGAGAAATAACTTAATAGCACAGGTCTCCAATAATATGGAGAATGGAATCCCAAATAATGACCAGTCTCTCTTTCATGTTATACAACAGTAACAAGTTACTGTAGAAGGAAGTTTAAAAAGTGAAGCCTTGGAGCCAAGGCTGGCTCATAGCTGCCGGAGCTTATCCCGGTTTCTGTAGCATTAAGCGGCTAGAAGTATTTCTACTTCCCCTGGACAGGATGCTAGTCCATCGCAGGTCACTTCCCCGCAATTTGGTTAGGTTTCCCCAACAAACAGCAGGTACCCATTTATACACCTGGGTGGAGAGAGGCACTGTGAGAGTAAAGTGTCTTGCCCAAGAACACAACTCACTGTCCCCGGCCAGGGCTCGAACCCGGACCGCTCGCTCCGGAGTCGAGCGCACTAACCATGAGGCCACCGCGCCTCCCACAAGGGGAATAAAAATCATTTGCAAAAAAACTTAGTACTGAATTGAGTAAAACAGAGGTAACTTAAACTAGAGTTATTCTTATAAAGAAAATATCATATGTGGTTTAAAAATACAATTTGAATAAACTGATTGACTCATTGAATTTCAGTATTGGACTGTAGGAAAAGTCATTGATAAAATTGCCGAGGTGGCAAGACTGAAAAATGAGAATAACAAGAAGACTTCACAGAGGGTAAGTCTGCTGCTAGATCTCTTCTTTATTGCACCTTTATTAAAATGGTAGGCCATTCTACTCAAACAATAGGCCCTTTGTCCTTATAACAATCTTATCGTATAAACACAAGTGTTTTACTAGAAAATACACCGCTCCTAAAATTCATATGGAACCGCATCTGGGACTCGAGTGGCATATTTTCCATATCCTGACTAGTGAGGATATCGATTACTTCACTGATACCATGTTTGGCCCTTAAACTGATCTTAAATTTGTTGGTGTATGATCAAAACATCTTCAGATCTTCCTCGAAAGTCTTCGGCAATCTTCGGACATTTTCGGAAATTGTTCGGAAACGTTCATGTGGCTTCAAACAATTTTTGGAGGATCTTCAAAACTCTTTGGAAAGTGGTCGCAAATCTTCGGAAAATCGCCCAAAATGTTGTTATCAGTATGTCTATATAATGAACAAAATAATACATGAATGCTTGTAGATATGGAATATCTCTTCTCCTGTTCAACTTAATAGGGAGTTTAAGCAAAGGCGTTTTTGAGCGACGTACGTCAACCGGTAGAGGACGTTTCTCATTTTTGGGCAGTGGATGCGCTCTAATTTTCAAGTAAATTGTCTCTGTAAGAGTAAAGACACTTAGTATTACAAATGTGGTAGCGTCAGGGCGAGTAAAAAGAGAAAACGTTCCATTTCCGGTTGCCGTACGTCGCTCAAAAACGCCTTTGCTTAAGCTCCCTGGTATCTCACTTGTGAGATGTTGAGTTGAAGACTCAAAGAGATATTCCATATCTACGTGCAGCCATGTATTATCCTCTATTTACATAGCTCTCTGTAGTAGTGGGAAACCTTTTTCAACAAGGGAAACAACTAAGGTGAACAAAAAAAAAACAATATCTGTCATCTTTTGCAAGGCAAGTTTTAATTTTGCCCTGCTCTCTTGTAGAAATTGCGGTTATTTCACCAAAACACTGGTGAAATAATGGAATTACAAGATTCTTTGGAACATTTACAAGCGCGAGATCATTCACAAGTGTCTAGTGGAAGCACAGTTATATTAGAATATGTTGATAATGAGTGTAATGACAAATACCCCATGTAAGCACAATAAAGTTTAATCGAAAGTTGAATTTTGTTTTCTTTCTCTTGTTATGGGCTTTGCACAGGGTATAACATAAACCAGACGAGTCCGAGGATTTTTAACATCGTTGAAAACCAAGTTTTGGTTTATTACAATGCAGAAAGGTTTTTACAATATTTCGGCTCTATGATTTCAGAGTCATAGTCGTGTAGTTAGATCAAAACAGCTTATAAATCAAGGCTAATAGGACATATGCACAAGCAATGACATAACGTGATGCAATCACACAGATTTTAAAAGAAAAAGATTGCCATAATGATTTACCATCTACAGTTGTCAAACTCAAAGAACACATTTTTAATGCTGTTCACACTAACTTTGAGGTCATTGAACAAAATGACAATTGGTTGCAATCAGCATTTCGCGAAGCTTCCTACGTTTAAAGCTAGTATTAATGAGGGGATCAAAGCCTCCAGAGAGTGAGATCTTTTTCTTTGATCTGTTTGATTGCATTGCTTGTTTGTATGTCCTATTAGCCTTGATATATAAGCTGTCGACTTGTTTTAATCCAGCTTCATGACTGTGACTCTGAAATAGAGCTGAAATATTGTAAAAAAAAATTCTACATTGTAAATATAAACCAAAACGTGGTTTTCAATGATGTTAACAATTCTCGGACTGGTCTTGTTTATGTTATATTCAAAACTGTCTGATGGTGTTGGATTTTGCACAGGGTAAGACAAGGTACCCTCAACATAAAATAACTGAGCCACTACGCGCGCTCTCATTGGTCGATAGGTGTGTTTAGATGAGAGTATGTAAACACGGTTGTGACGTTTTAGATTTGCGCGTATTTTTGAGAATTATTTTATAAAAGCAATCCAGCACTTTTTCCGTGTTTATATAGCCTCATCTAAACACTCGAAGGGTTGGGAGAATTCTCGAAAGTTATGCAAACCTTCCACTACGTCTCGGGTTTGCATAACTGTCTCGAATTGTCCCAACCTTCCGGCTCGTGTTTAGATGAGGCTATATAAACACGGAAAAAGTGCTCTATTGCTTAGCTGATTTTCACATACTTGTATACAACACAATTAACTCTGTTCTAGTCTTTATAACATCAGGATGGAATTTTCCGACTGGAAACTCTTGCAGGGAAATGAAAATATAGCCTGATGTGGCTGACGTGGGTTTAGACTTATAACTGTTCATTTTATTCTTATACCATTAATCGCGAGCAAAACGTGATCACATCACAAAGCCACGCGCTCAGAGTTTTTTTTCACTTTCACCCAAGAAAATGGAAACATACGATCTGGAGCTAGCTAATATGTTACCATCAGAAAATTGCTTATAAAATAAATGAAGGGAATCTTGTTCTACACAGGATTTTTCTGAGGTTACTAAAAACTTCAAACATTTTTAAAAATGTTTTTAAAACGTGAAAGGCAATTTGACTGCTCTTCTTCCAGCTCAATATTGCGGACTACTAATTTTGAAAACCTTTCAAGCAATACCCTTTTAAACTCATTTATGCACAATGAATGAGTTATTGCAAGAGGCGCTTTGGGAGTAGACTTTTTAATCGGCAAACTGAAATCAAATGTTTATTAAACTATGCCATGACATTAACCGGAAATAACCGTGAGAGAAAAAAAAAACAAGCGTAGCAAGTGGGAAGTCCGCGCTAAGAAACTTTCTTTGTGGCCAGGATGTTACTGCTGACCGCCCAGAAATGCCTTCTAGCTTGTTGCTTTTACGGATGTTGTCCATCAATGCCAGAAGGGGGATTTATATTAGTTGTGTTAATAAACCGAGTAAATTTGGAAATGTTGGAAGTTTTAGAAATTGTGGAACATAATTTCTTTCTGAGATATTCCTTCATTACCGGCTTCATTACAAGACCACGTGGTACCATTCAGTTGCTTTGTATTAAAGGATCTGAGATGCTTCTATATTACGATGACACTGGTATGGTGCTATGGCCAGCAAGGATCATGGGAGGGTGCAACACACGACAAGCCACGTCCATGTATGACGAGCCTTGTTTTAAACATTGAGAAACTCTAATTGCCATTTTTCCTTTTACAGCGCTATCTTTATTTCAAAGTAAATGTTTATGACTTTTGTTGACCTTGTTCTTAATAAACCTGTACGATTGCCTTTACATATGCCACTAACATTAATACAAACTTTGTCACCCACATCATTTCATCATTCTTTTAACCTCTTATGTCATGAACTGGGCCACGAGTAAGAGGAGGACAAATTGCACCCAAAACAACTTTAGCAGCTGCATCTGAATTTCCTTTGAACCGCTTCAGAATTTGGGAATCACAATGATGCTTTTGGGCTTCAGAGTATATGCAGCCACCTTCGTTAATAAACACGGCACACAGCTCGGCTGGATGGTATCCGGGGTGTTTCCTCAATTCAATTGTGAAGTTTTTGCCACATACCGCATACACAAATGTGGCGCAAGGATCTGCTGTCATAGTATCTGTTGAAAAAAAAAAAAAAAAAAAAAAAAACCAAGTGTTTAAATTTTGTTTGCCACTGATCATAATTATTTCTTTTGATACCAAAACGTAAAATGATAAAATTTTTGACCCCGCAGAATCCGAACAACCGTAATCAAACAGTTTTGAGATCTCGAGGTGAAAGTTTCAGCGTCTGTTGATTTACTATGAGCTTTAGTTTCTGTAAAGGGCATTTTTTATTTGCAATCACAGACAACCGAGGGCCACGACCACACTAAGGCGCTTTTAAAAGTATCCGTTTTCATCTCCACGAAAACGAATCAAAATATTTTTGACCACACTAGCGTTTTCCTTTTGTTTTCACCTGTCCACGCTAATCCGTTTTCGTAGAAAACGCATACTTTTTGATGCGTTTTCGCCTATCGTCCACACCAAAACGATCGAAAACGCTGATGAATACGACAGTGTATGACGCTTTTTTTGACATGGTTTTCACCTATCCACACTAGAAACGGAGCGTTTTCAAAAGGCTTCACTTTTGAAACTGTTTTCATCAGCGTTTTGGGTCGTTTTAGTGTGGACGGTAGGTGAAAACGCATCAAAAAGTATCGCGTTTTCATACGAAAACACAATGGTGTGGTCGGACCTGTAAACGTTATCCCAGCCACGGAAGCTGGTAAAAGTACACGGTATTGCTAGGTAACCTGAACGACAACAATTAACTAGACGGCATGTCGAAAATAGAAACAAAAATGAAAAATTCTTACCCATCTCGGTGATTTTCTTCAGATCCCGTTCGAAACCTGCATCGAGATCTAAAGTAAAGAAAACAAAACAGCGATAAGAGTTTATTCAATCGCTCCACTAAATAATTCGCTTCAAAATGGATTAATACTGGAGGAAAACTCTTGCTGAAATATCTGTTTATTCAAACAAGACAATAATTTTACTGAATGGAGTCAACAAATGTTAGAAAACAACAGCAGCTCAAACATTAAACTCTGCACGTACTTTTATTTTCTCTCTTGGCTTCATTCAAGAGCTCCTGGAAGTCATTCTGTTGACATAGTCCAACGTTTTCAGTGAACTCAAGTTGATTGAAAATAAGAAGACGAAGAGCATTTGTAAGAGGCTTGCCAAAGCATCCGCTTTGACTCAAACATTGAGCCAAACCCTGAAATCCAATGCACAGTTTGGTTATGGAAGAGTTTTGACGACCGGAAGAAGCTGAGTTTCTTTCCTTGATGTTACGATTTTTATTTACCGCGAAAACGGTGCGAGGAATGAAGGCACCTGATTTGATTGATAGATTCTTGGTCTAAGGTTTTCACTAATTCAACGAGAGTTTTATTCCTGAAAATATCACTGGTTGATGCCTACCCAAAACCATCCGATTATAGCGCTTACAGGCCTTCCGTGAAGTTCTTGAGAATGAAATATTTAACAATTATTCCACGAGCGCGCGTTGGATATGAGATGATAGATAGCCAACGAGGCGCGTAGCGCCGAGTTGCCTATACAGTTGTTACAGTTGCCATACAGTGTATCATGTAAATAAGATTTTTAGAGTTGCATCACTTGCCGCTATATCACCGACGGCCGTACAAATTATACTTTTTCTGCCACTGGGGAAATGAGAACCATTCATGATCATATCGACTGCAACTCTAAAAATCTTATTTACATGATACACTGTCTACGTTGCAACAAACAGTACATAGGTGAAACGAAAAGACGACTTAAAGACCGGTTTAATGAACACCGACGACCAGTAGACAGACCCACCCCCTCCTCTAGACCCACTGCAGTTTCAGACCATTTTCTTTCCCACAATCATTCACCTAACGACATAGAACTTATACCACTAGAACTGATACATTCATCTCGTGATGCGTTACGCAAAGCCAGGGAAGCGTACCTTATCGAAAAGGGTCAAACTCTTGAACCCAAAGGTATAAACAAACGAGAAGAAATTTAATCTAATGTTTAACCTACTTATCCCTTATGTATTATATTCCATTTTATTATCTTGTCATTAATTAGTTTGTTCAACGGTTTAGCTTTTTTGTTTTCTATTTTTGTTATCTTGTCATTTATTAGTTACTTCAACGGTCCACATTTTATTGTAATACTATATAGGCTTTTATCTTTGTTGTTTAAATTGTAACGTCTTTTCTCAGTTGTAAACATTCCCTGAAGAAGTCAGGCCGTGCCTGACGAAATATTGGATATTATATACAGTTAACCCCAACCGTACGGTCAGCCTTTCTGAGTTCAGATTATACAATGACCCAGGTTTTAATAAATATATACATATAACCCCGCCTAACAGCCACCCCCTTAATACGGTCACCTCGTTATCACGGCCACTTTATTCTGAAGAATATAAAGGCAGAAACCCACACAACGTAGAAGGATTTTTTGAACGTGTACGTATACGTAAAAAATAATTGACATATAGTACACGTTCAAAAAAACATTCTACGTTGTGTCGGTTTCTTCCTTTATATTCTTCATTTTATTTGTGAAGCCGATTAGATCACTATTGATCCAACGTATACGAGCAGGATCATCGTTCCGGTTGCTTGCTTTTAAAACACTTTATTGTGACCCGAACAAAAACTCAGTCATTTTCTTACTGATTTAACGAGACCCTTTAATACGGTCACTTCGTTAATACGGTCAGAATTTTGTGGCCTATTGGTGACCGGATTGGCGGAGTAGTAAATGTGTCTTCCGGTCAGAATTTTACTTCTTAAATTCCCTTTGTTAAGGTCTGTGAAGGTCGGTAGGTGCTCTAATCGAACGGTTTTAGACAGATATCAACCAGTGGATAGTGGAGATTAGCGAAAATCTAAAACCACGAATTTAGCCACACGTGCCTCCAGAGAGATAAGAACTTCAGGCTTGTCCGGGATCGAGAATGGCCTCACCCCAGGCGCCCTCGGAAAGACCGGATAGATAGTAACTGGGAACGAGTCGTGTACTGAGGGTCTATTAGTTCTTACCTTTGCTCGCATACTCAACTTATCGTTGTTTACGTAAAAATACTCTTTCTCTGGTTTTCAAGCTTTCTGGTCTGTTCAACGATCTCTCGGCGTTGACGCGAGTTGGTAAAAAAACAACAACACCGATTTAACAGAAGCTTTAACTGTCCTCAAAAGTTCTTTTTACTTTCCTCAAGACCAGGGTAATTTTTCAGCATTTAAACAATGTTTTACAGTGAAGCACAGAGTTAAGCCGAGTAAAACCAGTTAAAAGATGACCCAGAATTCAAAATGATTGACTCACCAAATCAACCGCACAAGATGGCGGGTCCTTGTCTTTGATGGGAGGTCCGAGTTTGTCGAAGCCAAATTTATAATTCTTAAGGCAGTGTTCCATGATGTCCTTATCCTCCTTACTGCAAGAAGCAGTCTCACCGGCGATCGAATTCGATCGACTTCGTTTGACTTCCATCGACATCGATAAAAAAACACAGAATGACACCAAAACAAAGAGCGACACTGCTGAACGTTTTGCCATGGTCGGATTTAATCTGAAGGAGAAAAAAAAAACGTATCCATTCACTTCTACTATTGTTGTTTGAATTTAAAGGGAGAGTTTCACGGTTTGGCGCATGGAAATGGGCGTTTCCATATTGATTGAAGTTAAGGGTCGCTTAAAATCGTAATCACGAGAAAGCAAACCATTCGATCATTCAGATTTAGATTCGACGAACCTGATTATTTATCATTTCGAATTCTTTAGGTGCACATAAAGTTAATGACGGGAAATAAATCCCTGAGTTATTTTACCGAGAGAAATTTATACTGCTCTGTATATACCTCGGTAAAGTCGCCGAGGTAAAATCAGTTACACAAGGAAAACAATTTGCCTGGCGAAACCTTGCAGTTCCCTGGGTACTGCGTATATTACACAGAGTCCTAAATTCCTTGAGCAAATAGAGTGAACGCTAAACACAAGTTATCTTTTCTTATCGCTCGCCTGACGATTTTACAGCGGCAGGTTTTAAACCGGAGGTGAGGGGTGTGGGGTAAGGGGCTAAGAGCTGAGGGGTGGGGTGTGATGATTTTTGACAACTCACTGTAAACAAGGGAGCCTTATTTAACCAGAATGCTCTTCCCTCTAACCAGAGTGCTATCTAGGCTTACCCCCTGTTTTACCCCGATTCTAATATTATAATATTTCAGGGCCTTCAGAGTACCTATAAACGGAGGTTCATAGCGTATTAAAGTTTTGTGTTGAACATTCGGTTGTTTCTCAAAAAAGAAATAAGCGCCCTGTCACGAATAAGGAACGCGTGACGAGCCCCTAAGATCGCCTGCGTGGGAGGCTATGTAAATGTAAGCAAGCGTTGTTTTTGAAGAAACAGCGTCTCTATGGCAATGACACGTCTGTTGACTTTCCTGGCTCACTTTTTTGTTGCAGTTTTGATGTGATTGCACTTTCAGCTGCATTTTCATCACCAGCTGGTAAAACATAAGACGTGCATTACGTGACAAGTGAACACTCTGTTGTCACAGATCAATAAACGTTGTGGTTGTTGATGACAAAGCTATTGTTTTAAATGTCACTAATATTGCTAGCGGTTTGTCCTTTACTGCATTTAAATTACTCGAATACAAAACATTATTTTCGTTTGACGACTAAAGTTAAGCTAAGCCATCGGCAATAAACACAGCTGTGTATAAATTGCTATGGGTCACTTTTCCTAAACATTCTTATATCATGAAATCATCAAAAATTTGCAATATTGCATGCTCTTTTCGTGGTGTATTTTGCAAAGTTCGGTACTACAAGCAAACTAATCCTTGATGACTTTATATCTTGTTTCATGAATAAGTGCTTAATAATTGCTTCCCAGCTTCTACGATCTATCGCTTTAGAGATTTTAAATTGAGTGACCTTTCAGTTTCTCGCTCATATTACTTCAGGAATAAAGAAAATAAAAGGTTGAGCTCAATATATACAAGTGAAATAACTGAGTCAGTAGCAATCGGCAGCTCATCAGGGTATATATGACTGAAATTGATATTGCATCAGAATGAGAAACACTAAGTACGTTGAACTCTGTTGTGGTAATTGATGTCACTGAACATCTCAGTCGTAGGACTGCTCTAAACTCGGGCTTTTTCCCCAGGTAGTTAAATACAGTCATCAACACGGTAAAGTGCATTTTGTTGTTAAAAGTACAATACGATTTGTTCGTTGTTAGTTTGCCTTTATATTCAACGGTTTACAGATTAGAAAATAACCTTACCTTGAAATTCCGCTTCCCACTGCAAACACCTCGATTCAATTTTAAACACAACCTTATGTAAGGAAAACACTGATTAAAAGCCAAATTCCTGTTTAACAGTTTTTTAATCCATTGAAGTAGTTGAGAGAAGATTGTACTTGATCGCAAAGTCCCACTTCAATAAAAGAAAACAAGCGTAAAAGCTAATGTGATGTAGTAGCAGCTGACACTACGCGCTTCAAAAGGAGGTTTAAGAACTCTGATTCAAAAACAAGAAGAAAACAATAAATTTGAGTTTTACCACTTTGCACGCAGTTACTTGAGACAAAACTTGTTTCAACAAGAAAAAAAAACTGGAAAATTACTCTAACAATAAGTCAGTTTTTCAGTGGATGTAGAATCAATGTTCTTTTCTTCACATATCATTGCATTAATCCTGATGATGTTTAAATTCTCTTCAAGGATTGATTTGTTTCCTCGTTGCTTCTCAATGAACACACAAACCTGAATAGAATCTAATGTTTTACAAGGTGTGACGTATGTTGTTTGTAAATAGAAATATTTAGTGCATTAAGCTTTTCTTTTAAATGCAAATAATACGAGGATCAATACCATCCATTCGCTATGAGAGTGTTATTCTCTTAACTGAAGGGCCCCGGAGAATTTAGTGCTGGACTTCTAGACATTTCGGATCTTTTTAACATAAATACTTCTGAGATGCAATGCGGAAAAAAAACATTTGCGGCCCTCGGGAATTTATTTGTTGTGTGGGAGTGTTATTTATTATTCTTGTATTGATTATTCAGTCCTAAACAAAGATGAATTATTAAAGTACGAAACTTTAGAAGGAGCATAATCAGACCACATATTTGCAAATATTATGATTAAAAAGAAAACAATCTTTCCCTTCATTTTTTAAGCCATTTGCCGTAAAAACTACAGTTTTTCCCAAACTTGAATTGTGTTATTTACACCGGTTAACCATGGGAACAAAAGCCTGGCAAAGCAGGTTGTAAGTCGCTTGAATCTATTGGGATCTTTGTTTGGCCAGGACTTGCGTGCGCTGCTCTTGACCTCTGTTGACAACTGTTCACTTTGGTCGGAATCCAATTTTTGGGCATTTTTTCCACCGTTTGGTCACCCAGCAGTCGGAAGTCGGTTTGCAACTCATTTGAAGCGCAAGTTTAGCTTATTGCTTACGGCCACATTCAGATGTACCGTTTTGATTATTGATGATGACACTGAGTCGTTCATTTTCAGCGATTTCTCGGTCATCAGATAAAGTCTCATCCCATTTCTCAGGATGACCAAAACTACTTGGAAATTAGAACAGACACATTTAAGTGACCTTTGCTTGAAAAAATGCATTCTAGAGTTATAAAACCTGGATGATACAATTCGTAATTGCATATCATACATGAATGTGACTATTTACCACCTCCCAACCTTTCAAACTAACTAATGAAGTTCCAGTAATGATCCCGATCTTTATTTATTTATTTTTTGGTATGTGAAAACAGAGTGAAATTGCTATGATACTCTATGATAACTTATCATATAATTTTTAATTTAAATAATTACTATTTCGAGCAAGCGAACCAGAAAGCCGGAGCCAAAGCTATTAAGCGGTTCTCGGTCAGAAATCCTGACTCCATATCCAATTATAAAATAACTGAGCCACTACGCGCGCTCTCATTGGTCGATAGGTGTGTTTAGATCGGTTGTGACGTTTTAGATTCGCGCGTATTTTTGAGAATTATTTTATAAAAGCAATAGGGCTCATCAAAACACTCGGAGGGTTGGGAGAATTCTCGAAAGTTATGCAAACCCTCGACTACGTCTCGGGTTTGCATAACTGTCTCGAATTCTTCCAACCCTCCTCGTGTTTAGATGAGGCTATATAAACACGGAAGAAGTGCTCTATTGCTTAATTATAAAATAACTGAGCCAGTACGCGCGCTCTCATTGGTCGATAGGTGTGTTTAGATGAAAGTATGTAAACACGGTTGTGACGTTTTAGATTCGCGCGTATTTTCGAGAATTATTTTATAAAAGCAATAGGGCTCATCAAAACACTCGGAAGGTTGGGAGAATTCTCGAAAGTTATGCAAACCCACGATTACGTCTCGGGTTTTGTATAACTTCCAACCTCGTGTTTAGATGAGGCTATATAAACACGGAAAAAGTCCTCTATTTGTTAAATGAAATCTAACTGGAAATCGTGATTCAAGAGCACTGCCCTCGATAATGTCCTCCAATGTTTGTTTGAAATAACCACGTGTACTTTTTGGAAAGGTATGCAACGTTTATTTGAGATAAACTTGGTATCATGGAAGGATTTCGAGTCGGGATCACTGTTACACTGGGTCTGTGTGATAACTGGATGAGTGAGTCAGTAAGTGACCGTATGATTGTCACACCAATCAGATTGGGGTGAGCGTACGGCCGTGGAACATTTGTGCTTGCTTGCGAGGGCGAATCGTGTGTGAGAAGATTTCAGACACATTTTAAACCTGCGTTCTTTGTTTCTCTAAGAGCAGGTATGATTGGGCTTATGTCGACAAACTTTCGTAGCTCTTTGTATGCAACAGCACACAAAGGACACAAAAAAGACTAAGTATACATACAGATTTAGTGAAAAAATAGTTGGAAAAATATATCGAATTGAAGAGAAAAGTTCTACTTTACATACAGAGGTACAAATATTCAGTAAGTACTAATAATCCTAATAACTTGCAGTAGTGTTTGATTTGCTCTTTTTCTTAAGATGTTTAAGTGGCAGAAGCTTAATATTCTCACTAATATCATTCCAGATCTTAGTACCCTGATATTTAGTGTTAAAGATTCCATGGTTTGTTCTTGGAGAGCATAGGTCATTCTAGAAACGTCAAGTTTTTAAATTCGACTTGTTTTACGATATTCGTTGTTAAAAAAACTCACCTGATCGCAGATTATATCGCAGTGTGCCTTTTACTCCTAATAAAGCAAGGACTATTGAGCAGACACAACAAGAATTGATGTGAAAATAAACATTTTTGAAGTGTATTTTGACAAATGATTAACAGCACACTGTAATTTTACATGATTATATTATGTGAGAAGTATGGTGTCCGCTTTATGGAGAGCCAAACAATAGAATTGTCATTTTGATACCACGAAAGTGTCCGTAATTCCGTGATAGCGGGAGTTATTTCCAGTCAAAACTCTTTCGCCCAGGATCTGGATTTTGCACGTAATAGCGGGGTGTTCGCAAGGCGAGTTCGAAATAGCGGGGGTTCGAAATAACCTGGTCAGCGGGAAATGTGATAATTATTAATTAGTTATTGATGATTTAAAATACCTTACAAGAAGGAATGTCTTACACTTCAAATTCAGACTTTATTTAGCAATTATAACACAGATAGGACCCTGTGCGAGCTCTGATTGGTCAAAAACCCATGTTTTATCAGAGTATAAAACATAGAAAAAGCGTGTTTTATTGTTTTGCGTGGTTAAAATCTATATCATAAAGCAAATGAAGAAGCCTAATCCGTGTATTACACTAAGATAAAACACGACAGGCATTTGAGAACTCGAGGGAAATGTAGAAAACACGAGCCGCAGGCTAGTCTTTTCTACATTTCTCGAGTGTTCTCAAATGTCCGGAGTCTAAACAGCCTTTAAAAAACGTAATATCGATGTTAATTAAAGACAAGGACATCACATCATACCAATTATTGTTAATAAAACAAGATCGTGTGCTTGTAAATTAAAGTACTCGTTTCTTTGACTAGTGAATTTCACTTTTGGAAAAAAAACATGTGTCAGTTGGTCGGTAGGAAACGAAACATTTTATTGGAATGAACTAAATAAACTGCAAGGCCGTGAACGAAGATCCTGCTTGTTTGAACGTTGGATCTCACAGGAAATCTAATCAGCCAAACTTGAAAAGTAAAACGATGGGAAGTCAAAGACACTGCAAGGCTGACACAACATGGTATATTTAAAACAATAGTTCTGCTGGCCAGACCAGCCTTCTTCAGGTTTAGATGTTACTAAGTTATAAAAATGAAATTACAATATTTTGTAGTGGTGTATGTCGTAACACATATTTCAAAACTAAAAGGAGTGACGGTAATGACGAACAGAACAAAGTAAATAAAGTCAGGATAATAAGGGTCTACTTAGATTAGTTTTACGATTCATCACGTCTTTTCATACCGTGAGGTGCCAATGTCCCCGCTAAATCTATTAAAAAGGACTCTCTGGCTTTTCTTATTGGATCACGTGAGGAGTGGATATGTTCAAGTGGGATAAGTTGCATGTCAGCATGGCAATCGTTAGGATGAGAAAGAAAATGTTCGGCAACAAGTAGTGGGTTTGGATCAGTAATGTTAGTTGTGTTGACAGAACGGCTATGTTCGTTGAATCTGTCTTTGAGACGTCGCTTAGTTTCACCTATGTATTGTAAATGGCAGTGGTTACACTGTGTCATGTAGATTAAATGATTAATGTTACAGGTTATGTGTGGCTTGATTTGACGGGTTGCACTTGTGGAGAAGAAAGTATAGTGTGTAAGATCGTTGGTTATGTTAGGAATTTAGCGTCAGTAGAATAAATACGGCAGATGCGAAGAGCTAAGCTAACTGGAATAACCTTTTTAGCATGTTGAGGAATGAACTAACAAGGTGCTGGTGTTTGTCTGTAGATTTGGTGTATAGGTCATTTGCTAGAGTGCCGTTATGTAGACATACCATGATCATGGCCTAATGTAAATGTAAGGAGTAAATTTTTGCGGAATTCTTTTCGCGGGAGTTTGTTTTCACGGGATCTATAATAATTTTCGCGGATTGTTGAAAAATCCGCGAAATAATAATCTGCGAAAGTAAGATCCCACGAATTTCATGCCACACGGTATTTCTAATTGATTATGCCAAACCGACCGTTCAGAGATCAGTGGCAATACCCGAGGAAAATGGAACGACATTTTCCGATTTAACCGGGCCAACCAGTTGAAATGGCTCTTACCGTTTTTTATTCCTTTTCCCAATTCGCTAATTAGGGCAAAGAACCGGTCTGTCAAAAATGGAACGGCGAATTTCGGTCGGAATATTCCGACCGGTCAAAAGTGGACCACCTCCAGAGGTGATCCCATATATTCCGGTCGGAAGAAACTGAACTTTCCATGACCGATTTCCGGAATCTTTGGCATAATGGAGCATCCCCCCCCCCCCCCCCCCAGTTATTTCGAGCGCTCAATTAGCGGAGTGCGTGTGAGGTCTGGGTACGAGACTATCGACAGACCCTGGGAATGAGCCGCCATCTTAAATTTCAAAGCAAAGCGCGAAACACAAAATTAATCATTTCAGAAACTTTTTCTATATTCCAAAATGTCTGGCTCTCAGTTACCAATGATATTTCAGACTGCGGATCTGGTCTTCGAAGACCGCGTATCAGCTTATAAAAATGATGTTTTAGGCTTATGTAAGCCACACGAATTGTCGGAGAGGATAGCGAAATACATTGCTCAAAATGTTGAAGCGAGTGGTTGGCAAGCGGTGTGGAGAAGTACTCCAAAATCCAGTGGACTTCAGCAGCCTTTTGACGTGGTAGTAGAGGTAAATAAGTGGATATTTTCATGATTGAATCGCTTTAAAAGAAAGTTAGTGAATTACTGTACATTCGTTGGTGCGAGGTCCATAATTGAATTTGCAAAAACGTAAGCACAAGATATGAAACTCACTTTTCTCAAACGAACCAAACAAGCGAGTACAATCAAGTTTTTATGAGCTTAATTCCGGAGTTGAGCTTAGTACATGTACGACATTTATTTTCACAAGCCATGTTTAAGAGGTTTCCTGGAAAACGAGGATCGAGAATAGTCCAGTACTGGCCCTCTCTCTGCCACGCAATGCTACACTCTCGGAGAGAGAGAGGATCCAGGGACAATCCTCCGTAGGAAAAAAGATGGCGACTGGTACATTTACCCACAGTTCTTAGCGCACGAAATCATAGAAAGGTACAGAAGGGTTATAAAATCTTCAAACCTACGATACACAATGTCCTTAGTACTGCAGGGACAAATATTGTAAACATTTGGCTTTCCTTGTGTCTTATACACTGTGTTAGGTTCGCAAGGTATTGTGGTAAAATGTACAGCTGCCATCTTTTTTCCTACGGTGGATTGTCTGCGCATGCTCGTAATTTTAGCTACAATCTTGGACAAAATAAATGGAACATCTGGACCACCCCTTCCCCATTTCAATTATGCCAAAATGGCACGTTTTTTGCTCCTTCCCGCCTTCATCATTGCTTTGGGGGGAAGGGGGCTAATTGTTCCTTTTTATTCTGTCCAAGATTGCAGTTTCCTAGCTAATCGCTACTGCTGCACTGAGCGATTTCCTCTTGCAGTTCAGATTATTTTCAGAAGAAACAAATGCTGCGAGCGTTATGTGAATTCTTGAAGTGCAGTAGAGCAGAGGAGTTGTGGTCAATTCAAATACCGGTTGTTTCAGGAAAAAGTCTGTGTTGAACTGAATACAAGTGTAATTTGATTGGCAGGTGTCAAATGTCAATGCCAGCAAGTTGACAGCTGAAATCAGCATTTGTGAACCTGTGGTGACAGATTGCCTGAGCTTGTTAGATGCTGAAAGAGTCAATACACACCTGTTTAGTCATGGCAGCCATGTTCCTTTAGTTGAGCTTTACCCAGTGTATGACGAATCTGGACAACAAGATGAAACTGCATTGGCAATTGAACATGTCAGGTGTGTGCCGTCTGTCCTATTCTCAGCAAACTCAATTTCTTTAATATTAGAATAATCATGATTTGTAAAGATGTTTAGGAATTCACACAATATTGTTGTAATGCTTAATATTCTCCAGGTTTTTTTACGAGAACATTTGGAGAGAGTGGGATGAGGATGACGATGGGGAGTATTGCTATGCCGCTCGACACTTAGATACTAGGATTCAACTCTACTATGATATTCAAAATGGAAGCCTTCCTAAAGACCTTGTTAACAACTATAAAGGTATCATCAGTGAAAAACTAAGACAGCTGTGAAGCCCTGCAATAGCTAAACTAAAATGCACCTAATTGTCGAAGTATTGCTATGAACAAGTCGTTACTGACAGTTCTGTTTGGGCAACTCTTGCCAAGTAAGCTCGGTCAGGACTGGCTAAGAGAATTTTAATCCTAGGTAACTTCTGTATGTACTTCATCTACGGCTTTCGACCCATGTTACTAACACTTATGGCTAAAACTATTCCAAGACGACAGCTTTTTATGGTTAATAGACTGACTGTAGATGCAGCCCTTGTTGTACATATTACCTGCCCAGTAGACTCCCTTATAAAAAGGATGGGCGTGCTTGTCATACCTTTTAATAGTAATAATGATAATGATAATAATATTAATAATAATGATAATAACAATATTAATAATAATGATGATAATAATGTCTTTATTTGTTTGTCTTAATGTCTTAATCCATTTTGGTGATTTAGAAAGCAGTTTTGGTGTCCCTTATAGCATTTAGCCTCAACACATCCACAGTGGGAGCGTTTGTAGTACCTTTAAAGGTACTGCAATAAAAACAATATAACAGGACATAATGTGTTGTTTTAGAATTGGAATCTCTAAGGGTACGTGAAAGACCTTTCAAGGCATACCCATAAAACAGGATCTTGGTACCTCTTCCAACAAGCACCCCTATCCTTTTTAGATGGGATTCCCCTCCTTGGGTTACATGTAACAAGGGGAATAAACTGCAAATTTTGCGAGTGTGGGTATTCTCAATGTGTTTTGAGAAGTCTTTCAACGAGTTGTAATAAATTCATTGTTCTGGGTGTTTTCACCTCACAGATACCTATGAACAGTACAAACAGAAGCTGGCAGAACTGAAACAGCTCCAGGAAAAAATGGGAGGTAGTGATCTTGGTGAAGAGCTGGATGAAATGGATGTACTAAGGTGCGCGCAGATGTCCGAGACATGTGAATCACTGGTACACTCACTGCAGATCATTGAGAATCCTCAAATGAGGTATCTGCTGGCTACTGTGTCTCCAAAACTGGCCAGGCAAGGACCACGAGGTAACAGAGCTGAAGGAGATGAACCTGTCACTTATATTGTTGCTCCAAAGCTACGTGCTGGCATGCTCAAGACTTTTCAAGGTAATTTGTTTAGTGGAATTTATTTAATTAGGGTTTCCTTCTAGCAGTAAGTTATTATTGTAAACTGATTTAGGTACCTTAAAAGCCCAGGGGGGGGGGGGGGGATGTATGATTCACAAAGCAAAAATTCTAACAGGGACAAATTCAGATAAAAAAATTCAACTATATAAGCAAATAACTCTTAAAAACTATGCAATGTATAG
>OZ026602.1:32471574-32489074 GCA_964020085.1 Micromussa lordhowensis | reverse complement strand
ACAATAAAAACGGTTACTTCGCATTCTGGAGGTTTTGCTTTTCGTTTAACTGGCCATTTACAAGCTAGCAGGGTTTCCAGTTTAGCAGAAATGCCTATTTTATGGTCAGTAAGCGCACCTGCCTAATGGTTAGTGCGCTGGACTCCGGATCAAACAGTCCTGGTTCGAGCCTTGGTCAGGGCACTGCACTGCACGGTGCCTCTCTTCACCCTGGTGTATAAATAGGTACCGGCAAATTTACTGTGGGGGTAACCCTGTGATGGACTAGCATACCATCCTAGTCGGTTCATGCTATGGAAACCGGGATAAGTTCCTGCCTGACAGACCACTTTGCTCGAACACAGACTTCACCAAGCGGACCGATACTTGGCCGATATTTGGCTGATACTTCAACGACAGTCGATTGCTATATATCGAACAGTCGACCAAAATATCAATCGATAGTCAGTGGACTATCGGTCGACTATCGATCAACCATCGGTCGACTATCGGTTGACTATCGATATCGGTCGACTGTCGGCTGATATATATCGACCGAGACCACCTATAGTACACATGATCCTTACTGTTATATGTACTGTTCATTAGGTCAGAATGGTTTCAACCTAGATTAATTTATTTCAACTTAGGGTAGGTTAAATTTTTCTAACCAGTTTTTTTCACTTTTTGGGGGGTAAGTAGTAACATGCACACCGACCACTCTCCTCAGTTCCTAATCTACCCTACCCTGCCAGGATCCCATGTTAATCCCCCTATCCCTGACTCTAATCCTAACTGTGACCCCCCTCCCCTGCCCCAGATTTTTTCAGTTTAATTATACTTAGTAGATTTGAACACCTGATCTCTGACTTTGTAGTCCACCTTCATCTTCACTAGGCCACACAAGCAATCATTGCTAATTTGCTTATATTTTTTGGTCCAGTAAGTTATTGCAGAGGTCATGGGTCATGTATAACTGCTACAATCAATCATGTCTTAATATTATTGTTGTAAGTTATTGTTGAATAACTATAAATTATTATTATTTTTTAATAGACAACACGGTGGTTGAACATTTGCCTTGCTTGGGAAAAGCACTTCGTACCTATTATAATGGAGACACTATCGCTGTTTACCCTGGAAGGTATAATCTTGATGGCCGTGCCTACCAACTTGCAGACTCTGTTCATATTACTGGAATGGGAAACTATTCTGAAATTGTTGGTAAGGAGCTCAGTTGTTAAAAGTAGCTATGCTATAAAAAAATCAATATTCTGCAACATAGCTTCTTTAATATGAAGTAGCTATAATCAGTTGTCTTTGTTTGTTGTGTTTAGCAGCAACAGCTCTGAAAGTCAACATTAAGGTGGCTGGCTTGATCAGTTTTTAGGTAACAATAAAAACTGTTCAACTTTGAGTGTCTAGAGCACCACCATTTTAATCCGAATATCAAATGTTGTTGGTGTTCTGAAAGACTTGACTATGGTATTTTGGTCTTAATCTTAAAACATATATTAAGCACAGAGAAATTGCTCCATTTGATGTTCAAATCCATTGGCTTGAATATCAACTAGTTTGTGGTGTAATTTTGCTTTGGTAGTGCTCTAGTCGTCAATGTTGAACAGTATTTTTACTCACAATCCAATTGAGCCACCTTAAAGACAAGACATGAAGGACCTGTATGAGGAAACATGTCTAATGGTGTTAAGTCACACTGGTCATTTTTAAATGATAATTTATAGCTCTAACTGACTGATGTGTAATTCCTACAATAACAACAACAATCTCCTATAAACTCTAACAACTTATTTGACAGTGTTTTGTAGTGATAATGATGAATTCACAATGGAATTCTGTGCAAGTAATATCAGCATCAAGAACATTACCTTTGAGCAAGAAGGAAATGATAGTGACGGAATTGTAGTCATCAAGAATGGTCGAGTCACTTTTGACGATTGTGATATGAGATGTGAGACTAATGGTGTATCCGTGGAAAACAATGGAGAGCTTGTTATGAGACAATGCAAGGTGCATGGTGCTAAGGTAAGATGGATGAAGTCAGTTTAGTAAGTTACAAAAAGCTTCATTTCATGTTGCTACTGGTTATAAAGTGTTATACTGTTGAATCAATGCATAGTTTCCCACTGTCTAAAAACATGTACCTCAATAAAGATTTAATGGTTAATTTCATGTGATTGTGTTGTTTGATTAGTCGGCAGGAATCACTGTTTCCTCTGGTGCAACACTTCATGTAGAAAACACCAAACTGTTTGACAACGGTGAATTTGGCAAAACTTCTGATCTTTCTGAAGGAATGGCTACTGGAGCCATTCTGCTGGAGGTTTGTTTCAGTTTTTTTTTTCTTTCTTTTTTTCTGTTTTGTTTTTATAATTGTTTTTTATTGGTGTGGGCCAGCAGGGTTTGTTTTCCCTTTTTCCTTAGTACCCTGATTGCCATAGTCCTCTTTGCAGCCATCATTAGGATTAAGAGAAGCATTGTGTGAAAACCCTAATGACGGCTGCAAAGGAGACTATGATTACCACTCACTGGCAGTAAATAATTTTTTGCTATCCATCAAGTGTTGATCACGAACAATAAAAAGCAGCTCTGACGGGTTCCATAGCAAGTACTGACAACTGCTAGTCATCTGTCCATGAAGTGAGGGTACCTATGAATGTTGTGCCGCGTAGCACTAAGAACACAAATGATGACACAGAGAATTAACTCTGAAGTGTAAATTTAAGTGCTGAATAAACCCGTGAATAACCCACTCGGCATTAGCCCTAGTAAAGGGAATCAGGGAACCACACGAGGTAAAGAAAAAATCTTTTGACCTCGGTGGGAATCGAACCCACGACCTCTGGATTAGATCTACCGTTACTCTGCCGACTGCGCTACGAGGTCGGACAGAGAAAGTCGAGGACGATTTTGATGGTGAATCGCGGCGAAGAGAAAGTAAGGGTACATATGAATGTTGTGCCCCATAGCACTAAGAACACAAATGATGACACAGAGAATTAACTCTGAAGTGTAAATTTAAGTGCTGAATAAACCCGTGAATAACCCACTGGGTGTTAGCTCTAGTAAAGGGAATCAGGGAACACGAGGTAAAGAAAAAATCTTTTGACCTCGGTGGGAATCAAACCCACGACCTCCGGATTAGATCTACCGTTACTCTGCCGACTGAGCTACGAGGTCGGACAGAGAAAGTCAGGGACGATTTACGGTTGACGATTTTCAGGGTTGACGATTTTCACGGGTTTATTCAGCACTTAAATTTACACTTCAGAGTTAATTCTCTGTGTCATCATTTGTGTCCATGAAGTGAGTTGGGTGGTTCACCCAGTAACAGAGTACAAACACTCTGGCCATGCCTTGAACTCAGACCTACCCATCAACAATCCAAGGAACACAGTGTATGTTGACTACAAAATGGTTAAACGTTACTTGGGGGGGGGGGAGCACATTTTTCACAGGCTGTGCTTAAGGCTAACTACAGTTACCCAGAGTACTTTGCTCTGAAGAAGGAATGACACTCAAAACCTCCGCTTCACAAAGTCGCTACAGCAGTTCATTTACCTTAATCAATTTTCAGTTGATAAATAATAGCCAGGTTTACTGCAGTTTCTACCATACCTGTAACTCACAGCAGTCAATCCATGCTATAGGAGCCCTTCAAAAATTAATGATGCTCAGAAAATCTGAACTCAGCAATGTATTTGCATTTGCAGGCAAAGTCAGACTGTAAGAAGACCAAAGCTATTCTGTCAGATAATTACATTACAAACAATCATTGCTATGGCATCTGCATCAAGAAAGATGATGACATATTCACTGCCAGCGATGATCCTGAGTATGGCATTGAGTTAGATATGACAAACAATGTATTTGAAGAAAACGTGTATGGTGACATTGGTCATTTCCATGCAGATACAGACTAGCCTCAGCTGAAAAACTGTTTAGTTCTCCAGTGCACTTGCAAAGCCTTACGATTTAAAAACTAAAATGTGACATCTAGAGTGAGTGCTAGACAGGAGATGAAAATTACAATGTGGTGAAACACAAGCTGCTCAAAGTTAAGTAAAAAAAGGAAGTTGCCTTGCACAGTCAGGAAAGTCTTTCTGAAATGTTCTTATAATTATTATCATTATTTTTTGTTATTATGGTTATGATTGCACATCTGCAGCTGCTATGTAACAAAGAATGAATAGTAGATCAATTAGATTATGTCAAATTAAGACTGCCAGGTCAAAGAATTAAAAGGTTTGTCAAGTGAAGTGGACTACCAAAATTAGAAAAGGGACTTTGTGAAAGTCCATCTTAAATAAAGCAGAGTATTTTTCAATAGATAGCAAACTTTGATAAATCAATAATTAAGTCTATACTCAGCAAAGTAGCTACAGTAACACATGTACAACAGCGTATTATCGGAATAAACAAAAAGTAATGTCAAGTTAATAAATTGCAATGAGATACTTGTAGAATTTTGGTAGTGTTCTGGAATAATTAATCCAAAGATCATCCCCCTGGGCATTAGTTAGGCATTTGCTAAGGTTTTACTGCTGAGGGGTGGGGCATTTGAAATTTGGTCACTGCCTCCGAATGCCTGGCACTTGGGCAGTGACAAAAGTTCATGCCCCACACCCCCAGGTGTTGCAATTGTCCCATGGGTAGGTACCAGTACCTTGTGGCTTGCACTTGGCTTGCACCCAAACATGTTACTGCTCTGTTATCAAATATGGACCTAATGAAATTAAATCTTTTTGGTTTGGTGAATATAGGATCATGCATCCTAGATTCTTCAAAAACAAATATGCTGATGAAATATGAATGTCAAAATGAAAAAAAAAAACGAAAGGACAATGATATTGTACAAAATAAACTGTCAAGCGCTGTTGTCTGAGAATCTTGGGACAGATTATTTGGCATTGTCAATAAGTGAACTTAACCAAAAGAACATCAGGAGAAAAGACGTACATGTAAACTAACTAGCATACAAAATGATGGTGAATGACCTGTTTCACCAAGGATTTTACTGAATCTTTAACCCATTGACCCCTGTGCTGCCTTGGATTTTTTTTTTTTTTTTTTGTTAATGAAGTGTTGTCTTCTGGGCGAGCCGTGGGGTGGGGTATTTTGAGCAACATTCTTGATAGGGAGGGGGGGGGGGAGAAGTGGACTGCTGGAATTGCCTGATGCAGAGTGCTGAATTGTCCATGTTTGTCTGAATTGTCTATGTCAAAACAATCTAGGATCCAATATGATGGGCAATTTAATGACATTTCATCTTGCTCTAAACAATAGTTACAACTGATAAATATTTTACAGCCATATTTTCCCTTTTATATTATGCTCTGAGCAAGTCACTTGTGTCATTTATATACAATGTACTTATTAACTACAACTCTTTAGCAGCCTTTGTTTCAGCAAATGAACTGACAGTGTCCTGAGTTCCTATCTTTCTGTTTTTAATTGTGATGAACACAAATTCTCGCCATTTTCAGAGTACAGTTTTCTTCATTCCTGCCTGTTGTACAAGAAATACAAATCAAAGCTTACATCGCCCAGAATAGACCTTTCCCGCATTCCAAAAATACAGCAAATCTTTGGTGCCATTGTTTGTACGCACTGGGGAGGAATGCAGGAAAAGTCTTGTGACTTTAACACTTGCGTACTTAAATATGGCCAGGCATAAACAATATCCAGAGTCAAGTGAACAAAAAATAATTATACATTTACACATGTAGACATAGCCTTTCTGTTCCCATACAATGAATTATCCATCTTTCATTAAATAAGTTCTGTACGTATGCAGTCATTTCTCGTTGTCTAGTAACACAATACAGACTCTCTTCAATTAATTCTTGACAAGGTTCTCTCCAGGCAGTCTTTTTAAGGGTGGCATGCAACCCCAAATAATTAACAATTATTCGCCAAAGGCAAAGTGAATATTGGTGAATATTCGTCGAGGGCGATATTCAGCAATATTCACGAACCTGAGGCGAATAATTGTTTTAGTATAACTACTCAGGTGATTATAAAAATACCTAAACAAAGTAAGTCAAATCTTATTTGTCATTGTCACCCGCCAATGAACAACTACTCACACAGATCACATGGTTTAATACATCATTGTCAAAATGACAAGTGTTTTTCACACATTTTAAAAATTCTGCCTTTAAAAAAAGCCAAAAAGGAGGCTAAAATTGTCTCAAAGTCAGTGGTAAAATTGGTTTGTTGTTGAAACCACTCTGTTAGATTAATATTTAACTAAATAAAGTGTTGCAAAAGTTCAGTAGTTGTTTTGATATACTTATGCATATCGACATTTTCACAGAAATTAAAAGTTTTCTTTGTTATATTTACCACAATTTTCACAGCTAACCTTTGAAAAGTTTCACTCCGAAGTTTGTGGCATGTTTGTCGTTTCTCGGAAGAGTATTTTCTTTCATTATATTAATTTCTTCCTCAGAGACATCGACAAAGCGCAAGGCGACAATTTTTAAAATTTGTCCTCCCGCTATAATCACCTCGCCGGAGGTGATTATAGCGGAATATGACGCCACTCTTGGCCAATGGGAGCGCGAGGATTTCCATAGTCACCTGAGTAATTATACTAATAAATTATTGTTATCACTCACTCAAGGAGGAAATTATATTTAAAAAATCTGGTTCAATAAAAGCCACAAGCTGTGAAACAAGCTTAAATAGATCTGTCTCCATTTAACAACAAGCCTGAAAAGGTTGAACACCCGCTGTGTTTATGATCGACTTGATTTTTTCAGGTGGTGATAGTTCGGTAAAATCTTGGTCAGAAAATCCAGTTGCAGTGTCTGTGGTACAGGCCTCTCTCCTTGAACTCTTCTGCTACAACACTGTCCATAAATCACAGTGTTCTCTGGCAATGTCTCTTGTGAAGTGACTTCACATTTGGCTCCTATAACACACCCATGAGATACACTAGTATAACGTCCAATCTTGCTTTTTGCTTCAAGGATGTTATTGTCTCCGACCTTCACCGCCTCGCACTGACTGCCAACCTCAAACACGTTGTGGTTTCCTATTTTCATGACTATCTTTTCACCAGCCTGACCATCGTCATCCAGGTAAGAGGAGTTGAGTATTGTGGCTTGTTCTTCGATCAGATTGTTGTCGCCGATGATTATCGGCCCAGCTTCGGCTATTATGCGAGCTTTGGGGTGAATAACCGTCCGTGAACCGATTGTTACCTCGCCTTTTATTTCAGCCTCTTGGCAAACGACTGATCCAGAGCCAATTTTTAATTTCCGAGGAGTTTGAGAAGAAGAATGCTTCGACATATTGCCAGAGAGCTTCCAGCAGATGTCTCTTTGTCCCAGAATGCACAGCTCTTAGGAGTATAGCCGCTGATCAGTGCCAAGTTTTACTCATCAGTGAGTCAGTGAATTTTGCCCGGTTTTGATGAAATAATCAGGTTAAAAAAACTCTGCAACTTCCAAATGAAGGCTTCTTCGTAAATGTAAGTACCGTAGAATACTTCTTATTCCTATTCAAATCATTTTAAGTTGTTTATCCATAAGCATACATGAACCACGCTGGCGTGACATGAATTTGCGCATGCAGTCTGATGTGTTTGTTCGATTGTCTGCAGATTAGAGAAGAAAGAATATCTTGATGGAGAATTTGCCATGCCGCTTCCAAAGAAAATTCCTCGAGGTGGAAAATCCAAAAGTCAAGATGAAGGTCGTGTGTTTGCAAATCGCTATCGCATGGAGAAACGACTTGGAAGCGGCAGCTTTGGGACTGTTTACCTTGTGGAAGACATGAAGACCAAAGGAGAATGGTAAACAATTGTGATAACACAAGCTAATAGATAATTAGATAACTTAATATTTTGACAGCCTGCTGACGCAGCTGAAAACGTCAATTGTTTAAGTTTCATAAATGTAAATGAAATGCTATACTCTAATGACAAATTCTTACGTTCACAAAATCGAACTTGCGCGCAAAATCACAATCAGTTATATACTTCCATTGCTTTGGCTTTTGATCTCGTGAGGGTATTTTTTTAATAGTGGCGCCCATTCAGAACCTTCCTTAATTCTGTGTATTATATTTTCCATGTTAGAATCATGCACTTAAGTTAGAAATGTTTATTTTTTGGAAAATGTTGAGTGTTTTGCATAACTTTTTTGACTAATTTTTGGTGTTGCATCTGGTTCACACTAGCGACATAAACAATAGAATTATAAAGATCATATTTTCTGTATGTGATTATGCTTGCTATGTCTTTATGTTGTGTTCGCACTGGTGGCTAAAACATCAACAGGAAGAGCTCCTCGCTTTCTGCCCTAGTTTTCTTATGAGGTTTTTCACCCACCGCTTTGTCTGCCTTTCACTCCCCCCTCCCCCCCCCCCCCCCACTAACTGACCCTAGGTCTCTGAAGAATATGATCTGCACAACTCCTGTCCACTATTTTCATGATGCATTAAGTGTCCTTTGATAGGGTTGAATATTCCTGTAGTTAATTATTGCTTTGTTAAAAGTGATGGCCTAATTACATTTTCCTCATCATTGTTTATTATCAATTTGCTAATTTAGGAAAGTGTTGAAAGAAATCTATGTTGGTGAGCTGCAGCCTGATGAAACAGTTGATGCCATGAGAGAAGCCAGATTGCTTTCCAATGTATGTTTATTTTTTCACATAAAGTACAATAGATACAACTTCCATTCATTTAACTCTGTATGGTAATTCTCGACCGCGTTGTGTAAATAGCCAACTGGTCAGCCTCCCACCAGTTGGGATTCTTAACAGTTTATGTTCTATTTGCAATGTTTGGTTATTTATTTACAGTGTCCCCAATTAGTACAACAGTGCTAAATACATATGACACTTAAATAAAGTTATTATTATTATTATTATTATTATTATTATTATTATTATTATTATAATTATTCTGCCTTCTTCCGATTATTGTCTGAAAGAATAACTTGAGCTTAGTGTTCATTACAAAGTTTGATGAAGCCTAACCTGCAAACAAGAAATTGTCAATCAAGATTTCCAAAACAGTGTGTATATACTGCGAAAAGGTTGTCAAGACTTTGATGTTGACATGTAGAATCAGACAGTTGCTCAATATACGTTTTTAATTTTCAGCTCAATCATCCCAACATTGTAAAGTTTTTGGACAGTTTTGTTGATGGAGAATTCTTTTGTATTGTCACAGAATATTGCGAGGTAAGCTTTCAACTTTTCAAGTAGGCTATGTAGCAGGCATTTTCAAGTAATATATCAAACATTCAAGACAGTGTTTGAACACGTTTTCAAACACCGAAAAGAGAGTTGAAAAAACGACATAGCCGAGTATTCTTGACGTATTTATAGCTGAGTATTCTTGACGAAGATAGAACCATGTTCTATCTTCTGCGGTCGTCTGCGATCATGCGGCGATCACATGGAGACCAAAGTTCTGCGATCAAAACATATCCCATAATATTTTGAATTCTGACCAATGATTCAATGCTTGAAAGTAAAGAATGATCCTCGCAGTGAATTTTCCAATTTAAGCAACTGGAAAGAAGAAGCCTGAAAAAAAATCAGGGCTTCAACAGGATTTGAACCCGTGACCTCCGCGATACTGGTGCGATGCTCTACCAACTGAGCTATGAAGCCACACATTGGGAGCGAGGTCAATTAGTTAAGTTCATATCTTCCCGTGAGGATTGAAATGATGTAAGTATATATGAGGTCACGCGGAGGTCACGGGTTCGAATCCCGTTGAAGCCCTGATTTTTTTCAGGCTTCTTCTTTCCAGTTGCTTAAATTGGAAAATTCACTGTGAGGATCATTCTTTACTTTCATCTATGACCGCAGTTCAAATATATGAATTATTTCATATATACTTACATCATTTCAATCCTCACGGGAAGATATGAACTCAACTAATTGACCTCGCTCCCAATGTGTGGCTTCATAGCTCAGTTGGTAGAGCATCGCACCGGTATCGCGGAGGTCACGGGTTTGAATCCCGTTGAAGCCCTGATTTTTTTTTTTTCCGGCTTCTTCTTTCCAGTTGCTTAAATTGGAAAATTCACTGCGAGGATCATTCTTTACTTTCATCTATGACCGCAGTTCAAATATATGAATTATTTCATATATACTTACATCATTTCAATCCTCACGGGAAGATATGAACTCAACTAATTGACCTCGCTTCCAATGTGTGGCTTCATAGCTCAGTTCGTAGAGCATCACACCGGTATCGCGGAGGTCACGGGTTTGAATCCCGTTGAAGCCCTGATTTTTTTTTTTCAGGCTTCTTCTTTCCAGTTGCTTAAATTGGAAAATTCACTGTGAGGATCATTCTTTACTTTCATCTATGACCGCAGTTCAAATATATGAATTATTTCATATATACTTACATCATTTCAATCCTCACGGGAAGATATGAACTCAACTAATTGACCTCGCTCCCAATGTGTGGCTTCATAGCTCAGTTGGTAGAGCATCACACCGGTATCGCGGAGGTCACGGGTTTGAATCCCGTTGAAGCCCTGATTTTTTTTTTTTTCAGGCTTCTTCTTTCCAGTTGCTTAAATTGGAAAATTCACTGCGAGGATCATTCTTTACTTTCATCTATGACCGCAGTTCAAATATATGAATTATTTCATATATACTTACATCATTTCAATCCTCACGGGAAGATATGAACTCAACTAATTGACCTCGCTCCCAATGTGTGGCTTCATAGCTCAGTTGGTAGAGCATCACACCGGTATCGCGGAGGTCACGGGTTCGAATCCCGTTGAAGCCCTGATTTTTTTCAGGCTTCTTCTTTCCAGTTGCTTAAATTGGAAAATTCACTGCGAGGATCATTCTTTACTTTCATCTATGACCGCAGTTCAAATATATGAATTATTTCATATATACTTACATCGTTTCAATGCTTCTTAGCAACAAAGCCCCAATATTCGTTTGTAGCAACTGCTTATTTTTTTTTAACATGGTTGGGCTTGAACAAGGTAACGTTAGTGACAAGGAATTTATGGAGGAAGTTGCGCGATATGAGTGTGTTTACCACCTTAACAGTAAAGATTTAAAAGACAAAAATAAAAAGGCTAACAGCTGTGAAAAATCGGCAAAAAATTTAGTTATCGGTGGTGGAGGCGGAGGTCAAATTCCACAACATAAGAACTGCATATGGTTGTTATCTGAAGCAATTGAAAACGCTACCATCTGGATCAGGGCGAGATGCAGTTCCAAGAGAATTTCAAAATCTGGAATGGCTCAATCCACATATATCACACAGACTATCAAGCACAAAGCTGAGATCAAAGTCACCAGTTAGAACAGTTGAGAGCTCTTCATTGCCAAGGAGTGACAATGAGGATGACTTCAGCACCAAGTTCGCAGATGAATCGGAAGAAAGTGTAACCTTGAGCAGAATGCTTGTTTAATTTTGACATTTCCGCTGACCGATCGATGTTTGCAATTGTTTCTGATCGTCTGTGATTATATGCAAACAGCTCTCTTTGTGATCATCTGCGATTGTATGTGATTGTCTGTGATCATATGGAAACCAGTCTTAACTACTATTTTACTTAACTGTTGTTATTATTTTATCTTAGGGAGGTGACTTGGATGATAAAATCAAGGCTTGGAAAAAAGCTGGGAAGAGATTTGATGAGTCATTAATTTTGGCGTGGTTTATACAGTTAGTGTTGGCTGTCAAATTCATGCATGAAAAGTAAGTTTAATTCCTAACCAGTTTTGATTTTTACATCACATGTTATATAAGTTAAATATAATTCAACCAGATCAATAGTATGCTGGACAAAACTGTTCTGGATCAAGGTTTTACAACAAAAATTAAAACAAAGTGACACAAAATACATGTATTAATTATGTGATTGTCTTAAACTTTACAAAATTCCTCACATGGAAACTTATTTTTCTAGGGATCATGCAAGAAAGGCTTGCATCATACCTTGTCCAAATTCGGTAACTGAGTCACAAAAGTATGCAAAATCATGTGATTCATGAGACAAAAGTCACATTTGGAGTGTTGTTTTTGGAAGAAACTCTAAACTTGCTGGTCTGTTTTTGTTTTCAAGAATTTGGCAAGAAAGCATGAGAAAGACTTACAACTTATTTGGCACTGAAATAGGATACTGTCTTCAGAAACTGATGTTCTTTGAAGTCTTTAAACTGTCCTTGCCTCCAGACCGGTCTTCCCCCGTTTTGAGGATTGTTCCCTTAAGCGTGTGCTTCATTCAAGTCACAATTAAAGGGCTTCCTGCAAAAAGGGCGTATAGGTTTCTTAGCGGATTTTCATTTTCTGCAGGATCAAGCTAATTTTTGGCAGACTGACTTGTGTTGACATGAAAAACATTGTTACGTAATTGATTTTGTTGGTTTGCGCTTCGTTTTTGAGAAATAACGTATGCAAAAAACTCAGTCTTCTAAGCGCCATCTTTTGGAGATCTTTTAGCACCTATCTAGCAGACAGACTGTTGAGAGTGTGCGAAGTCAAAATCAAATCCCACAGAATCTTAGCTGCACTTTCTTTTGAGTCAAGGGAAAATAGCACACGAGCGGAAATCTGGGAACGGATTGTTTACATCGGTTATTGTGATGTGAAACACAACACGTGAATTGATCGAGCGTCAAAAGGAAATAGTGCTGCCTTAGAGCTCTGTCAACTAATATTTTAAGCCTTGTTTTAAAGTACCTTGCATGCCTGCCTGGTGGTTGAGAGGCATCATAAAGCCTTGATAAACCCGTAAGCCACCAGCACGTTTTAAAGAACCAAAATGTGCTCTGATGTTCGAGCGGGGATATACTCATGTTATCATTGTTTGAAGTCAGGTTGATCCAGGCAGCAAAGTCCAAGAGCAGTTCTTGCCCAAGAAAAAATGCTTCTCGTGAGTTGTGGCTCATTTGCCAAGCGTTGCTGGTGTCAAAGTTTGGAAAGCGAGAACTGGTTTTAGACCTATAAAATGTCTTGCATCAATCGGAATGTGGTTGTGTACACACAAGGCGAAAGGACCCTTCCCAGCATGCATAGCGATCGCGGTCAGTGGACGTTTCATTGGTTTGGTGGCCTGGTAAACAGCAACATACCGTAAGAGGAAGTGGATTTTTGGAAGTTATTGACACAGGGATTCACACAGATAATGGACAAAAAGTAGCAATCGATTATAACATATTAAATGTTCTTTCAAATCGGCATGATTTGCAGTGTTTCGAACTTCTGGGATCAGGGGACAGAACCCTAACCTTGAAGGCTTCACGAAGTCAACATTTTGCTCTGCCGTAAGTCAAAAGAGCATCTCTGCGATCGCTTATTGTCGTAGACTGCGAGCGGTCTCTCTTTTGCTAGAGAAAAACGGAAGGAAGAACGGAAATCAACATGAGTGTGCGAGCGTGATATGCGAAGCCGCGAGCCGTAAGTAGCGCAGACGTCGGACACGGCTCGCGGCTTTTATGAAACAAAAGGTTTCTTTTGTTCTTTTGTTTTTCAAAGACTGAGTTTTTTGCATACGTTATTTCTCGAAAACGAAGCATAAACCAACAAAATCAATTACGGAACAATGTTTTTCATGTCAACACAAGTCAGTCTGCCAAAAATTAGCTTGATCCTGCAGAAAATGAAAATCCGCTAAAAAAGCAATATACGCCCTTTTTGCAGCCCTTCAATTGTACTAAATACTGCTGTGTTAAAGCATTGTCAGCCAAGAACCTTAGACACTGCTATTTGTGCTTTTAGAAACATCTCCAGACCTGTTTCTGGGCTCATCTACCAGGAGCTTGCCATTTTCTCACAACTTCTTTCATACCCGCTTGAAATATAGACTTTGTTTGGTTTGCCTTTGTGGTCCTTCAGTAGTAGGGTTTTTAAAATTCTCTAAACCACTGATGTATCACAGGATTATAGTTGAATTCATGCAAAAAATCAACAAACACATAACAATGTTCTTCACAGAACAACACTGGTCTAACACTACTATGTTGATGTAAACCATAGCTTTTTTCCTTCCCACTAGTCCAGTGGGTTTTTTTTAGTCTAGTGGTTTTTTTTTTGGGGGGGGGGGATTGGGGCATCTTGAATAAAACAGTTAGAGTATTGTACTTGTTGGATATGAGATGATTATAGCCAGCTCAGAGCTATGCACCTTGTTGGCTATCTACCATCCATATCCAACACACACTTGTGGAATAAGAACAACACTGGTCTAACACTACTATGTTGATGTAAACCATAGCTTTTTTCCTTCCCACTAGTCCAGTGGGTTTTTTTAGTCTAGTGTTTTTTTTTTTTTTGGGGGGGGGGGATTGGGGCATCTTGAATAAAACAGTTAGAGTATTGCACTTGTTGGATATGAGATGATTATAGCCAGCTCAGAGCTATGCACCTTGTTGGCTATCTACCATCCATATCCAACACACACTTGTGGAATAATTGTTAATTATAAAATTTTGTTTAGATGTAGTACATGCTATGAGTGGTTGAAAGTGGCTCCTTCTGATTTACCTAACTTGATGCAAAAGACTCTAAAATTTTCTGGGAATGTGTGGTTCCAGAAAATATCCATACCCCCACCACGGAGGGAATTGGAAATTCTGAAGGGGAGGGGAGGTCAAAGACCCAGGAAATTCCAGGGGGAAGGGGGGGGGGGGTTGTATGATCGATTTAGTTTCCAGAGGTCTTTTGATTCAATTCGGATTTGAGTGTCGATCTAGCTGTTTAAAAATCCTCTCTTACCTACTAAGTAGAACTTTCACATTAAAAATAGTGGCTTGAATACTTGTTTTTGATTCGCCTTATATTTGAAATACATTTTCCTTCTTCAAAAAGCATTTTGGAAGCTAACAAATGCGAAGAATGTGTCGTTGCGTGGACATGGCCGCCATTACTTGTTACCAGTCCACATTCAATCACCTTGTGGACCGAAAAGCACTGGAGACTAGCCTAGTTTGTTTTCGCATCGGTCTTCGAAGTGGCAGTCGATTTCTTTCATGAAAATTAGTTTCTTTATAAAGGTAGAAATGATGTTACGATTTCACACACTTGAGAATTTCGTATCCCTGTTTATCTCTGTCTATTTGTATGTAGTTTTGCTGTAAAATTGGCTTTTGTTTCGAGTCTGTTAGCAATCGTGTTCGCAATAAAAGTGCAGTGTCAATTTCATCCACACGCATTTTATCAGTCGTTAATGGAAATTGTACCACATTTACAAAGGAAGTTGGTCGTGTTGGAAGGTAATTTGACAAGTTTCCATTTTATCTCTTCTTTTAAAGCATGTTTCACTAATCTTGAATGCTTTCTTTGCGAGTATCTTCAGATATAGATGTTACAATTGATCGAGAATAAGGATAAGGATTAGTAGTAGTATTAAGCTTATTAGTTATGTGCAATGCAGATGGCTAAATGTTTGGAGTGTCTTTTACTTTAACACACTTTCTTGCCAAAACTATTTTTTCCAGAGGGTATGGGGGCTGTACAAAATAGTAGTGGAAATTCCGGAGGGGTGGGGGGTTATTTTACTGGTCAAAAAATGGAAATTCCGGGGAGGGGGGAGGGCTTACATGAAATTCCCTCCATGGTGGGGGTATGGATATTTTCTGGAACTACACAATGAAAAAATACTTGTTGATATGTAAACCTCCTTATGTATCTGGGTTTCTTACTGTGGAACTCTTTTCCCAACTTTTTTACTAAATAACTTCAATATTTACTGTCTATTGACGCCTGATTCAGTTATAACTGGCTTGATATTTTTTCCTGTTGTCCAGTATTAGCAATATTGTTTTCTCAACATATGGTCCTTGAGAACCAATTTTAATGTTAATTAATACCGGTACTCCATGGAGTTGTGTTGATTTTATTGTTTTCTCAAGTATCTCAGCAGTGCGGAATTGTGAATCTTAGAATTTGATTGGCTAATAATTATTACACTGGACAGTTTCCACAATACAGACCCCGAGTTAAGAATTACTCACATCCTCTTGCTAGAAACTTTATGTTTTGATTCAATTTATACCATGTAGGTTATTTATACTATTGTTGCGATTTCAAAATCTTTCACTATTAATTTCGACAATTTTACTACAAGAGAAAATAAAAATGGCTTTTTGTTGTTTAATTTCAGGAGAATTCTACACAGAGACTTGAAGACAAGGTACTTCACTGCAACTAAAATTAGAAACTTGGTAGTATTGTGCGGGAGATACGTGATGTAAAAAGGTAGAGGGAACAAACACTGTTAGGAAAAACTCAAAATCAGAAGATAGAATACATGTGAAGTATAAAGAAACACCCCCTACTATCTCATAGAGCTTGATGAAAATTTAGGACCATAAAGGTTATTGCCAATACAGTGGGTAGATCATTGTTACTGTTAGAAAAAGATTTTCATGATTCACCATGAAGAAGGGTCACTGTGATTTTTTTCTGTTTCAGAAACATTTTTCTCAAGAACAACTTGATCAAATTAGGTAGGTACATTACAGTTCAAACAACCTTATCAGAAGCATTTATGGGTACATGTACAATGTACATTGGACTAATAGTTCATAATTTCACACAAGATCTGCTGTATTTTTGTATTTTTATTATTTCATTCATTTTTTCCATTAAAGGAATATACAGCAAATTATTACACTCAGTATACATAAACATGCATCATAAGTATGTTGCCAGAGCAAAGCTAACTCTGCTTCTCAAGAGACATTTATTGCTGTTGGCAGTGTTATTAAACAATAATTCATGCTTTTAGCTGTGCATCATCTTGTTGTCATTCACTTGAGGAAGTTTAAAGAGCAAGTACAATAAGGTAGAGTTGCCGTTGACTGTATGCCCTGAGCAACTGTTAGGCTTCCTTTTTGCTCTCCAAACATCCTGCATGCATCATTACTCGATGATGCCTGCTAATGCACGAATCAATAATGTGTTGTTCATTACCAAGACATAAAGGTATATGCTAAATGTGATATAAATAATATAATACACTAGAAATGTGGCCTACACTGTATCACATGGATTGTTTATGAGCATGTCATACAGACAAATGTTTAAACACGGAGCGAGCCTATAAAAGGTAAGCGGCTTGCACTTCGTTGGCTAAAACACAGCATTTACGTTGAGTAAACAACTCGAAAACAATCAATATGCTTTCACAAGCGAAACAACAGAAATAAGAAGTTAAATGCATGTATATGAAGTACGATACCTGTCTAAATTCTTCTTCTGTAGATGCCATTCTTGTTGTTTTCGCTGGCCTTTTTACAAAGAAAGCAAACAAACGAAAAACCTTCACTTGTGCAGTCTCCTGAAATATTACTTCATGCGAATTTTGCAGGAGTACGACACGCCTGGGTGAATAAGCCAATCAAAGCAGAGTATTCCAATGTGTGATGGACGGGCTGAGCCGCTCAGCTCCATTTATAGGGTCGCTCCGTGTTTAAATGTTGATAATAATAAAAATCACAGTCATGATCTTTAAGTTTGTTTTGTCAGGTGATTTTGGCATTTCAAGAAT
>OZ026602.1:32291574-32466574 GCA_964020085.1 Micromussa lordhowensis | reverse complement strand
CGCTCAATGGACAAGAAAGTTGGGCCATAAAAAACTGGAAGAGAAACCACCGAAGCGAAACAAGACCCATGACTTAACCTAAATCTACGTGGTTTCGTTCCGTTCCGTTTCAATGCGTTCGCTGGTTTCGTTTTGGGTTTTCGCACAAGCCGAAAACTAGGCGCCTGGACGGGTGACCGCTTTTCTTTTTCAGTCGCCCGAGACCAAATGTTAGTCGCCTGAGGCGACCGGGCGCCGTTAGAGCACAGCCTTCAGTTACACGTGCATGCGCTGCTGCGACGAGTATTAAACTCTCTCGAAGAAACGGACCGCGCCGTCATTGAATCGATTTCAATTGGGTTCCCGTTGACCTATCGATTTGTTTACATCTGAGTGAGTGACACATTTGCATATTCTGCCCCACACCAATAGTCGTTTCAATGCTTCGCGTATCCACGACTAAAAAGGAAAATGTTGTGTCCAGAAGTTTGCTATTTTTGGTGTATTTCAGTGCATTGTTGGTCAAAATAGTAAAATAGATCTCACCTTCTTCAGTTTTAGCTGAGACTGAACTATTCGTTTTCAGAGTCCATCTTTAAAGTGCCTATAACCCGAGAATTTTTTATTGGCTAAGATGAAACTTAGACAAACACACAAAAACAATTTGCCAAAATTTTCGGTTTGTGATATTTTTAAGGGCTTTAAAAATTAACATAAAGTAGCTGAAATTTGATACATGACCGAGCTGGCGAGGAGCCTGGGTCTATTACTGGGTTGACGTCACAGACTGTTTTGCATGCATGTTTATAAAGAGTTAATGCTATGTAAATGAATATGTGACGTCAACCCAGGAATATACCCAGACCCCTCACCAGCTCGGTCATGACACAAAAGATATCAAATTTCAAGTACTTTCTGTTAATTTTTATAGCCCTTAAAAATATCACAAACCGAAAATTTTTGCAAATTCTTTTCGTGTGTTTGTCTAAGTTTCATCTTAGCCAATAAAAAATTCTCGGGTTATAGGCACTTTAAAGCAAATAATCTTGTTACTAACTACAACTCTTTAACTCATTACATTCCCAGTTGATGATCCCTTAACCCATTGACTCCTGCATCAAACTGTCCGCGACCCACCCCTAATTTCCTGGCGTTTTTTGGAAATATGTCAGAGCGAGTGAAAGAACAAAAATAAACCATATGCGCAGTAACCACAGACACAAGATCAGGTTTCAAGACTTCGTTTATTTAAAGTTCAACAAATGAACGGCCAAAAAAGTAAAAAATATCAACAAAAAGAACTCAACTTGATGCGTATAACTTGCAAGAAAACAAGAAATTATATTTTTTTCTTCGCCGCGTGACAAAACGGCGAGAAAATTGAATACGCAAAAATGAGTTAAATGTTTACTTCAGAGGATGAAATGAAACCAAATACAGCAGAATTTCCATTATTTTACTATAACGGAGAACATTTAAGAAAATACCAGAAAATAAAAGGCGAAAAACACACGTAAAACCAATTCAAAAAGAAGAAATCAGATAATTTTTTTGCCGCCCAACGAAATAATACAGCGCAGACTCAATAAAATATATTTGAGGGAAGCGAATACACTAAACAAACAAACCACGAGGGGTCGCCGTAAATTAAATATGCAGAATTCCAGCGTTCAAAAATACTGTTCACCTTTAAAACCTAAATTCCCAAATATAGGCAACCAAATGAAAGAAATATGACAGGAAGTTCAATAACAATAAATTTTCATTCAAGATGAGGCAAAAAAACTTATCTAAAAGCACAAAAATGTTCAAAATTTTTGAGACGTGCTTCGCGGCATGACCACATGTTTGAATTAATTTTCACGCAAAAGTGAAAGCGTGAGTTTTTCTCTACAAGTTTCGCAGTTATTTTATCGGCCGTGGCTTTGCCTATCGTGCTAAAAGCTGAATTCAACTTCGAACTAATACTGCACATTACCATTTTTGTTTTCTAAAGTCGAGGCAGCTGCTTTAAATCCGCGATCTGTATTCAAAATTCACTTGAAAACGCACCTGATCGTCTTGTTTTCGCCGCGGTTGAAGGAAGGAAAAATTATTCACCAGAAAGGTCTGAGGGTTCCATTCACCTTGATCTTCCATTCTAAGGCCACCTAAACATCAATTTATGTTTTTTCTTTCCATTTTAAGTGCCAAAGGAGTAATTTCTTTGTTTTAGGAATGAAAACAAGACCCTGGAAGTTTGTAGATTTGGCCCGCAACGCGCCATGATTACCTGCACTTTTCGAGCGCGTGATTTTAAGACAAAAACCCGTCTTTCTAGGACCCCTAAAGTCCTCTAACAATATGCTCAGAAAGTCTATTTTCATTGGTTTATTTGTCCTTAAAACTCCTTCGGGTCAGATGCTATTCCTATGGGGTCATACATGACCCCATAGACTTAAAGCGTGACCGGAAATTGGCGTTACATCCGATTCTTTCCAAATTTAGACAGTGGGATGACGTTATTATTAACCAATTACAGGCCAATTTTCAGCTCTTTTTGTCACATCCCCCCCTCAGGAGAGATTTGACAAGTCACCTAATTAGTATGCATGAGGCGAAAATGGCGTCGAGTCGCGGGCGATGTTTATTTTGTCAAAATTTGTACAGAATATGGTTCAATATCTCTCTGAAATGGAAGTCAAGACATTTGTAAGGATAAAGAAAGTAATTTGGGACCAGCTGCTGGCTTCTAAGGCTGAAAATATCAAGGGTAAGCTGTATTTTCGTTTGCGTGTGAAAATCTAAAATGCTTCGTTTTTGAATAAATTACGGCTTGAATTACAAAGTGTCATTTTTTGTCGTTTTTAGCCCGCCGAGGTCATTTTTTCATCTAAAACACTTAAGAATAGTTCGAATAAGATTTTGCCATTCAAGTTTCAGCTCTCAGACAATAATTATGTGTTTATTTGACCAAAGCGTCGCTTCATGTTTTTCGGTTGCTATGGGCGACTATCGCGTTCTTTGCTGACGCAAGCGGCCACCAAGCACGAGGGTAAGGTGCGAAAAAAAAATCTAATTAATTTTGGTTTCGCTCGATTTTCCTGAAATTTTAACACGATGTAGCTGGATTGTTAAGGAATAGATTTTACTTTAGCCGATGTGTGTTAGCTTTTAACGCAAAAGCGCTGTATCGCTTTCAAGTCATATCTGATGAAGACATTCTGTGCATTCTATGGTTTCCGGTTTCCCTTGAAATCGGATAATTTTGTTTATTTTGAAGGCAAAAATAGCCCGGAAAAGGTCATTTAATAACCTTTCAAACGAATATAAATTTTTATATGTTCCGTGATGAGTTTGTAGTGAAAAATAGGATTTTCGACAAGCGCTAGGGATTTCAATTTTTTTCCCGCGAAAATAAGACCCTATTTAATTAAAGTGCCACTATGACGAAAATCGCATCCTTCAAATCCAAGCCATTTTAAGACATAAACAAGTAGTCTATACAAGAGTAAAAATGCTCTTTACTGTTTTCAAATATCTCTTTTCGTTCCAGAGATATTCAAGTTTTTAAAATATGCAAATTAGCCAAGTGATGACGTCATACACTCAACCGCATTTTGATCAAATATGATAAACAAGGATATCTCAGTCAATTTGTATGATAAATGTTTGAATTCCTACAGTAAGATTCTACTAGAGGTGCTCCGCAATATGAGCTTAACAATTTTGTTACCATGGCAACATACTAGGTTCCAGATCTCCACAATATTAAAGACTTTTCTGACCACTTTTAGGGTTCTATATTGATATTTGCCAATGGTGCCTCATCTGCATAATCCAGCAAGCATATAAACACATAAGGTTGAGTTCATAGCCTTGTGTAATGTTTTCCAAGCTTAAAATCACTAAAATAAAGATATCAGGCTAGAGAGACTGGAAAAGAGTGGGTTGCCATGGGAACGGAAATTGTTATAGCTGTGGATGTGTTGCATTTAGAACTATTTGGCTACCAAGTTTCAATGGTTTCTGCTGCAAATTGACCGAGATAGCGCTATTGATATACTTCATATGTAATATTTGGTTGAGTGTATGACGTCATCAGTAATCTCATTTGCATATTTTACTCATTTTTCAAACTTAAATATCTCCTGAACCAATGCAGATATTTGTAAACGGTAAACAGCGTTTTAAATCTTTCGTATAATTTTATGTGATTAACCAAAAAAATCAGGGGGTAAAAATTTGATCATAGTGGCACTTTAACAACAATAGTACAATAGGAGAACCAAAATGTCTTCAGGGAGGGTAGGACAGGCATTTGTCCTCATGTGCTTTTTTACGGCCGGTTACGGCCGGCACAGGAAATTGGGGGTGGGTTTTCGCACGGCCGGTTTACGGCCAGCACAGGAGTCAATGGGTTAATTTTTCCAGTCAAGATTTGTTCAAAATGTAATGGATAGTCTGAAGAGACTACCAAATTTTTGCATACCAAACTCAATTTTTCATTTTAAACCAAAAAAATCAAATTCACATAGTAAAGATACAGTAGTTTGTACATCGTCAGAAACTTCAAATGCAAAATGTTGCTTTAGCAGCAATGTTTGTTAGCTTCTATGTACTTGTGCTAGCAAAATAATTAACTCAGTCCTTAAATAGGCCTTATCACGGTTTCCGACGCCATTTTGACGGGTAGGCAAAGCGGTCAGAAATTACAGTGTTTGTATGGGAATCCGATGGCAAAGAACTTTTTCCAAAATCGAATTTTACGCAATTTGTGAATCGCAATGTTAAAATATCAGGTGGAAGATTGTATTCACCAAGTTTGAAGGTTGTAGTTTAACTAGAAGACGCTCAGTTAATTTTTATAATTTTCCATACATTTGTCTGTAAATTTGGCTGGGAAGACGCGGCGGCGCCGAAAAAAAAATTACAGACAAATGTATGCTAAATTATAAAAATTAACTGAGCGTCTTCTAGTTAAGTTACATCCTTCAAACTTGGTGAATACAATCTTCCACCTGATATTTTAACATTGCGATTCACAAATTGCGTAAAATTCGATTTTGGAAAAAGTTCTTTGCCATCGGATTCCCATACAAACACTGTAATTTCTGACCGCTTTGCCTACCCGTCAAAATGACGTCGGAAACCGTGATAAGGCCTATTGTCTGCCATTATTTATTTAATAGCGTAATTTCAAATTTGTTTGAAAGTTTGTGAACCAGGCTACAGTGGAACTTCGATTTAACGAACCTCTATATAATGAAGTCCTCGGTATAACGAACGATTTTCCTGGCCCCAGTAATAGTAAAATATATGGAAAAGAAGCTTGATACAACAAAACCTTGTTATAGCAAACATATTTTGCCAGTCCCTTGGTCCTTCGTTATATCGAGGTTCCACTGTAATTTGTTTTTTCCTATGTTGTGTATGTTGGCTGTATCATGAACACATGAGAATAAACAAATCTGGTTTGTAAAATTGCAACTTAAACTAAATTTAGTTCTTAATAACATACCGTATTTATTCGCCTATAAGCCGATCTCGGCTATAAGCCGAGACCCTAAACTTTTTTATATCAGCAGCTGCTAGATTTTACTGAAAAATGAACGCAAAACACTCGGTTATAAGCCGAGCACAAATAATTGCAAAGTACTCTACATGTGTCATTAAGAGACACAAATTAACGTAAACCGAAAACAAAAGAAGTTTCCCTCTTGGTAAACATACAACCGTAAAGTGGGTTATGAATAAACATATTCATTACTGTAAGTCCTATTTACTCACTTGTTACTGGTCGTTTAATTGTAAGCAACGACAAATACCAGGTACCAGTAAGTTGAATTTAATGTGATCCGGGCTTACATGCTTGAAGTAAATAAACAGAACCACATGTGACATGACAAAACATTCACCCGAGTCCAGTCTGGAATCCTATCCCTCTCTTTGAAAGTTACTGTAATCGATCATGCCAAAAGGTTGTCGTTCTTCGTAAAACTTAGCCTTCAAACTAAAAGTCATTGCCGAAGCAGAGGCCGTCGAAAACAACTTTGAGATCGCTAGAGATAACAGAATCCGTGAATTGATGGTTCATCGCTGGTGAAAAGATCAAGCGAACCCCTTCAATGGTGAGCTAAAAATTCCAGCAAAACAAAAGACGATGGGCTGCTACTCGCCAGAGTATCCTGAACTGGATCAAACACTGAGCAGAGAAGTCAAGGTGAGTCTTTGGTTTTTCAAAAACAATGAAATGCTTTGATCAGTTCATTTCTGTCAGATGGTGTTGCAATGAAACACAAGCCGTGGGAATGACCGCTTCTGATTGGCCAGTTTCTCATGTTGTCAAAAGGAGTCAAACAATTGATCCAAATCCTGCTTCTCTTTTATCAATTGTTGTTAGCGGATTAATTATGCGGCTAAAAGCGAAGGAGTTATGCAGTGATCCAGACTTTAAAGCCTCACTGGGTCGAGAAGATCATTCAAAATGTGCGGGATCTCAAATGCTCTTGATGCAACAGACAGAGGACGATGCCATCTACAACAACAAAATGCTTCAAGTAGCTGACGATGACATGGAGGATGAGTTTGAGACTGACGGCGAATCGAAGAAGAAGATGAAGACTAAAAACTTTAATTGTATGAAGTTTTCACAAACAAAAGGCTCCTTTAGGAGCCACTGCTTAAATAAAAGTCACTGACCAACAATGATTTACATGCACGTACTGTTTGTGATCTCGGAACTTTGTGTTTGTTGATAATCGCTCGGCTTATAGTCGAATAAACATTGAATTTCAAATCTTGTTCAGCACCCGTATTTTTTTTTGGACGAAAAATACTCGGCTATAAGCCGAACCCCCTATCTTGGTGAGATTTGACCTGTTCTCATTTTAATTTGTTGCAAAAATCGCTCGGCTTATAGGCGAATAAATACGGTACATAATTTATCCCCCCTCCCCCCTCTAAAAAATAAATGTCAGGTTGATTGTAAGTGTTATTTCAGAGTCTGATGGGTGTCATGTACAAAATTGTTGAAGGAAACCCTCCACAATTATCAGAAAAATACAGTAAGGAACTACAGACTTTGTATGAAAGGTATGATTACTGATAAATGAATGAGTAGGCTGGACTTAATATGTTAAACTTAACTTAAAAAGGACAGTGTTTGTATGTTTGGTCAAATAGGCCTTAATCATGAGAGCTACCATGGTTAGTTTTACATTATGCAAATAGGGCATGTGATTTGTGAACGTGTTAATAATGAGGTGGGAGACTGCATGGCTAATTCTCATCATATAAAATATTGTGAATAAGATCACCCTGTAGTTTGAAAGTTTGTTTGTAGCTTACTGCCTAAAGAGGCGTAAGCTACTATGCTGTCCTTCTGAGTGAGTGAGTGAGTGAGTGAGTGTAACAATAGAATCCGAGCCCACAGCGAACTCTACCGATTTTGACCCGATATTCCCCGATCTTACCTCCTTTTTGACGAACTCTGCCGATTACAGGCCATCGGGAGAGCTTTGGCAATTAGTAAGGAAGCCAGCGTAATGGCCGCCGCCTTCGGGAAATGCCTATTTGCTCAAAATTGGGGCCAAATCTTTCGGAGATGGAATTCAGGATATTTGTAAGGATACAGAAAGTAGTTTGGTAAGCTTTTATAACTTAAACGTGACGAAGGCCACAAATTGAATAAATTATGGACTCTTCGCACTGTCTTGCTTTCTTTTTTGTTTTGTTTTCTTCTGTAGCCTGCCGAGGGCTAAATCATCTAAATCTTCTAAGAAAAGTTCGAAAAAGATTCAATTTTCAGCTCTCCTGGATTTTATTTTGTGACCGAAACGTCGGTTTGTCTTCCTTCGTTGAGTAAACACGGTCAAAAGAGGTCACAAATAGAATCCTAAATTAATTCTGGTTTCATTCGATTTGGCTTAAATTTTAACATGATGAAGCTGGATTGTTAAGGAATAGATTTTACTACTACCGATGTGTGTTAGGTATTAACGCTAAAGAGATATATCGCTTCGAAGTCAGGGTTTTGAAAAGATTTCTTTGAAAAGCGTTGGTTCGGCGTGACTTTGTAATAAGAGATTTTTGTTGATCCTGACGGAAATAATATCCGGAAAAGGTCATTTCATCGACGATTCAAATGAATGTTAATTTATATTTATGTTCCGAGCTGAATTTCTAGCTGGTGGCAAAAGATCTTTTTCAAGAAAGCCGAGATTCACTTCGGGGAGCAACTAATCTCTATCAAGAGAGCCAAGTATTTTGTCTTTGTTCTGGATGCGTTGAGATAATTGTGGACAAATGCTCTCAAGTTGTGATAAACCACAGTTTCTGGTGCTTCATCGTGAGTGAGGACGAATTATGAAGTACCCTTTACGTTTGAAGTACATTGTAATTTTCTCCTAATACGTTTTGTTAACTACAAGCTTTGTGCTAAAATATATTTGTTTCGTTCATCACAGAGCGTGGTTGCATTTATCTTTAGTTGTAAGTAATTTCTAGTGTCGTTGTTTCAGGGCATTTTAATAAGCTATTCTAAGTAATAGCAGGTACAGTAAGCTACATGCAGTCATCAACTGCCTATTTTTTCAGGTGGCCAAAAAATCTCCTAATATTAACCTCTTACTAACCAAGGGCAAGGGCCATACTGGGGAATGTGGCACTACAGAGTGAGTGTAGCCAGGTCCAAACAAAAGCGACTGAGGGCTAATATTCCCCAGTATGGCTCGAGCAAGCTAGGTTACTTAGTATTTTATTGTGTGGTACTTACTGGCTTTCAAAAACAAAAAAATACACGGCTTTTGGCCATTTGTTTAGGCTTTTATACTACAGGCTAAGAAATTTCTCAAATGTGATTGGCTTAGACCAGTAGTATTTCTGCCAAATTTGAAATACTTACATGTAAAAATTTCAGTTTCCATGGAAACCTAAATGATCGAAACAATATGGCGGAAAGATTTTCAAAATTCTGTGGAAAAAAACTGCAAGAGCTATAGGAAATTACAGTCGAACCTCGATTATCCGGACTCATCGGGACCTTGATAAATAGTCCGGATAATCGAGAGTCCAGATAATCGAAAATATGAATATTAATGAGATCGCTCGTGTGTTTACATAAATCAAGCGGGAGGAACTACCATAAATGTCCGTGTATAAGCCGCATCCGTAGATAAGCCGCACTCCCAATTTGGAAGTGGAGATTTTGGAAAAAAAATAAAAACAATAAAGTTGGAGGTTCCAGTAGAGTTGTATTGCTATAAACAAACAAGGACAAACAATCAAGGTTTCGAAACACCGACATAGAAGTTGTCACCTTTCACATTTATCAAGTCTGAAAAAAGAGAAATTCCATTTGTGGTACCTTCTTTTTCGTTTGAATTTAAGACATCTTTAACTTAAAATGCTTTTTTGATCTGATTTTTTAAGATAATCACTTCGAAACACGCCATAAAGATGAAATTCCTTCGCCATTGAAACAAAACGAACAAGTGCTTAGTAGCCAAGCTTTAACTGTGGGGAGGAGTCTGGACTAGGGCCTGAGCATCGTCTGTGCATCATAACACCAAAGTGGCCTTCACACCGCAAAGTTACACACATCAAAAAGATGTTTGGAAACCCGCAATAGGCGAAAAACTTCATGCAGAGCAGAAGCTTGATAATGCAGTCGACAAAGTTGCCGTAAAGGTGGTAAAAAACAACGAAACAGGCCATTTATCTCACAAGTACTCGCGAATTTTGTTGTATTTCAAAGACACAAACGGCTCCTTTAGGAGCCACCACTCATCAAAAAGTCAATGAACAACAGCAACATGCTCTCAGTCTCTTTTATGTGTATTTCTTGACATCTTAAGAAGTTTTACGAATATTAATTCGGTTTTTGAGAACTCCAAACACAGATGTATCTGTGGATAAGCCACACCCTTGATTTTTGGCTTCAATTTTGCGAAAAAAAGTGCGGCTTATAAATGGACATTTACAAAAAGCTGAACGCATCAGAATATTTCTTTGTCTTGTCGCACTTGTGAATTTCGAAAAGCACACAGGATAATATGCTGTTTCAACAGTCTTTTGAAAGGATTATTGGGCTTTTGCGACTTTGAGTTTTCACTATCACAACTAATTAATATTCATGAAAAAATTGGGACCAGAGAAAAAAGTCTGGATAATCGAAAAGTCCGGATAATCGAGGTCCGGATAATCGAGGTTCGACTGTACCAAGATATGGAAACAGCAAAGAATGAACAAAGATCTAGGTCATTATTTTGTCGATTTAAGGTGGAAGGCAAAGGATACAGTCCTGATATTTTCAGTGAGCTGCAACGCAAACCAACCAGTCACCTGACGAGGTTCGGTGCATAGCTTTATCGTCGAGCGCTCTTTTAACTGCTATCGAAGAAGGTGAGAGAATGAAAAACGGTTCCTTTCAGTCTTTATTCAACAGTTCAGAAGCACAGGCAACCAGAAGTAAACGTCGTCCGCTGGAAACTATTTTCCGCTGCTGTGGTGACCAAAGAAACGATAAATAGCCAGCAATTTTCACGGCCTGCTGCTTAAATGAAAGCCCAAAGTCCAAGTTTCACACAAGCAGAATCGGTTAAAAAAATCTATTGATAAACTTTGATTGACGATTAGGCTGTTGAAAATGTACCCTTCAAAAGATATTTACAGGTATTCAAGTACTGTTTTATTGCAGTTGAAGTGAAAATCATTTGAACATGTGTGACCTTTGTGCGATCACATGTTTGATCACATGTTGTAGTAAAGCCCAAAAAAACAGCGTTACAAGATGCGAAATTTCTTTGCCTTGTAGTATAAACAAAAAATAGCACGGTTTCTTTGGGGTATTTGGTATAAATACCGGCTCGTGATATTTCAAAACTCTCCAAATATCACTCGCCGCGGCGGCTCGTGATATTTTGGCGAATTTTGAAATATCACATGCGGTATTTATCCCAAATACCCCTAGAAACCGTGCTATTTCCTGTACTAATTTCACAGCTGCCTAAGTTGTGTATAGCTGTGATGATCAATGATGTCTTCATGTCTTTCTCCACAGTTCAAATATATGATTTTCATATACTCATTTGCATTCTTCATCATCTAGGGGTATATTACTCCACAGTTCAAATATATGATATTTCATATGTTCACTTGAATAAATATCTTACTAATACTGTAAGTTACAGATCCTTGTGTCCCCCCCCCCCCCCCCCCTCTTTCATGTATGGCCCACATGCTAACCCTGGGCCATAAATCAAAGGGGAATAACTTTAACTTAAAGTAGAGACCTTGAACTCAGTTAGTAAGAGTTAATTAGTTTCCAACATAGGTCAGTATGCTTAGTCTTGAAGATACATGTATATGGCTTCTTGACCAAGCATGAGGTCAAGATGGTTGGATATTGGCTAAGATATTTTTCATGCTTTGCAAAAAGCACAAGCCCAATATTCAGCCATCTTGACTGAGCAAGCTTGGTCAATACCATTTTTATTATATGGTAGCATATAGACACCATTTTCTTTTGGGATACAGGAGGCAGGAGAGCCCAATCTTGCCCACTCAATAGCTAATCATTGTGCAGGATTAGGTTGATCTTGCCTGCTCACAGAGCAAGCCATATTACAAATCATTAATTTAATGAAAATGATTTGAATTCATTCATTTGGATTTTTAATATATTAATAAAATGACAATACATGTAGCTAATGATAGTTATCTTAAAATTTAGTTTGTTGTAGATGAAGAATTTGCTCTGGACGTTCAGCATAATATGTATCACATTCAGTGAAAAGACAGCCTTTTGTTTCTCTAGAAGTCATATTTATGGATTGCTCTTGCTTTTTAATTTGTTGGTCCAAGTGACTCTACAGAGTAGCTTGTTTTTCCTGACGTGGTTGTGTTTTTTATTGTAGGATGTTGGATAAAGATCCGACCAAACGACCAAGTGCAAGTGAAGTTCTTAGAAATGAATACATTGCACAGAATTTAACGGTAAGAAACTATCTGGATCTAAATAATGCATAATCTATAGTGAATCATTTATTTGTCATTTTTCTTTTCCATCTGTGCTTTCTTGCTGCTTCTCCCTGTAGTAATAGGAGTAATGTGGACAATTCTGCTGATTGTGATGGCAGATTTGCACGATGTCATCATTGGACTACAAATACCAGAATTCCTTTTGTTTTGTTTTTTTTAAATCTTGAACTCCCATTGGGGTTTAAATAACAATTTCCCTGATTACAATAAGAAACAGAAAAAGTGAAGGATTCTGGTAGTTGTAGTTGACGCCATCATGCATATCATGCTCAACAGTTAAATTGGCAAAATAGGCACATCACTTTATTAAGTTTATTATCCAACTCTGCTTCCTAGAGTACAAATATCGCGCGAAACGAGTACAAATAACAGATATTTGTACTCGCCTCATTCCTCCCGGCCGCGTGAAGTTCAAAACCTTGGCTAGTCAGAATTTTGGGAAAAGAAATCGTTGGATAATAAATCTCTTATTAGACATTTTGGTGTGTAGTATCGCTGTATATTTTTACTCGTTGTTTGTATTTTGACTCGCCCTACGGGCTTGTCAAAATACTGCACAACTCGTAAAAATATACAGCGATACTACACACCAAAACGTCTAATAAGATATAGTATTCCAAAGTTTATAAAATGGGCTAATGATTATATTGTTCCTGTCTTACCCTTCTCTAAACAATCAGACATGTTGGTCTAGCATTCCAACATTGTAAGTTTATGAACTGGCCAAATACTTGCACATTGTGTTTGATTCATAATGTTTGAAAAAATTTATAATCCAGAGGCAGCTAATCAATTATGGTCATCCAACAGGAAGGTTTGATTGTTTACCCATGTCAACTGGGTGTTCTAACTAACAGGCTGAAATTGTACAATTCGTTTTATTGCAGAAATTAAAGCATCAAATGGATGATAAGCTTAGCTTTTCTTTAGAGTAAGTACAATAATTTGATTATTTAGTTTATCCATTGATCTGTGACACAAACTACTGAGAAAAATGTACCATTGTAACTTTCCACATATTTCTCACTTGTGAACTAAAAAGCTAATTTCAAAAGTACATGAGAAGTTTGTTACATTAGGACCAAGTTATACTGTCCAGCTCTTTTAAGTCTCTGCTGTGTGTATGCACTGTGTAGAAGGTCTTGGGTTCTACTCCTGTTGGGAGAGCTGTACAGCACTGCAAATGATCCCCCAGGAAATGAGGAATGAATATGCTTTATTCTATTTTTAGACATAGAGTTTGTTCCTCTGGTCAAGGTTTCGATTTTTAACCTAAACAGAAACAAGTCATAATTGACCATATTCTATATACTGGTACATATAATTCTCATTAACAATTAGACTACGAGCCCAAGTTTTCTACTAGCAGATAGTCAATGAGGCGCAGCCAAGGTGACTATCGCTTGTAGAAAACTCAGGATCTTAGTCTAATTGTTTTAGTATTTACAATGATCTCATTGCATAAAATATTTAGTAACGTTCAGGAAAAAATGTTTTATTGTGTTTACATCGGCAATTCAATGGTTTTAAAACACTGCGCGCAGTGTGCACTGAGGTGTGAAACAAGTATCACATGTTCAAGAAGGTTCACAAGAGACAGTTCACCAATTCATTCAGCCGAGCGAAAATTCAAAGACGGAGCTCTTATTTTAAAAGCATAAAAACGTTTTAAAAAGGTCAACAACAAAAGGACTTGTGGAAACTGTTAACTGGGGTGATCCAAAGTAATTGTTGTTCACAATGGTTACAAAACAACCTTGAAATTGGAAATGTGGAGCTGATGCCTGGAAAAATGCCTGTCGGCTTCGAAGTGTGGTCGTTGAGGTCGACAGCTGCTGGACGTCCACGGAGAGTGAAAGATATTCCAGCCGTGAACGGGGAACAACTGGGAAGCTCTGGGGAATATCCACTGAATTTGCTTCACTGATCTGGTGATCCTGATGAGGTGTATTGAAATTCTCACTACCAACAAAGCTACTAAGAATGGCTTACATTTTCTCTTTCTGTTGGAATGACAGTTTAGTGGTGTACGACATGATGCTTGTGTCGGATTTGTGACCAGTTATACACTTGATGTGTCTGGTTTCCATGTTTGCATCTGACAGGATTGTTACAGAGGTGGCCCTAACACAGTGGTTGCTGGGCGGAGGGTTGATTTCTGCATTAAGAGACATTGTACGCATCATGGAGCTCAGATAACTGATTCCAAGTGGTGAATTACAAAACCAAACGATGTCCTCTTCTGGATTGAACTTACTGCTTGCCCTTGGTCTCTAGAAGAGGAACTCCATCTCTGGATTCAAGTGGCTGATGTAATTTTCGATGGTTTGTACTGGACATCGTGGTGAACCAGGAACTTCAAACATCTTCCCGTCCGGTTCATCTTCTTCATCATTTAGCCCGCCTAGGTAGTTTTTCGTTGCTAAGATTGCACCTAGGATTCATCGTTGAAGTCCATAATACCGTTTTCCAAGTGGGGTTCTTCGAAGAGCTAGCATGGTTTTTGTCATCTGCCGCTGGTTTTGTCTTCCTCTTTTCCCAAAGTAGACTATGATACAAAACCACAAAGTGGGGAGAAACTGAGAGGGACATTTTGCATCAGCTGGACCAAGTTGTTGTCGTTCAAATAACATTTCGATCTGATCTTTTGTTATGAGATTTTTGTGAACACCACTGCCAACTTTTCCTTCACGTCTAAAGGACTTCACGAAAGCATCCAAGGCATTGTTTGCTTCTTTGAACTGGGGGTCAGAAATAATGGACCAAGGCTTGCTGTTTAGGGTGCTTTTAAGGAATCTTTCGACCATTGCCCGGATGGCGTTGAACAAAGAAACCTTGAAGAAACTACTATCATTCTTACGGATATGCGGGTAAAATATTTTTAGGCATTCAGACAGTTACTGTTTTTTCCATTTCCTTAACTGGAAATGTGTATTCAGGGCGAGCTCCTAGTCATTCTATGTTAGTGCAGAGCGAAAACAATGAATTAAGCTGTTAGTCAATGCTGCATTTCAAGTGATAAATTTCAGCTTTTGTTGGGAGAAAAAATGTTTCTGTTCAACAAAATTGTATGTCAAATGCAGATAAACATGTATCTTACCATTAAAAATATTTTCATTCCATATTTTGTGGCCGTTTTTGTTTTATCTGGAACTGCTCTTTCTGTTAAATTTTCAATTTCTTAGTCGGAAATCTTAGCAAATGGTCGCGACGCCATTGTTTTTTTTTCTTCAAGGTGATTCTTGTCAGTGATATACAGGAAGCTTCGTGATTGGTCAAAATAGATAAGAGACCGATTTTCATTGGCTATTCACAACTGTTGTCTATCAGCAGATAGAAAACAGTGAAAGAGTCAATCAAATTCACTGATTCACAATAGACCATTGTAAATTTATACTAATGATAAATAGTTCTTCATATAGATTACAGTAAAAGCTCTGCAGAATGCCTTGTTCTTGGCTTTGCCTATTGGCTATATATAACCATAACATTTCATAACAACTTAACCAAAGTGAAAATTGCAAATGGATAGTCAGATAAGTCACTCAGTCTACTTTTCTTTCCTGCACGTTTCATCCTAGGTGCTAGAGACTTTCCAAGTGCGGTTTCCAGTTTTGGTTAATATTGCAAAATAAAAAACCTCTGATACGCAGGGTACCCTTGTTATCGATTTTGAAAATAAGTAGCAACAAATTCTATGGGAAAATTCATTACCGGACAAGGGAATTCCGCGTTAAATTGCACGCAACAACCAATATCGCACGAATTGCGAAGCAATGATGATTTGCTGATGGTATTTAACACAAATGTATATAAGTTGTTTATGCCTTCATTATGGTAGCATTAAGCTATTATTGTTGTAGAGCAAGCCAATTGAGGAAATGGTATCACTGGTTACGGGCTTTTATTTTTTCCATGATTTTTCAAAAGAATTGTCAAGAGAAAAAGAGATGGAATTATTTATCATAAGAATTATGTTTAAATTACGTTGTCAGTATAAATTAATCAAAACATGGAACCAAACTCCACACCTTTCCTCCTTTTCCAGTGGAATCATTTACGGTCTATGTCGGGGATCATTTGTGGTCCGGGATCATTTGCGTTCCAATTTAAGGATCATTTCCAGTCGGAGATCATTTGCGTGCTGTACAGAACTCAGAAGTTCTTTTTTTACAGTAATTTTTTACAGCAAATGTTAAATAGCCTGTTCCAGGCTCTCCATCAGTGGGGAGGATCAAAATAGCGAGTGGGCTCTGGGAGAGAAATGTAGAGGGCCTTCTCCTTTCCTCTCCCAGAGCCCGCTTGTTGCCTTCCCGCTTTTTCGATCCTACCCAGTGAATGAGAGCGTGTAACAGGCTAATTTAATGTAATAACCAGGGCTGTGCTCTAGAAGTGCCCGGGTGCCACAGTTGAGTAACGTTTGCCTTTGGGTGACTAGAAAAACTTACTTTTTTCATATAAGCTTCAGTGCTGAGCACCCAGGATTTCATGGTTAGGAACCTTGGGGCTCATAATGTTTTTAGACCACAGGCTTGACAACTTTTGTTTCTTGGTTATAGATCACATAAACATGGTAATTCAAGACAACTAATTGAACCTCCAAGCAGCAGCTTGTATCAAGAACCAGAAGGAAGACCTCTTACTCCAATGTAAGTACTTCATTTTGATTGGCTGAAAGCAGGTCAATTTATTATTAATGTTTAATTGCACTGCACTACAAATTCATTTGTGTGCATTCATAATTTTCTAAGTCATAATAAATGGGTAATTGTGTAAAAGCTCAAGTAATTAACCCATTGACTCCTGTGCCATCTGTGACGAGCGTTGGCCTTTGTTCCACTTCTGATGTCATCACCTGTGACCTAAATTTGCATCATCTATACTCAAGTTCTCCAGGAGGAAAAGATCTTTCCAATAATACCCAGATCAGATTGATCAGTTCAATGGAGCCTGAGATATGCACCAAAATGCTCAGAAATATGAATGAAAAACTTGCAACAATTTCTTGTGACTACACTTAGCTACTCCTTGGGAAAAATTGCCCGTCTTGATGATGCTCTCTCAGAAATTTTTGAACTTTAAGTAAGCCCAGTGGAAGGTCGACCGCTGCCGCAAAAAGATAAAAGAGGGACCTTCCAAAGTGTCCCAAGTGGAGAGAAAACACAATGTGTAGGGGACTGGGACAAACCACAATCATTCTCCTGTTGAGCTGATCTGTTGACATCTGTTGTCAACATTTTTTGTTCACAATTCGGTAATCAGTATTGGACTAGTGGTTTATCTGTGATCGTTGTTAGTCCGTCACTTTTGAAAGTCATGTCAAACAAACCAGTTAGTTTTGGCGTTTGTTTTCATTAGAGAGTCATTACGTGTGGAGTTTACATGCTACTAGTGAATTACAATGAAAAAATTATACACATGAGTTACCGGTAAATTGATTTGAGCCTTATTGACAATTATTTTTCGTAATTTATATCTGTTTGCTTACTGTCGGAAAGTGTGCATTATATGATAGTGTTTACTTGGCTAATTACGATCCCTAGATTTTTCTTAAGTTATGGTTACATCTAAAACATATTGTCACACAGTTTCAAATTCCAGGTCTTCCATTCAAGGAACATTTACGCCACTCTGTATTGAAGACAATTTTAAGCTTAAGGTAATTCCTTAGTATTGCACATCCCTACTGTGCACGATTTTCCTGTCATTAGCGTGCGCAGGTGAGCACGTGCATGTACAAAACCTAAGAGATTTCGCTCGATAGCGAAATAAATGCTCAGAACAGTCTAATAAAGAACATATTTGGAGAAGGAAAAGAGTGTGATAGTAGAACATGATTTTTTTTGCAAAATAGTTCCATACTGGGTGTATTTTGGCCAAGGCGAGGACTTCAAGCTAACCACGGAACTGTCCAAAAAATTGCAATATTCCCGCAACCAGGCAATCAAAAACGGCTTAAATGAAGCAATACCACTTATCTGAATAAAAGAAGCTTTGCTTTCAAGATAAAATTTTGTGTTTTTCAAGCAATCAAAACTTAATTCTGTATGAAGATGATTCAAATTTTTAGCATGCAAACAGAAAAAAATACCCCATTTTAAGAGCCTGCTTACGCGTAAACAAGCATGGTAACCCCATTTTTTATTGCATTTTTTTAATGGTCATATCATGAATGTTAACTATGGCAAGTTTCAAAAAAAGTTTGATAGTAGAACAAGTTCAATGGAATTACCTTAAATTTGTTGCTTGTTGCTTTATTCATAGAATGAAATGATACTGATATCATTGGAATCGAAAACCAGTCAGCGAGAATAAATTCAGGGTAATTCGCATCTTGCTTCAAAGTTTGGACTATGTTCTCATGCTATCCTGTGTACCAGCTACCATCCTGCTTAAAAACATAGGCACGCAAGGCGTGCAAGAGTTATTTTTTTATGAAGTCTCGGAGATAGCATGCTTGTCCAATACTGTCGAACAGATACGACCCGTGAATGGCTTGACACGACTCGTAGGACCTGTACCGGTCATGAAACAATGGGTTACGGGTCGTACAGGTCGCGGAAATATCCTGTCGAACAGACAATGGTGACCTGCATATCATTAGTAAGACAGCACTTCAACCAGGACAGCATGACCCGTACGACCCGTACGGGTCGGGAAACAATGGTTCACGAGTCGTACAATTGGTGAATTGCATAGATATTTACATATTTACATCCCAATGATAAATAATTCTGTCGAACTCATACGACCCGTGAATGGCTCAAGAAACAAACATGCTAAGGACAATGCATGCCCCAAAGGGCAAAACACGATGAATATTCCTCGTTCTCAAAGCGTGAGAAAGGAATAGCGCTATACATATACAGTCCTTTCCGGAGTCCTATTATTCAAAGCGCAAAACACGGTATATATTCTTCATTCTCAAAGCGTGAGATCGGAATAGCGCTATACATATACAGTCCTTTCCGGAGTCCTATTATTCAAAGCGCAAAACACGGTATATATTCTTCATTCTCAAAGCATGAGAACCCAGCAATATTCCTCGTTCTCAAAGCGTGAGAACGGAACAGCGCTATAGATATACAGTCCTTTCCAGAGTCCTGTTATTCAAAGTGCAAAACACGGTATATATTCTTCATTCTCAAGACATGAGAACCCAGCAACGGTGTATATTCCCTAGAGCACAGAACACAGTGAATATGCTTCGTTTTCAAAAGCGCAAAACACGGTAAATATTCTTCGTTCAACCCAGCAGGGCTGTATATTCCCTAGAGCACCGAACACAGTGAATATGCTTCGTTCTCAAAGCGTTAGAGCGAGAGCTCAAGAGCACTACAGACAGTATATACGTACTCTTCGGAGTCATAAAACAGTAGCAAAACACGATGAATATTCCTCGTTCTCAAAGCGTGAGAAAGGAATAGCGCTATACATATACAGTGCTTTTCAGAGTTCTATTATTCAAAGCGCAAAACACGGTAAATATTCTTCGTTCTCAAAGCATAAGAACCCAGCAGCGCTGTATATTCGGCATATCTCAAAGCGGAAGGCCTTGAATGTTTTGTTACTTGAAGATTGGATCTAAAGTGCGCTATATGCAGCGTATACTCTCTCGAGTCCTTGACCGGGAGTACCAGTGTTGCTTATCTCTTTCTGGACCAGCTGTCGACCAGCGGTTTGTTGTAGTTTTCATTGCGCCAGTCGCATAGCAACGACACGTGTAGCCGACTTGCTTGCTTCAAAATCTCTTTGTGAAAGATGGCTAGGTTTTTCAACAATTTTTCCTATTTGCCTCGTCGTTTGCTTGTGGTTAATAGTATTGGAAGAACCTTTCTTAATCTGAGGGAGTTTACAACTAACATTTGGCTTTGGGTGACTGAAAATATTTTCTTGGTCGCCCGGCTGGGCCACCTGCTGGTGTTGGTTTCTTGATTTACAGTCAAAAAAAAAAGAAAATGTTGTTCAATCGGGCGCGCGTTGATATTCAAAGGTCGGTCCACGTGAATTCACGTGTAACATAATCATCGACTTTGATCGTGACAAGCTGCACAGTTTTCGATTTTAACCGCTTTTCCAAATAGCATTATAATTTTTCCTTTAAATTAGGATGGCTCGTTGTTTAGTTTTTCAAAAGGAATTGTTACTTCTGCTCTGACAGGCGTAAAGTACGGTTGGCGATTAATAAATCGCTAAATGAACCCAACTGTAGTTGAACGTTATGTGTTTGGCTACGATGTTCAGCAAGATATCGAGGACAGCAGTACATTCTCCGCCGATTGTCAGAGCTTATTTCAGTTGGTGCCTAGTTTAAACGAAAGCAGCCCTGAGGAGTTTAAAAAGTTCCATGACTTCACTGTAGAATGCGGGCATCCACTTTCATCCGTGTTAGTATCCGATCACCAGTTCGGGTTCGTTCGGGTTGTGGTAGTAACCTAAAGAATAATAACCTTGAACAACGCCGATTACACGGTATGACTTTATCACGTACAACAAGCTTACAACAGGCCTACGACATAACTTAAATTCTACAAGACAATTTAACGGTTAACCGAGTTGTAGGTGTGATTTACAAGAAACAATTCGTGCCTTAGGCTTGTCTAAAACGTGTAGTCATACCGTCAAAAGAACTGTAGATGAGCCTTCAAAAATACCCCTAATTAATGATAACAATTCACCAACTGTATGACTCGAAAACCATTTCTTCATGGCCTGTACGACTCGTACGGGTAGTACAATTGCATGTTTATAAGTTCTAAGTCGCTCTGATGATGTGCAGTTCACAAAAGGAACGACTCGTAATCCATTGTTTCAAACCCAACGCGACAACACCACTGAAAGTCGAGTACAGTACTTGCATATACGCTCTAACTTTTCGAGTCTATTGATAAACAGTCCGACAACTGAACCACTCGCAAGTAATTCTTTCACAACTCGTACGGGTCGTGGACTTGTATAAACATTCTAAGTTTCTGTAACGATATCCATTTCACGAACTGTACGACTCGTAAACCATTGTTTCACGACTCGTACCAGTTGTACGGGTCGTACAAGTCGTGGACTTGTATATACGCCTAAGTCCCTCTAATGTATGAAGTTCCCACAAACTGTACGACTCGTAGACCATTGTTTCACGACTCGTACGAGTTGTACGGGTCATATGAGTAGTGGGCTTGTATATACGCCTATCTCCCTCTAATGATATGCAGTTCCCACAAACTGTACGACTCGTAAACCATTGTTTCATGACTCGTACGAGTCATGTGCTTGTATATACGCCTAAGTCCCTCTAATGTATGCAGTTCCCACAAACTGTACGACTCGTAAACCATTGTTTCACGACTCGTACGAGTTGTACAGGTCATACGAGTCGTGGACTTGTATATACGCCTAAGTCCCTCTAATGTATGCAGATCCCACAAACTGTCTCTCTAATGATATGCAATTTACAAACTGAACGACTCGTAAACCATTGTTTCACGACCCGTACGAATAGAATGGGTTGTGCAAAAGGAAAATGCTATAACACGACTCGTATCAGTTCGTGTATATTGGACAACCCTCGGAGATAGGAGTATTCGTGGAGCTGTTTACAGTAATGATTTGGTTAATTTGACAAGTCTTTTTGGTTGCAATGTACAGCAAGAGAGAAACTGGGAATTTATGATATACATGGTAAGAGCATAAAATGTTTGACTGAACAAACTACAGTGCTCTGATGTGTCTCCAGATTAAGGTTTAACTTTATTGAACACTCCTGAATAGGGTTTTTCAGTGAACAGTACAATAAATGAATACAATAAGAAAATATATATGTACAGTAAAATGTATAAAATTATGAGTTAAAACTATTTTTGTTTTAAAAACTCGTTCAGCATTCTTGACTTTAGAGTTTTCTTGAAGTTTGCGGGGTCTTTACACAGTTTTAAATCTTTGTCAAGGCTGTGCTCTAACGGCGCCCGGTCGCCTGAGGCGACTAACATTTGGCTTTGGGTGACTGAAAATATTTTCTTGGTCGCCCGGCTGGGCCACCTGCTGGTGTTGGTTTCTTGATTTACAGTAAAAAAAAAAAGAAAATGTTGTTCAATCGGGCGTGCGTTGATATTCAAAGGTCGGTCCACGTGAATTCACGTGTAACATAATCATCGACTTTGATCGTGACAAGCTGCACAGTTTTCGATTTTAACCGCTTTTCCAAATAGCATTATAATTTTTCCTTTAAATTAGGATGGCTCATTATTTAGTTCTTATTCTTATTCTTATTTAGCTCTGACAGGCGTAAAGTACGGTCAGCTAAATGAACCCAGGAGTCGCTCTTTCAAAAGAAAATGTTGTTCAATCGGGTGCGCGTTGATGTTCAAAGGTCGTTCCACGTGAATTCACAGGTAACATAATCATCGACTTTGAATTTTACCACAATTGCTGCTAATCTCGCAATCTGATTGGCTAATTTGCCATGGTCGATGAGAGTCCATACCACGCTGCTCGCGTCATTGTGTCACGCAATGCCTTTTTCAGCTCGAGCACATTTTCTTTGACGTTGATATTGTGGTACATGTAAAAACAAATCGAAATGCGCTTAACGTGCTCTAAACTCTTATCGTTAACGAGTACGCATCATTACTCGTTTCCCAGACATTTTTTCGTATTGTTTCTGTATGTTGAGCGAGTTTGCAAAAGTTTTTGAAAGGAAAGTATGACGCATACAAATAGCTCATTTGCATAATGCAGCGCGTGCACTTTCAAACTTTCAAGTCCGTGTTTAGCAAAGATTTCCTTGGTTATCTTATGACCACTGTGATGACGCGTATCGTTGTCGATAAGAGTACATACCACGCTAAACCACATTCGATTTGTTAACTTGACTAGCTGCACAGTTTTCGATTTTAACGGCTTTTCCTATAGCATTAAAATTTTTCCTTTAAATTGGGATGGCTCATCAGCTAGTTTTTCAAAAGAAGTTGTTACTTCTGCTATGATAGGCGTAAAGTACGGTCAGCGATTAATAAATCGCTGACCGTACTTTACGCCTATCATAGCAGAAGTAACAACCTCTTTTGAAAAATAACTTCTTTTGAAAAACTAGCTGATGAGCCAAGATTAATAAATCGCTGAATAAACACCGGAGTCGCTCTTTTATGCTAATTTAATATTTTAGCAGGCGTTTTACTGCCGTGTCTGCGAGGCTAAAACATAACTTAAGATTGTTTTTCCAGTAAAACACGATGTATAAAAAAGGAAAGATACGTTTATTTTTTGTGATTGTCTTAGAAACGGGTATAAAATCTATAAGTCCTGCATTGTCCTTGGTGTCGTGACAAGTTATTACATATCATGCACTAAAAGTAAATACACAAAGGCCAAATCGACCGAATCCACAAAAAGGTCATTTGTCCTGAACATTTCACCGATAACATAGGAAAGAAAATACTTCTGTTCTGCTCTTTCCAACAAGATGACTTATTCAAAAAAGATAATAGTTTTGGGGCGGCCGTGGGTTTCGTTGGGGTCATTTGTTGCAGTCATTTGTTGCGGTCATTTGTCGCAAGCGAATTTCCTTTTCCTTTTCCTTAAGTAAAAAGAATAGTTTTCTTATTTTTGACCAAAACATTTTTATAAAAATTACCTAAACCGACCTTAATCTTACTTTGCCATTAAAAAAAAAAAAAAAAATTTGGCGGCTTTGCCCTTGTTTCTCATGGCGCGAAAACTTTGATGGGTTTCATATGACAACATGCAGGGTTTTTTTTTCGCACGCTTTGGCTAAATTTAGCGAGTTCCCTGATCAACAGAGCTGTATAGCAGCAATGTTTTGTTGTTTCATAGATCACTGTACAATTTTGTTTAAAATTTTCATATTTCTAATTCATAAAAGATGATTTACATTGTGGACAGTATTGATCTACCGTAGTTTGTAATTTGTAACTCTGTCTAAAGAATTTCTAAAGAATTAAGTATAGAGTTCAAACGAAATAGTGTTTTGCAAAGCTTACATAATGTTTGAATTGAACTTCAATGAGACAGTTTTAGGTTTATGAAATGTTAAGTTGTTGAGTTTTTTGTTATTCGGTCAGATATCTGCCTTCTTGTGGTAAACTGTGACGTCAGGTAAGTCGGGGCACAGCCTGTCATGCACTTGAATGCAAAAATAGCATCCCAGAGATAAACCTGCTTTTTTGTGGGGAGCCACCCCAAGTTCTTAAGCGATGGAGTTATGTGTCCAAATTTCATCGCACCACTACTTATCCGAGCTGTGAAGTTCTGAACGAGTTACTCCCTTGTGAAAAACTTATAACTTGTAAGCTCTAATGGAATTTACTTCCATATAAAAAAGAAAAGTGTTAAGTTACCATTTCTAACTAAAAATAGCAAACATCTCGGGGAAAGACCAAGGGCTAACGCTCGAAACGTCAGCTTCTGAATCTCTTTACAGTGGCCAATTCACATTATCAACCCAGTTGATAAAACCAAATTATTGTGTTTATAGAATGCGAGTAATCGTTGCATCCTTGGACAAACAACAAAAAATTTAAAATACCCATTCGTACAAACGTATAGCTTTGAGAGCCGGTGAAGCCATTCATTCTGACCATGATTCTGCCATCGATCTTGCTTGTTCAGTACAGTGCACTTTCTCTTGAGATAACGCTGTCTTGGTTCCCGTGTTATAGCTTTGAATCGTTCGTCACAACTCGACAATGCATAACGGAAGGGCTCCCGGAATCTCGCTTGTCAAAACACTGCCGTATGTAGTAGGTGACACTTTTCCCCATTCTATTGAACTAAAAGCACTAGTTCTAGAGACGAAAATTTCCCCAAAGTGCCAGTGATTCTCGTTCCCTTGAGTGTGAGCAAAATAATGTTTTTTATTTTAGTAAACAAAGAAGCGGGTGTTAATATTTGTCGGCCGCATTGATTTTCTACAACGCACTTAAAGTTAGTGAACCCGAGATTGAAACATTTAAAAAAATACTCTGCCACTGAAGGCCGAGTTTCACGCATTCTTGGTGTTACTTCCATATTGAATTCAGGCATTCAAATTCACAGTGCATAATCAAACACAAACAACGCCTTACAATAACATAACTTGTGAGTGTCAAAGCGAACGTGCGAAACGTAAAAGTTTGTTAAGCTGCAGTGAAGTTCGATCTCAAGCCTCTGCCGAGTCAAAAGATTTTTCCCTGAAAAAGGGAAATGGTGAATGAAGATGATGGCAGTGAAGACCTCTTTTGCACAGCAATAAATATCTGTTTTTTCCTGGCGCAGACTACAAACAAGCCGACAGCGTATTCCCACAGGAGATATCATCTACTCAATTCAAAAGCGCTTGATATTTGCATACTGTCAAAGATCAAAATTTGGGGAAACTTGTTGAATAAAACTTAAGTACTGCATAAAAATAATGTGTATCGCTAATCAAATGTTATAAAAGCAAAGATGACTAAGGAGCAGAAAAAGAACCGTCACTATTCTCATTCATGTTTATGCCGCAGAATTCCAGAACGTGTGTTTACAAAGTTCGTGACGTGTTCGTATACTATCTGGAAAGGGTTAGAATGGTTGACCAATTTTTCTGACGGATGGCATTTTGTGCTTCTGAACGGATAGCTCGAGCCATTCGAAAGGATGACAGTTTTTTTTTAATGGATAGCCGGGGCCGTTCGAACGGATGACAGTACTTTTTTCGTTCACGTTATCTTTTACCAAGTTTTTATGCTCCATGGTTACACTCAAAGATATCCATTTAAACGATCCTGAAACGATCTTGTCAACTCAACCATTTAATGGTGTAAGCTATCTGTTTTTGGACTTTGGTCAACCGTTTAACGTTTTGAGCTAACCGTTTATTTTTTAGGGGGGTCACCGTTTAATGCTTTAACCTATCCGTTTTTGGACTTTGGTCAACCGTTTAAATTTTTTGCTATCCATTTAAACGGTTATGGAAACCGTTTAAACGTTTGACTTAGCCATTTAGTATCCGTTTACAAACGTTTTTCATGATTGTTTATCGGAAAAGCGTTAGTGTCCGTTTTCCCATGGAAGGTCACAGTTATCCAATTGCGAATGACTACCAAACCCGCCCACAAAATCCTCAGCCTAACCCACAGAAAATGTTAGCCCTGACCTCGCTCCCAATGTGTGGCTTCATAGCTCAGTTGGTAGAGCATCGCACTGGTATCTTGGAGGTCACAGGGTTCGAATCCCGTTGAAGCCCTGATTTTTTTTGCAGGCTTCTTCTTTCCATTTGTCTGAGTTGGAAAATTTACTGCGATGATCATTCTTCGCTTAGGGTTTTTTGAATACTTCCTCCTCTTTTATTTAACAAATAAAGAAGTCTAAGCCATGTATTACACTGTGATAAAACACGACGGCATTTGAGAACACAGGGGAAATGTAGAAAACACGAGCCGCAGGCTAGTGTTTTCTACATTTCTTGAGTGTTCTCAAATGTCCGGAGTGTTTTATCACAGTGCAATACACGGCTTAGGCTTCTTCATTTGCTTTATGATATAGATTTTATGTGCACAAAACAATAAAACATGCTTTTTCTATGCTTTATGCTCTGATAAAACATGGGTTCTTGACCAATCAGAGCATGCGCAGGGTCCTATCTATGTTATAAAGAAGAATAAATATGGCCATTCTCAACTGTATCGGGATCAAATCTTCTCACATACCATTTACCTTTACAACAGGAAATTTGATTGGTGTTTAATAGTAGATCCAATGTGATTGGTGTGACATACATACATCTCTCACTGATCCACTCATCCGTAATATACCCGACGCGCCGACTAAGAGGTATTTTTTCACAAAAAATGCAAGCGTTACACTTTGGTAGCAATACAAAATCAATTCGATCTGGATGCCCTGATCTGACTCCGGTGGTATATCTACAGTAAGATGTTGATCATAGACCCAACAATGTGACTGGTCACATGGACATGAGGCAAAAATCATACATTCTAGAAGCTTTTAAATGCTTTTAACTAAAAGGAGGTAATATAAAATATTTGTGTGGTTTCTAAAAAATTAATATTCACGTGTTTGCTATTTATAGGGACAGAATGAAGCTGAGAAAACAACAAAAAGCAGATGAAGAGGCTGAAAGAATTAGGTATGTGGTGCAGTCGACCCTCTCCACAACGGCCACCTTGGGCACAGCAACCTCATTTCCAGGCTCTCTCTCCTCTGCCTCCCTTTTCAACCTTTTTAGGGAGGTGAGGACAGAGAGCCTGGAAACGAGGTTGTGGGCACAGAAGATAGTGGTCGTTCTTGAGAGGTGACCGTTATGGGGAGGTAGGGGTGTAAATATGACACTTTTTGGGAGGTTGCAACATTTTTATCTTTAAAGAATGCTTTTCACATTTAAATTCGTAACACAATCACAATATATTGATAAAACAGAAAAGAGACCAACAACGCGCTGAATGGTTCACTTTTTGTGACGTTTTGCAACTAAACGCAGTTTTGTTTCAAAATTAAATCCTGGCTTTGCGGTTCTTCTTGCGCGTACAAAGTTGCCTACTCCCTGCACCCGTTTTAGAGAGATGATGCGTTTGGGATTAGGGTGACAGTACAATCATGTTGCGAAATAACAAATTGACGTCAGTTTTCATGCATCTGTCCTGTTATTGATCATGGATTTTGTCATAATGTTGTCTAAGTAGCTGTAAATCCACAAGGAGATAGCTAAGTGGATCCACAGAATACAGTTCATTGTCAATAACAGGACAGATGCATGAGAAACTGACATAAATTTGTTAGTTTATGATAACAAATTGGGCGCTCTCGCTCGTTGACACATCGCATAAATTAAATTTCACATGCCTGTCCACTTATTGATAATGAAAATTAGCCAATGAGCGTGGGAGAATTTCTGCAGTTATTGTAAAAAAGCTATTTGAGAAAAAACTTTGCAAACAGCTGTAATTTTTTCCAACTGTCGTGAAAGTATTAAAAAACAAATTCAGCCAAGTTGTAAAAAGATCTTTCAACTTCGTTTTGTGTTTGTTTTTTTCCATGGAAGCTGTGAAATTTAGAGACTCAGACAAATTTCCGGACTGTGTTCAAAATGTTTGGGCAAAGACTTTCTAGGAGAGTTGCCTTTCTTGGAAACCAAAGTGTTTTGCACAGCGCGAATAGGACTAGGTACGAGTTAAGTGGTACCGTGTTACGCAGGACTTATAGGTAGTGTTTTTCCCTGTAAGGTCGGGTAAGAGATGAAAACAGGAGAAAAATGTAAACTATTCAATCTTTTCATTCCTTTTATTCATGTACCTATACTCTCTTCCTACTCAACAAGATTGTGTGCTCCCTGTGATTAAATAACTAAATATTTTAAATGTTTTACTTGTGATATTTATTTTGCTTTGTATCTGTGTTTGCAGGAGATTTACCGCTGCCCAAAAAGCTGAAAATCAAGAACGATACACTTCACACAAGAAAAGTCAGGTACAGTCAGATGGAATATCTCTCATAAATCATAAATTGGACAAATTATTTGTTCAAAATACATAGCTTGTCTCAGGAAAAAAGCCTTCTTCACACTAGAGATTAACAACTCACCCAAGGCAAGTTTTCCATGTTGATGCACTAGTGCGAATGCAGCCTGTGAGCAAGCTGTCTTGGAAAACGTATCCAGAGGGGACTAAAATAAGCCCCCATATTCACGCTAATAGAACGAGAGAAAGTTTTAGATCTCTGGTTGGGGGCTAAAAAGTTAGGAGCTATTTCACTTGGAGGCTAAACGACCGGTAACCAAATTATACAGAGATGCTTGCCTCCACCTGCCGCTTAAACAAAGCTTGCTCATAGCTGGTCTGAATGTATCAAATGTAAGTTTGGATGAATAATTAATTGGGATTTAATCCATCCAGTTACCAGTCTATAGCGACAGAAAATAGGCGAATAGATGAATTATCGGCATACATGCTGTAATCATCTTGGATGTTTTATGTCTTTATCCTAGAGAGCTTATTTGTAGTCTGGTACTATTAACAAGAGACACAGGCTTATAATTTGGCTGGTGCAAGGCATAAAGTGCAGTGATGGAAATCTGAGGAAGATATACATTTTTCCTCTGTTTCAAAGCGAGCCTTCGTGCAAAACCTTTGTTAAGAAAATGAGTTTGATTTGCATGAAACTGAAGGCCGAACTCATTTCCACGTGAATGATTTAGCATGAAGACCCGTTTTGGCACAGAGGCAAAAGGCAACTCGAGAATGTCCTGTTTGGGCGTTCATACTCCCCCAGGTTTCTGTGGATACCTGAATCTTTGTATGTCTCGTCTAACATTCTCGCAATAACTTTCTTCCTTGATCAGAACCGCGTATCATTACCATGGGTTGAGGAACACCCAGATGTGTTTAATGATGCTGCATTCACTATCACAGCAACTGACTCGATGGAGTTCACTCCCCCCACCTCCCCCTACACAGCAGTGCCTGTTGTGTCAGGTGATAAAAGGGATGATGAGCAGTGTGTGGCAGGTAAGCACAGTGTTACAGTTGAACATTGTTTACAGACATTGTAGGGACATTTACCTTTAGAGGCATCTCACGTCCTAGCGATGTAGCGCATCCAGTTTAACTTAAACCTCTATGTCAAATTAAGCTGGGTATGAAACTATACGAAGAATTTTAAAATAAAGTGGATTGTCGAATTCTTCACGTCCTCTAACTGGTAACATCCGAATCATCTTTTGAGAAATGCAAGTCAGAGTGACTTTACTCGTCTGCCCTCAAATTTCGTATTTCGAAATATTTTTTTCTCCAAGAGCAATTTTTGTAATACCACTCCACATTATTTTAATCTTATTTCGAAAATGTTTTATAAGTTTTCGCTGCTTTTGAATAGGCAAAAAAACAGACACCTTTTTTATGCGTTGGGTTCGGAAAATCCCCTTTGACTTGTATCTCGCAGAGTGATTCGGAAGTTCACATTTTATTTGAAAATTCTTGGTATAGTTTGATAGCCACCTCTAAAAGCTCTAATTTGATATGGGGCTTAGGAATCTACAGTGTAAACAGGACACGTTACATCACTTCGACGCAAGACACTTCCAATTTTTCTTTCTGTGGAACTGAGGTTAAAACTTCAATATTAGGAAAATTTTGTTTCAGTGGCACTCTATAAAGTATATTTTGTTGGCTTCCTTGCAGCTAAACAGTACAAATTGTAATAAATAAAATGAAAAAAAATAAAAACCACAAAAACACTTAAGTATTTTTAAAGCATCGAACGTTTGTAACTGTTCAGTCATCTCATAAGTGACTAGATAGTCCTAAACGTTGGACATTTCATTGTGTTACTTAATAAAAACTAATTGTTAATGTGTGTTGTTGCAGCTGAAGCATCGCTTAGTTTAACCGACGTGTCTGAAATTCCTGATGATGCTGACTTGGCAGAGACATTCTACTCACAGTTTGATGACGAGTTTGAAAACGGTGAAAGTGAAGATGAACTGGATGATGAAGATGACTTCTCTGCACTGATGGGTCAAATGCAGGACGCATTAGATCAGACAGCGTCACATGACCAAACACTTGGTGATACTGACTTACCGAGTGAAGGACTTTCAGACACGTGGAGACACAAGCGAATCCAAGGACTCAGAGCGTATCCTTTACAGATTTCTAAGTTGTTTATTTACATGTTTATTGTAACCCTCTTAAAAACCTGTCTGCTTTAGTTGCTGTAGAGACCTGTTCCATTTTATAAAAAATAGTAAAAGGTAAAAACTGTTAAAATGTTTGACTAAACGTTTTCGATCTTGCGATCATCTTCACTCTGAAGATGATCGCAAGATCGAAAACGTTTAGTCAAACATTTTAACAGTTTTTATCTTTTACTATTTTATAATTTTACCGGTGAAATGCACATACATCTACCTGAAGGTATGGCCAATTCATTCATAGCATTACGCTCATCAACATAAATTATGACTTGACTTGTTATGACTTCATTGTGATTGGCTGAGAGCAGGCCATTTTTTTGTAAATTTTTAATTTGCACTGAAGTGCAAATTAACATGTTCATATTCGTTATTTTCCTAGTCATAGAATAAATGAGCAATCTCATCAAGGTTCGAGTAATTAAGTATTTACACTACTCGTCGCATTTGAAAGTTCTTTCAAATTGCACTGGCGTAAAGGCTTATGCAATTTTGAGAGAATTTTAAATATATTTTCTTTCTTCTTCTTTGTTTCCTATATCTCCTCTGGGAGAATAGGGCCGTTGACTTGTCTCCTCCAACCCGCTCGGTCTCTTGCAGCAGTAGCAGCTTCGCTCCAGGTGGTGAAACCCATCTTCTGCCTTTCTCCTTCTACTGTTCTTCTCCATGTTACCTTTGGCCGTCCTCTGGTCCTCTTCCCTTCTGGTGCCCAGGTCAAAGCAATGCGTGGATTCTGTTGGTTGTTCATGCGCAACACATGCCCTATCCAGCGCCACCTCCGTCTCCTGATCTGTTCGCTGATGGTACAAGTTCTAGCTCGTCGCCTGACTTCCTCATTTGACACCTTCATCGGCCAGTATATCTTAAGCAACCTCCGTAGACACTTGTGTAGAAATGTGTCCAGTTTTGCTTCATCCCTCTTTGTCATTCTCCAGGTTTCACATCCATAAAGTAGCACTGCTATGACATTGGACTTAAAGATCCCGATCTTGGTGTTTTTGCTCAATTCTCCACTCCTCCAGATCTTGGCTAGTTTGTTAAATGCCCCTGTAGCTTTCCCTAGGCGGTTCTTGATGTCATCCTCGGCCCCTCCATGCTTGGTTATTCTTGCTCCTAGATAGTCAAGGCTGTCCACGTCCTCTACTTCCTGCCCATCTATTACAACTGCGTTGTTGTTGTTTACGTTGATCCTCATCACTTTGGTTTTCTTGGTGCTAATTTTCAAGCCCGTTCCCTTCCCACTTCTGTTCAGGCAATCAATCTTCCTCTGAATCTGTCCGAATGTACTTGAGATAAGAGCCAAGTCGTCTGCAAAATCTAAGTCTTCTAGCATGGTTGTCATCTTCCACCTAATACCTGTCCTTGCACCTTCGACTGACCTCCTCATCACCCAATCAATCACCAAGAGGAACAGGAACCCTGACATATTGCATCCTTGCTTAACACCCGACTTTACCTCGAACCAATCTGTTCTTCCATCACCATCCACCACAGCACATCTGCAGTTAGTGTACATGACTTGCACCATTCGCACGATCTTTGTCGGTATTCCATAGCACCTCATGATCCTCCAGAGAGTTTCTCTGTGTATGCTGTCGAAGGCCTTCTCGTAGTCCACAATACAAAGGTAGAGGCTGGAGTTCCATTCAGCTACCTGCTCAATTATATTCCTTAATACAAAGATCTGTTCAGTCGTATTCCTTCCCTTTCTAAAGCCAGCTTGTTCTCCTCTTAACTCAGCATCTGTTCCAGCAACAATTCTCTTAATCAGGACTCTTCCCAACACCCCGGCTACAACAGACATGAGGGTTATACCCCTCCAGTTCTCACAACTCGTCAGATCTCCTTTCTTGGGGAGCTTGATGATAAGCCCTCTGAGCCAATCCTCTGGAACACTTTCTTCCTCCCATATTTTGTTAAATAACTCATGCAGGACCTGGATTGTGGTGTCAGTATCAACCATATGATTACCTATATACTTATTCGTCCTTTGATCAAGCCAACGGCAAGACAAACTTTATTTGGGTTCCTTTCTTGTAATACCTTTGGTTCTTGGAATAACTTTTTGTCCGACGAGTGGTAGCTCAGCGCTTTAGGGTATTCTACCAACAGGATCATGATGGTCCCAAAGGCTCTGCTACTGTAGAGTCCTTTCAGAGACTCATATTTTGGCCAGGAAGCTGGCATATCTTGTTTCACCCAGGGACCCTAACATATCTTCAGAATTGCGCATGCTCAGTGAATCACTGTAGGTGTCAATCTCGTTCCCAGAGTCTTCGTTCCCCTTGACCAGCGGTTGGAAAACGAGGGCTCTGGGAGTAACCATTTCAGGCATGCGCCATAGATGCAGACTGTGCAGTGAAACCGGATGGGCAGATTCGGTTATTTCCTTTGTTATTCAAAATGGTTGCTTCCAGAGCTCTCATTTTCCGACCGCTGGTCAAGGGGAACAAAGACTCTGAGAAGGAAATTGTGTAGGTGGGCTGCTGTAGCCTTCATCCGGACCCTTTTTCATGTTACCCATTTGGCCCTAAACACTTCAGCTCACAGTATGGTTTCTATAGGATTGCGGGCACAGCGAGGCCTTAAAGCGGTGACATAACTCGTAGTATTTCCCAAGTCCAGAAGACCCTCTTTAATGATTGAATTGTATTCATGATGTAACCTTTTGCTTTCATCCATGTTTACCTTAACTTGTGACAAGTGAGTGTGAGAAGTTACTTGGTCGAGAAGCATTTCGCCGTGTGTATTCTTACCTGAAGCAAGTTCGTTTTGGAGACGAGCAGAGGAATGAAGACTCCATACTGGATGGACTGGCGAAAATTGTGGATAAGCCAGGAGACTGTTTCATTGTAGATCAGTTACTTTTTATGGAGAAACAAGCCGAGATTGCTGCAATGATGTAATACTAGTTGTAATTTAGTTTTAAGAAGCAATGTAAATAAGAATTCGTGACATTTCAATGTGTAAAATGCAGCTTCATAGGTTAAGGTTACAGGATTGCCTATCTACATTTTTCCAAAACAGCCAGCAGCGCTCGCTAATTGTGAGTTCAGTTCGTTCAAATTATAACAAAAATACAGTTTCTCAAATGCCTTTGTCAATTGTTATATTTTGTATTACAGAGTGAATTTGACTTTTGAATTTGAAACAGGAAGAAAAGGAGCACAAATTCCTGGTTTTGCTATCAGTATGTAACAAGTGTCAAGAAAGGGACACCGAGAAAGAAGTGCTACGCTTCGGTTCGGTAAGATATTTGACTTGGAGTATTTTTGATAAGTTATCGTGTTTTACCTGATATTTCAAACATAACCTTATTTCCTCATGCAACAACCCTCTCTAAAATAATCTCCACTATAAATAACTTGGACACTTTACATCTGACGCAACGTCACTAAGGATTGCGATACAAGCCAGAAGCACGTATTCACTCGCTAGGGTTACTTTGCCCAAATTTAGAAAAACACTCGACTGAAATGTTCGCTTAGGAGAGAGGGTTGTCCTTTGAGGAAATATGGTGCATCTCCGAAGAATATTTGTAATTAAGTTAGCTTGGTTCTTCTAAAGAATCCTGAGGCGACTGAAGTGGAGAAAGCTTTGTCTGCGAGCAGGCTCTCTTGCACTGCGAGAGGTAGGACTGCTAACAGAGTAGGAAAAAACTAGATGTTTAAGTTATTGGCCAAATATACTTTTTTAAGGTCCTTTCTTTTATTTTCATTGTTGGCATGGTGTTTCTGTTGTTGTTCTCCATCGTCGATAGATATGAATCGAACACACTTCATTTGTCATAAGAGGTATGGACAACAGTAGAAAACGTATTTTATTAGATCTCATTAGTATGTTTCATCATTTTGAAATAAAACTGTGTGTTAATTGCGCCATGTGTGGGTACTAAAATATTGGTTACGTTTCTATATTAAGGTGGCTCAAAACAGTTTCCAGCACTTAGATTTTGATTGGTCATTATAGCCACTCCTTTGCACTTGGTGATAAAATCGTGGTATCCAAAAACTATTCAATCATTGGTGAACACGTTATTATTTTCGTGACACAATAGGTTACCATAACAACAGTACGACCTGCCAAAACACCCTTAATTGCAGCTTTAGGGGGTCATAATCCAAAAACAGCACAGTGAAATTTCTTATATTATCAAATTTTAATAAGCATGATATGACACTTATCCTCTTAAGAAAAAATCTTTTCAAACAGTTCAGAGCCACCTTAAAGTTTTGAAAATTGAAGGTGACCCTGAACCCTACGTGCAGAATTTTTAAATTTGTAAACTTATTTTAAAATACCTCATGCTAGAAATTCAAATTGCCTAATTAAGTTCCAAGTGCTAGCACTAATATTAACAAAATAACGTTTTATTAAGTCAATTGATTTATTTTGTCTTCTTTGTTGTTCTTTTACTTTTTCCTGTCAATTGAAAATATCAAAATTAGTAAGATGAGAAGACAAATGATTAGTTGTGGGACAAGGATACCTGACTGTATGAATTAAGAAACAACTTACATGCAACTCCAAAAAACTAAAGCCAATGTTTTCTTAGCCGTTAACTTTTTCTTTGTGATTATGTTCAACCAATGTTTCAAGACACAAAGTACTATTAGCAAAATATTCAATTTTATTGCATAAAATTAAGCCAATCTAAATCCATACAAGTAAAAATCAAGACAGTTAATTGTCAAATGCTAAACTTAATCTCCTTATCAGGATACACTTAACAGGGGTCGAAATGTTGCCTGTCTACCTGTCGATTTCAGGTAATTTCAGGAAGTGACAGGTAAAAAATATTGATGCCTGTCGCTGGCGACAGGTAAGAAAGCCTTAGTAATACAGAATTTATTGATTTGAATAATATTTCCATCCGTTTTTCCACCCGACTTCGTTCTCACTCATACAGCTCTCGCACAGTATTTACCAGTCTTTACTCAATAAAAGCAAGATGATGCAATCTTTGTAGAGCGAATGACAAAGACGGCAAGTGTGTCTTCTCCCGCGTTTCTTTGCCGATCAAGCGCGAGTTCGCAATATGGATCGTTTTCTGGCCCGTAAGTCATTGCTTTCTATCAGTTTATTATTAATGATTGTACAACCCCAGTTGAGTTTCAAAAGGTGAAAATAAAATAATACTGTTCAAGTTGGATGTTGTTGGAGACGGGTAAAAATACATTCTACCTGTCACTAGACACAGGTAAACAGTCTGGAACATTTCGACCCCTGACTTAAACTGCAATCACAGGAAAACATTTTGCTGCAAACGGAAACTCCAAAAGTGCCCGCAAAGCCGAGTTATGACAAATTTGGCAAGGACACCTTAAACGCGCATTTTCTGAGATTTTCCAAAGGGGGAACCAAGGGAAACTTCTCAAAAAAGTAGGCCGAATTTAGGGGCTCAAAAAACAGTACGGTGCAAATCGCGTAATCTCCTTATAAGTATACGCTTAAACTGCAATCACAGGAAAACATGTTGCTGCAAACGGCAGCTCCAAAAGTGCCCGCAAAGCCGAGTTATGACAAATTTGGAGAGGACACCTAAAATGCGCACTTTCTGAGATTTTGCAAACGGGGGACCAAGGCAAACTTCTCAAAAAAGTAGGCCGAAGTTAGGGGCTCAAAAAACAGTACGGTGCAAATCGCGTAATCTCCTTGTCAGTATACGCTTAAACTGCAACAGGAAAACATTTTGCTGCAAACGGCAGCTCCAAAAGTGCCCGCAAAGCCGAGTTATGTCAACCTTAGCAAGGAAACCTGAAACGTGCATTTTCTGAGATTTTGCAAAGGGGGGACCAAGGGAAACTTCTCAAAAAGGTAGGCCGAATTTAGGGGCTTAAAAAACACGATGGCGAAAATCGCATCAACTCCCTATTAGCATGCACATGAACTGCAATCACAGGAAAGCATTTTGCTGCAAACGGCAGCTCCAAAAGTGCTCGCAAAGCCGAGTTATGTCAAATTTAGCAAGGACACCTGAAACGCGCATTTTCTGAGATTTTGCAAACGGGGGACGAAGGGAAACTCCTAAAAAAGGTAGGCCGAATTTAGGGGCTGAAAAACAGGATGGGGAAACTCGCCGTGTCATCTCCTAATTAGCGTGCAGTTAAAGTGCACTTACAGGAAAATAATTTTCTGCAAACGGCAGCTCCAGAAGTGCCCGCAAAGCCGAGTTATGACAAATTTGGCAAGGACACCTGAAACACGCATTTTTTGAGATTTGGCAAAGGGGGAACCAAGGGAAACTTCTCAAAAAAAGTACCGAATTTAGCAGCCTAAACAACACCATGGCGAAAATCGAATCATCTCTTAATTAGCATGCACTTGAAGTGCACTTACACGAAAACAATTTGCTGCAAAGGGCAGCTCCAAAAGTGCCCGCAAACCCGAGTTATGACAAATTTGGAGAGGACACCTACAACGGGCATTTTCTAAGATTTTGCAAAGGGGGGACCAAGGCAAACTTCTCAAAAAAGTAGGGTGAATTTAAAGGCTTAAAAACGCGATGGCGAAAATCGCATCAACTCCCTATTAGCATGCACGTAAAACGCAATTACAGGAAAACATTTTGCTGAAAACGGCAGTTCCAGAAGTGCCCGCAAAGCCGAGTTATAACAAATTTGACATAAGTGACCGAAAATTCTCCTAAGCCTGACCCGTGGTCTGCGCTTTTGGCCAAAAATCACAAGTCACTGAAACTACTCCAAAGCCTAACCCACGACCTGCGCTTTTGGCCAAAAATCATAAGTGACCGAACATTCTCACAAGCCTCAGCAGCGGCGTGCGCTTTTGGCCAAAAGTCATAAGTGACCAAAACTACTCCAAAGCCTGACCCGTGGCCTTCGCTTTTTGCCAAAAATCAAAAGTGACCGAAACTAGTGAAAAGCGTGACCCGCGGCCTGCACTTTTGACCAAAAATCATAAGTGACCGAAACTACTCCGAAGCCTGACCCGCGGCCTGCGCTTTTGGCCAAAAATCTTAAGTGACCAAAACTACTCCGAAGCCTGACCCGTGGCCTTCGCTTTTTGTCAAAAATCAAAAGTCACCAAAACTAGTGAAAAGCGTGACCCGCGGCCTGCCCTTTTCACCAAATATCATAAGTGACCGAAACTACTCCGAAGCCTGACCCGCGGCCTGCGCTTTTGGCCAAAAATCATAAGTGACCGAAACTAGTGAAAAGCCTGACCCGTGGCCTGCGCTTTTGACCAAAAGTCATAAGTGACCAAAACTACTCCAAAGCCTGACCCGCGGCCTGCGCTTTTGACCAAAAATCATAAGTGACCGAGACTACTCCGAAGCCTGAATCGTGACCCACGCTTTTGACCAAAAATCATAAGTGACGGAAACTACTCCAAAGCCTGCCCGCGGCCTGCGCTTTTGGCCAAAAATCATAAGTGACCGAAACTACTTCGAAGCCTGACCCGCGGCCTGTGCTTTTGACCAAAAATCATAAGTGACCGAAACTAGTAAAAAGAGTGACCTGCGGCCTGCGCTTTTGACCAAAAATCATAAGTGACGGAAACTACTCCGCAGCCTGACCCGCAGCCTGCGCTTTTGGCCAAAAATCATAAGTGACAACCGAAACTAGTGAAAAGCCTGACCCGATGCCTGCGCTTTTGGCCAAAAATCATAACTGACCGAAACTTCTCCGAAGCCTGACCCGCGGCCTGCGCTTTTGACCAAAAATCATAAGTGACGGAAACTACTCCCAAGCCTGACCCGCAGCCTGCGCTTTTGGCCAAAAATCATAAGTGACAACCGAAACTAGTGAAAAGCCTGACCCGCGGCCTGCGCTTTTGGCCAAAAATCATAACTGACCGAAACTTCTCCGAAGCCTGACCCGCGGCCTGTGCTTTTGGCCAAGAATCATAAGTGACCGAACATTCTCACAAGCCTCAGCCGCGGCGTGCGCTTTTGGCCAAAAGTCATTAGTGACCAAAACTACTCCAAAGCCTGACCCGTGGCCTTCGCTTTTTGCCAAAAATCAAAAGTGACCGAAACTAGCGAAAAGCGTGACCCGCGGCCTGCACTTTTGACCAAAAATCATAAGTGACCGAAACTACTCCGAAGCCTGACCCACGGCCTGCGCTTTTGGCCAAAAATCTTAAGTGACCAAAACTACTCCGAAGCCTGACCCGTGGCCTTTGCGTTTTGTCAAAAATCAAAAGTCACCGAAACTAGTGAAAAGCGTGACCCGCGGCCTGCGCTTTTGACCAAATATCATAAGTGACCGAAACTACTCCGAAGCCTGACCCGCGGCCTGCGCTTTTGGCCAAAAATCATAAGTGACCGAAAGTAGTGAAAAGCCTGACCCGCGGCCTGCACTTTTGACCAAAAATCATAAGTGACCGAAACTACTCCAAAGCCTGACCCGCGGCCTGTGCTTTTGACCAAAAATCATAAGTGACCGAGACTACTCCGAAGCCTGAATCGCGACCCACGCTTTTGACCCAAAATCATAAGTGACAGAAACTACTCCAAAGCCTGACCCGCGGCCTGCGCTTTTGGCCAAAAATCATAAGTGACCGAAACTACCTCCGAAGCCTGACCCGCGGCCTGTGCTTTTGGCCAAAAATCATAAGTGACCGAAACTAGTGAAAAGAGTGACCCGCGGCCTGCGCTTTTGACCAAAAATCATAAGTGACGGAAACTACTCCGAAGCCTGACCCGCAGCCTGCGCTTTTGGCCAAAAATCATAAGTGACCGAAACTAGTGAAAAGCCTTACCCGCAGCCTGCGCTGTTGGCCAAAAATCATAAGTGTCTGAAACTACTCCGAAGCCAGACCTGCGACCTGCGGTTTTGACCAAAAATAAAAGTGATCAAAACTACTCCAAAGCCTGACCCGCGGCCTGCGCTTTTGGCCAAAAATCATAAGTGACCGAAACTAGTGAAAAGCCTAACCCGCGGCCTGCGCTTTTGGCCAAAAATCATAAGTGTCTGAAACTACTCCGAAGCCAGACCTGCGACCTGCGGTTTTAACCAAAAACTAAAAGTGATCCAAACTACTCCGAAGCCTGACCCGCTTTTGGCCAAAAATCATACGTGACCGAAACTAGTGAAAAGCCTGACCCGCGGAGTGCGCTTTTGGCCAAAAATCATAAGTGACCGAAACTAGTGAAAAGCGTGACCCGTGGCCTGCGCTTTTGACCAAAAATCATAACTGACTGAAACTACTCCGAAGCCTGACCCGCGGAGTGCGCTTTTGGCCAAAAATCGTAAATGACCGAAACTAGTGAAAAGGCTGACCCGTGGCCTGCGCTTTTGACCAAAAATCATAACTGACCATTTTGCTGCAAACTGCGGCTCCATAAGTGTCCGTATAGCCGAGTTATGACAAATTTAGCAAGGACACCTAAATCGGCCATTTTCTGAGATTTTGCTCAAGGGGGTTTTGACCAAAAATCATAACTGACCGAAACAAGTCCGAAGCCTGACCCGCGGCCTGCGCTTTTGGCCAAAAATCATAAGTGACCGAAACTAGTGAAAAGCCTAACCCGCGGCCCGCGCTTTTGGCCAAAAATCATAAGTGTCTGAAACTACTCCGAAGCCAGACCTGCGACCTGCGGTTTTAACCAAAAACTAAAAGTGATCCAAACTACTCCAAAGCCTGACCCGCGGCCGGCGCTTTTGGCCAAAAATCATAAGTGACCGAAACTACTCCGAAGCCTGACCCGCGGCCTGTGCTTTTGGCCAAAAATCATAAGTGACCGAAACTAGTGAACAGCATGACCCGCGGCCTGCGCTTTTGAGCAAAAATCATAAGTGACCGAAACTACTCCGAAGCCTGACCCGCGGCCTGCGCTTTTGGCCAAAAATCATACGTGACCGAAACTAGTGAAAAGCCTCACCCGCGGCCTGCGCTTTTGACCAAAAATCATAAGTGACCGAAACTACTCCGAAGCCTGACCCGCGGAGTGCGCTTTTGGCCAAAAATCATAAGTGACCGAAACTAGTGAAAAGGCTGACCCGCGGCCTGCGCTTTTGACCAAAAATCATAACTGACTGAAACTACTCCGAAGCCTGACCCGCGGGGTGCGCTTTTGGCCAAAAATCATAAATGACCGAAACTAGTGAAAAGGCTGACCCGTGGCCTGCGCTTTTGAACAAAAGTCATAACTGACTGAAACTACTCCGAAGCCTGACCCGCGGCCTGCGCTTTTGACCAAAAATCATAACTGACTGAAACTACTCCGAAGCCTGACCCGCGGGGTGCGCTTTTGGCCAAAAATCATAAATGACCGAAACTAGTGAAAAGGCTGACCCGTGGCCTGCGCTTTTGAACAAAAGTCATAACTGACTGAAACTACTCCGAAGCCTGACCCGCGGCCTGCGCTTTTGGCCCAAAATCATAAGTAACCATTTTGCTGCAAACTGCGGCTCCATAAGTGTCCGTATAGCCGAGTTATGACAAATTTAGCAAGGACACCTAAATCGGCCATTTTCTGAGATTTTGCTAAGGGGGGACCAAGGGAAAATGCTCAAAAAAGTAGGCCGACTATAGGGGCTTCAAAAACACCCTGGCGCAAATGGCATCATCTCCTAATTAGTATCCACTTGAATTGCAAACATAGGAGAACATTTTGCTGCAAACTGCGGCTCCATAAGTGTCCGTATAGCCGAGTTATGACAAATTTAGCAAGGACACCTAAATCGGCCATTTTCTGAGATTTTGCTAAGGGGGGACCAAGGGAAAATGCTCAAAAAAGTAGGCAGACTATAGGGGCTTCTAAAACACCCTGGCGCAAATGGCATCATCTCCTAATTAGTATCCACTTGAAGTGCAAACATAGGAGAACATTTTGCTGCAAACTGCGGCTCCATAAGTGTCCGTATAGCCGAGTTATGACAAATTTAGCAAGGACACCTAAATCGGCCATTTTCTGAGATTTTGCTAAGGGGGGACCAAGGGAAAATGCTCAAAAAAGTAGGCCGACTATAGGGGCTTCAAACACACTCTGGCGCAAATGGCATCATCTCCTAATTAGTATCCACTTGAAGTGCAAACATAGGAGAACATTTTGCTGCAAACTGCGGCTCCTTAAGTGTCCGTATAGCCGAGTTCTGACAAATTTAGCAAGGACACCTAAATCGGCCATTTTCTGAGATTTTGCTAAAGGGGGACCAAGGGAAAATGCTCAAAAAAGTAGGCCGACTATAGGGGCTTCAAACACACTCTGGCGCAAATGGCATCATCTCCTAATTAGTATCCACTTGAAGTGCAAACATAGGAGAACATTTTGCTGCAAACTGCGGCTCCTTAAGTGTCCGTATACCCGAGTTATGACAAAGTTAGCAACGACACCTAAATCGGCCATTTTCTGAGATTTTGCTAAGGGGGGACCAAGGGAAAATGCTCAAAAAAGTAGGCCGACTATAGGGGCTTCAAAACCACCCTGGCGCAAATGGCATCATCTCCTTATTGCTATCCACTTGAAGTGCAAACATAGGAGAACATTTTGCTGCAAACTGCGGCTCCATAAGTGTCCGTATAGCTGAGCTATGACAAATTTAGCAAGGACACCTAAATCAGCCATTTTCTGAGATTTTGCTAAGGGGGGACCAAGGGAAAATGCTCAAAAAAGTAGGCCGACTATAGGGGCTTCAAAAAAACCCTGGTGCAAATGGCATCATCTCCTAATTAGTATCCACTTGAAGTGCGAACATAGGAAAACATTTTGCTGCAAACTGCGGCTCCATAAGTGTCCGTATAGCCGAGCTATGACAAATTTAGCAAGGACACCTAAATCAGCCATTTTCTGAGATTTTGCTAAGGGGGGACCAAGGGAAAATGCTCAAAAAAGTAGGCCGACTATAGGGGCTTCAAAAAAACCCTGGTGCAAATGGCATCATCTCCTAATTAGTATCCACTTGAAGTGCGAACATAGGAAAACATTTTGCTGCAAACTGCGGCTCCATAAGTGTCCGTATAGCCGAGCTATGACAAATTTAGCAAGGACACCTAAATCGGCCATTTTCTGCGATTTTGCTAAGGGGGGGCCAAGGGAAAATGCTCAAAAAAGTAGGCCGACTATAGGGGCTTCAAAAACACCCTGGCGCAAAATGGCATGATCTTCTAATTAGTATCCACTTCAAGTGCAAACATAGGAGAACATTTTGCTGCAAACTGCGGCTCCATAAGTGTCCGTATAGCCGAGTTATGACAAATTTAGCAAGGACACCTAAATCGGCCATTTTCTGAGATTTTGCTAAAGGGGGACCAAGGGAAAATGCTCAAAAAAGTAGGCAGACTATAGGGGCTTAAAAAACACCCTGGCGCAAATGGCATCATCTCCTAATTAGTATCCACTTGAAGTGCAAACATAGGAGAACATTTTGCTGCAAACTGCGGCTCCATAAGTGTCCGTATAGCCGAGTTATGACAAATTTAGCAAGGACACCTAAATCAGCCATTTTCTGAGATTTTGCTAAGGGGGGACCAAGGGAAAATGCTCAAAAAAGTAGGCCGATTATAGGGGCTTCAAAAACACCCTGGCGCAAATGGCATCATCTCCTAATTAGTATCCACTTGAAGTGCGAACATAGCAAAACATTTTGCTGCAAACTGCGGCTCCATAAGTGTCCGTATAGCCGAGCTATGACAAATTTAGCAAGGACACCTAAATCGGCCATTTTCTGAGATTTTGCTAAGGGGGGACCAAGGGAAAATGCTCAAAAAAGTAGGCCGACTATAGGGACTTCAAAAACACCCTGGCGCAAAATGGCATCATCTTCTAATTAGTATCCACTTCAAGTGCAAACATAGGAGAACATTTTGCTGCAAACTGCGACTCCATAAGTGTCCGTAGAGCCGAGCTATGACAAATTTAGCAAGGACACCTAAATGGGCCACTTTCTGAGATTTTGCTAAGGGGGGACCAAGGGAAAATGCTCAAAAAAGTAGGCCGACTATAGGGGCTTAAAAAACAACCTGGCGCAAATGCCATCATCTCCTAATTAGTATCCGCTTGAAGTGCAAACACAGGAGAACATTTTGCTGCAAACTGCGGCTCCATAAGTATCCGTATAGCCGAGTTATGACAAATTTAGCAAGGACACCTAAATCAGCCATTTTCTGAGATTTTGCTAAGGGGGGACCAAGGGAAAATGCTCAAAAAAGTAGGCCGACTATACGGGCTTCAAAAAAACCCTGGTGGAAATGGCATCATCACCTAATTAGAATCCGCTTGAAGTGCAAACATAGGAGAACATTTTGCTGCAAACTGTGGCTCCATAAGTGTCCGTATAGCCGAGTTATGACAAATTTAGCAAGGACACCTAAATCGGCCATTTTCTGAGATTTTGCTAAGGGGGGACCAAGGGAAAATGCTCAAAAAAGTAGGCAGACTATAGGGGCTTCTAAAACACCCTGGCGCAAATGGCATCATCTCCTAATTAGTATCCACTTGAAGTGCAAACATAGGAGAACATTTTGCTGCAAACTGCGGCTCCATAAGTGTCCGTATAGCCGAGTTATGACAAATTTAGCAAGGACACCTAAATCGGCCATTTTCTGAGATTTTGCTAAGGGGGGACCAAGGGAAAATCCTCAAAAAAGTAGGCAGACTATAGGGGCTTCAAAAACACCCTGGCGAAAATGGCATCAACTCCTAATTAGTATCCACTTGAAGTGCAAACATAGGAGAACATTTTGCTGCAAACTGCGGCTCCATAAGTGTCCGTATACCCGAGTTATGACAAAGTTAGCAACGACACCTAAATCGGCCATTTTCTGAGATTTTGCTAAAGGGGGACCAAGGGAAAATGCTCAAAAAAGTAGGCCGACTATAGGGGCTTAAAAAACAACCTGGCGCAAATGGCATCATCTCTTAATTAGTATCCACTTGAAGTGCAAACATAGGAGAACATTTTTCTGCAAACTGCGGCTCCATAAGTGTCCGTAGAGCCGAGTTATGACAAATTTAGCAAGGACACCTAAATCAGCCATTTTCTGAGATTTTGCTAAGGGGGGACCAAGGGAAAATGCTCAAAAAAGTAGGCCGACTATAGGGGCTTCAAAAACACCCCGGCGCAAATGGCATCATCTCGTAATTAGTATCCACTTGAAGTGCAAACATAGGAGAACATTTTGCTGCAAACTGCGGCTCCATAAGTGTCCGTATAGCCGAGTTATGACAAATTTAGCAAGGACACCTAAATCGGCCATTTTCTGAGATTTTGCTAAAGGGGGACCAAGCGAAAATGCTCAAAAACGTAGGCCGAATATAGGGGCTTCAAAAACACTCTGTCACAAATGGCATCATCTCCTAATTAGTATCCACTTGAAGTGCAAACATAGGAGAAAATTGTGCTGCAAACTGCGGCTCCATAAGTGTCCGTATAGCCGAGTTATGACAAATTTAGCAAGGACACCTAAATTGGCCATTTTCTGAGAGTTTGCTAAGGGGGGACCAAGCGAAAATGCTCAAAAACGTAGGCCGAATATAGGGGCTTCAAAAACACTCTGTCACAAATGGCATCATCTCCTAATTAGTATCCACTTGAAGTGCAAACATAGGAGAAAATTGTGCTGCAAACTGCGGCTCCATAAGTGTCCGTATAGCCGAGTTATGACAAATTTAGCAAGGACACCTAAATGGGCCATTTTCTGAGATTTTGCTAAAGGGGGACCAAGGGAAAATGCTCAAAAAAGTAGGCAGACTATAGGGGCTTCTAAAACACCCTGGCGCAAATGGCATCATCTCCTAATTAGTATCCACTTGAAGTGCAAACATAGGAGAACATTTTTCTGCAAACTGCAGCTTTATAAGTGTCCGTATAGCCGAGTTATGACAAATTTAGCAAGGACACCTAAATCGGCCATTTTCTGAGATTTTGCTAAGGGGGGACCAAGGGAAAATGCTCAAAAAAGTAGGCCGACTATAGGGGCTTCAAAAACACCCTGGCGCAAATGGCATCATCTCCTAATTAGTATCCACTTGAATTGCAAACATAGGAGAACATTTTGCTGCAAACTGCGGCTCCATAAGTGTCCGTATAGCCGAGTTATGACAAATTTAGCAAGGACACCTAAATCGGCCATTTTCTGAGATTTTGCTAAGGGGGGACCAAGGGAAAATGCTCAAAAAAGTAGGCCGACTATAGGGGCTTCAAAAACACCCTGGCGCAAATGGCATCATCTCCTAATTAGTATCCACTTGAATTGCAAACATAGGAGAACATTTTGCTGCAAACTGCGGCTCCATAAGTGTCCGTATAGCCGAGTTATGACAAATTTAGCAAGGACACCTAAATCGGCCATTTTCTGAGATTTTGCTAAGGGGGGACCAAGGGAAAATGCTCAAAAAAGTAGGCAGACTATAGGGGCTTCTAAAACACCCTGGCGCAAATGGCATCATCTCCTAATTAGTATCCACTTGAAGTGCAAACATAGGAGAACATTTTGCTGCAAACTGCGGCTCCATAAGTGTCCGTATAGCCGAGTTATGACAAATTTAGCAAGGACACCTAAATCGGCCATTTTCTGAGATTTTGCTAAGGGGGGACCAAGGGAAAATCCTCAAAAAAGTAGGCAGACTATAGGGGCTTCAAAAACACCCTGGCGAAAATGGCATCAACTCCTAATTAGTATCCACTTGAAGTGCAAACATAGGAGAACATTTTGCTGCAAACTGCGGCTCCATAAGTGTCCGTATACCCGAGTTATGACAAAGTTAGCAACGACACCTAAATCGGCCATTTTCTGAGATTTTGCTAAGGGGAGACCAAGGGAAAATGCTCTAAAAAGTAGGCCGACTATAGGGGCTTCAAAAACACCCTGGCGCAAATGGCATCTTCTCCTTATTAGTATCCACTTGAAGTGCAAACATAGGAGAACATTTTGCTGCAAACTGCGGCTCCATAAGTGTCCGTATAGCCGAGTTATGACAAATTTAGCAAGGACACCTAAATCGGCCATTTTCTGAGATTTTGCTAAGGAGGGACCAAGGGAAAATCCTCAAAAAAGTAGGCCGACTATAGGGGCTTCAAAAACACCCTGGCGCAAATGGCATCATCTCCTAATTAGTATCCACTTGAAGTGCAAACATAGGAAAACATTTTGCTGCAAACTGCGGCTCCACAAGTGTCCGTATTGCCGAGTTATGACAAATTTAGCAAGGACACCTAAATTGGCCATTTTCTGAGAGTTTGCTAAGGGGGGACCAAGGGAAAATGCTCAAAAAAGTAGGCCGACTATAGGGGCTTCAAACACACTCTGGCGCAAATGGCATCATCTCCTAATTAGTATCCACTTGAAGTGCAAACATAGGAGAACATTTTGCTGCAAACTGCGGCTCCTTAAGTGTCCGTATAGCCGAGTTCTGACAAATTTAGCAAGGACACCTAAATCGGCCATTTTCTGAGATTTTGCTAAAGGGGGACCAAGGGAAAATGCTCAAAAAAGTAGGCCGACTATAGGGGCTTCAAACACACTCTGGCGCAAATGGCATCATCTCCTAATTAGTATCCACTTGAAGTGCAAACATAGGAGAACATTTTGCTGCAAACTGCGGCTCCTTAAGTGTCCGTATACCCGAGTTATGACAAAGTTAGCAACGACACCTAAATCGGCCATTTTCTGAGATTTTGCTAAGGGGGGACCAAGGGAAAATGCTCAAAAAAGTAGGCCGACTATAGAGGCTTCAAAACCACCCTGGCGCAAATGGCATCATCTCCTTATTGCTATCCACTTGAAGTGCAAACATAGGAGAACATTTTGCTGCAAACTGCGGCTCCATAAGTGTCCGTATAGCTGAGCTATGACAAATTTAGCAAGGACACCTAAATCAGCCATTTTCTGAGATTTTGCTAAGGGGGGACCAAGGGAAAATGCTCAAAAAAGTAGGCCGACTATAGGGGCTTCAAAAAAACCCTGGTGCAAATGGCATCATCTCCTAATTAGTATCCACTTGAAGTGCGAACATAGGAAAACATTTTGCTGCAAACTGCGGCTCCATAAGTGTCCGTATAGCCGAGCTATGACAAATTTAGCAAGGACACCTAAATCAGCCATTTTCTGAGATTTTGCTAAGGGGGGACCAAGGGAAAATGCTCAAAAAAGTAGGCCGACTATAGGGGCTTCAAAAAAACCCTGGTGCAAATGGCATCATCTCCTAATTAGTATCCACTTGAAGTGCGAACATAGGAAAACATTTTGCTGCAAACTGCGGCTCCATAAGTGTCCGTATAGCCGAGCTATGACAAATTTAGCAAGGACACCTAAATCGGCCATTTTCTGCGATTTTGCTAAGGGGGGGCCAAGGGAAAATGCTCAAAAAAGTAGGCCGACTATAGGGGCTTCAAAAACACCCTGGCGCAAAATGGCATGATCTTCTAATTAGTATCCACTTCAAGTGCAAACATAGGAGAACATTTTGCTGCAAACTGCGGCTCCATAAGTGTCCGTAGAGCCGAGTTATGACAAATTTAGCAAGGACACCTAAATCAGCCATTTTCTGAGATTTTGCTAAGGGGGGACCAAGGGAAAATGCTCAAAAAAGTAGGCCGACTATAGGGGCTTCAAAAACACCCCGGCGCAAATGGCATCATCTCGTAATTAGTATCCACTTGAAGTGCAAACATAGGAGAACATTTTGCTGCAAACTGCGGCTCCATAAGTGTCCGTATAGCCGAGTTATGACAAATTTAGCAAGGACACCTAAATCGGCCATTTTCTGAGATTTTGCTAAAGGGGGACCAAGCGAAAATGCTCAAAAACGTAGGCCGAATATAGGGGCTTCAAAAACACTCTGTCACAAATGGCATCATCTCCTAATTAGTATCCACTTGAAGTGCAAACATAGGAGAAAATTGTGCTGCAAACTGCGGCTCCATAAGTGTCCGTATAGCCGAGTTATGACAAATTTAGCAAGGACACCTAAATTGGCCATTTTCTGAGAGTTTGCTAAGGGGGGACCAAGCGAAAATGCTCAAAAACGTAGGCCGAATATAGGGGCTTCAAAAACACTCTGTCGCAAATGGCATCATCTCCTAATTAGTATCCACTTGAAGTGCAAACATAGGAGAAAATTGTGCTGCAAACTGCGGCTCCATAAGTGTCCGTATAGCCGAGTTATGACAAATTTAGCAAGGACACCTAAATGGGCCATTTTCTGAGATTTTGCTAAAGGGGGACCAAGGGAAAATGCTCAAAAAAGTAGGCAGACTATAGGGGCTTCTAAAACACCCTGGCGCAAATGGCATCATCTCCTAATTAGTATCCACTTGAAGTGCAAACATAGGAGAACATTTTTCTGCAAACTGCAGCTTTATAAGTGTCCGTATAGCCGAGTTATGACAAATTTAGCAAGGACACCTAAATTGGCCATTTTCTGAGAGTTTGCTAAGGGGGGACCAAGGGAAAATGCTCAAAAAAGTAGGCCGACTATAGGGGCTTCAAACACACTCTGGCGCAAATGGCATCATCTCCTAATTAGTATCCACTTGAAGTGCAAACATAGGAGAACATTTTGCTGCAAACTGCGGCTCCTTAAGTGTCCGTATAGCCGAGTTCTGACAAATTTAGCAAGGACACCTAAATCGGCCATTTTCTGAGATTTTGCTAAAGGGGGACCAAGGGAAAATGCTCAAAAAAGTAGGCCGACTATAGGGGCTTCAAACACACTCTGGCGCAAATGGCATCATCTCCTAATTAGTATCCACTTGAAGTGCAAACATAGGAGAACATTTTGCTGCAAACTGCGGCTCCTTAAGTGTCCGTATACCCGAGTTATGACAAAGTTAGCAACGACACCTAAATCGGCCATTTTCTGAGATTTTGCTAAGGGGGGACCAAGGGAAAATGCTCAAAAAAGTAGGCCGACTATAGGGGCTTCAAAACCACCCTGGCGCAAATGGCATCATCTCCTTATTGCTATCCACTTGAAGTGCAAACATAGGAGAACATTTTGCTGCAAACTGCGGCTCCATAAGTGTCCGTATAGCTGAGCTATGACAAATTTAGCAAGGACACCTAAATCAGCCATTTTCTGAGATTTTGCTAAGGGGGGACCAAGGGAAAATGCTCAAAAAAGTAGGCCGACTATAGGGGCTTCAAAAAAACCCTGGTGCAAATGGCATCATCTCCTAATTAGTATCCACTTGAAGTGCGAACATAGGAAAACATTTTGCTGCAAACTGCGGCTCCATAAGTGTCCGTATAGCCGAGCTATGACAAATTTAGCAAGGACACCTAAATCAGCCATTTTCTGAGATTTTGCTAAGGGGGGACCAAGGGAAAATGCTCAAAAAAGTAGGCCGACTATAGGGGCTTCAAAAAAACCCTGGTGCAAATGGCATCATCTCCTAATTAGTATCCACTTGAAGTGCGAACATAGGAAAACATTTTGCTGCAAACTGCGGCTCCATAAGTGTCCGTATAGCCGAGCTATGACAAATTTAGCAAGGACACCTAAATCGGCCATTTTCTGCGATTTTGCTAAGGGGGGGCCAAGGGAAAATGCTCAAAAAAGTAGGCCGACTATAGGGGCTTCAAAAACACCCTGGCGCAAAATGGCATGATCTTCTAATTAGTATCCACTTCAAGTGCAAACATAGGAGAACATTTTGCTGCAAACTGCGGCTCCATAAGTGTCCGTAGAGCCGAGTTATGACAAATTTAGCAAGGACACCTAAATCAGCCATTTTCTGAGATTTTGCTAAGGGGGGACCAAGGGAAAATGCTCAAAAAAGTAGGCCGACTATAGGGGCTTCAAAAACACCCCGGCGCAAATGGCATCATCTCGTAATTAGTATCCACTTGAAGTGCAAACATAGGAGAACATTTTGCTGCAAACTGCGGCTCCATAAGTGTCCGTATAGCCGAGTTATGACAAATTTAGCAAGGACACCTAAATCGGCCATTTTCTGAGATTTTGCTAAAGGGGGACCAAGCGAAAATGCTCAAAAACGTAGGCCGAATATAGGGGCTTCAAAAACACTCTGTCACAAATGGCATCATCTCCTAATTAGTATCCACTTGAAGTGCAAACATAGGAGAAAATTGTGCTGCAAACTGCGGCTCCATAAGTGTCCGTATAGCCGAGTTATGACAAATTTAGCAAGGACACCTAAATTGGCCATTTTCTGAGAGTTTGCTAAGGGGGGACCAAGCGAAAATGCTCAAAAACGTAGGCCGAATATAGGGGCTTCAAAAACACTCTGTCACAAATGGCATCATCTCCTAATTAGTATCCACTTGAAGTGCAAACATAGGAGAAAATTGTGCTGCAAACTGCGGCTCCATAAGTGTCCGTATAGCCGAGTTATGACAAATTTAGCAAGGACACCTAAATGGGCCATTTTCTGAGATTTTGCTAAAGGGGGACCAAGGGAAAATGCTCAAAAAAGTAGGCAGACTATAGGGGCTTCTAAAACACCCTGGCGCAAATGGCATCATCTCCTAATTAGTATCCACTTGAAGTGCAAACATAGGAGAACATTTTTCTGCAAACTGCAGCTTTATAAGTGTCCGTATAGCCGAGTTATGACAAATTTAGCAAGGACACCTAAATCGGCCATTTTCTGAGATTTTGCTAAGGGGGGACCAAGGGAAAATGCTCAAAAAAGTAGGCCGACTATAGGGGCTTCAAAAACACCCTGGCGCAAATGGCATCATCTCCTAATTAGTATCCACTTGAATTGCAAACATAGGAGAACATTTTGCTGCAAACTGCGGCTCCATAAGTGTCCGTATAGCCGAGTTATGACAAATTTAGCAAGGACACCTAAATCGGCCATTTTCTGAGATTTTGCTAAGGGGGGACCAAGGGAAAATGCTCAAAAAAGTAGGCCGACTATAGGGGCTTCAAAAACACCCTGGCGCAAATGGCATCATCTCCTAATTAGTATCCACTTAAATTGCAAACATAGGAGAACATTTTGCTGCAAACTGCGGCTCCATAAGTGTCCGTATAGCCGAGTTATGACAAATTTAGCAAGGACACCTAAATCGGCCATTTTCTGAGATTTTGCTAAGGGGGGACCAAGGGAAAATGCTCAAAAAAGTAGGCAGAATATAGGGGCTTCTAAAACACCCTGGCGCAAATGGCATCATCTCCTAATTAGTATCCACTTGAAGTGCAAACATAGGAGAACATTTTGCTGCAAACTGCGGCTCCATAAGTGTCCGTATAGCCGAGTTATGACAAATTTAGCAAGGACACCTAAATCGGCCATTTTCTGAGATTTTGCTAAGGGGGGACCAAGGGAAAATCCTCAAAAAAGTAGGCAGACTATAGGGGCTTCAAAAACACCCTGGCGAAAATGGCATCAACTCCTAATTAGTATCCACTTGAAGTGCAAACATAGGAGAACATTTTGCTGCAAACTGCGGCTCCATAAGTGTCCGTATACCCGAGTTATGACAAAGTTAGCAACGACACCTAAATCGGCCATTTTCTGAGATTTTGCTAAGGGGAGACCAAGGGAAAATGCTCTAAAAAGTAGGCCGACTATAGGGGCTTCAAAAACACCCTGGCGCAAATGGCATCTTCTCCTTATTAGTATCCACTTGAAGTGCAAACATAGGAGAACATTTTGCTGCAAACTGCGGCTCCATAAGTGTCCGTATAGCCGAGTTATGACAAATTTAGCAAGGACACCTAAATCGGCCATTTTCTGAGATTTTGCTAAGGAGGGACCAAGGGAAAATCCTCAAAAAAGTAGGCCGACTATAGGGGCTTCAAAAACACCCTGGCGCAAATGGCATCATCTCCTAATTAGTATCCACTTGAAGTGCAAACATAGGAAAACATTTTGCTGCAAACTGCGGCTCCACAAGTGTCCGTATTGCCGAGTTATGACAAATTTAGCAAGGACACCTAAATTGGCCATTTTCTGAGAGTTTGCTAAGGGGGGACCAAGGGAAAATGCTCAAAAAAGTAGGCCGACTATAGGGGCTTCAAACACACTCTGGCGCAAATGGCATCATCTCCTAATTAGTATCCACTTGAAGTGCAAACATAGGAGAACATTTTGCTGCAAACTGCGGCTCCTTAAGTGTCCGTATAGCCGAGTTCTGACAAATTTAGCAAGGACACCTAAATCGGCCATTTTCTGAGATTTTGCTAAAGGGGGACCAAGGGAAAATGCTCAAAAAAGTAGGCCGACTATAGGGGCTTCAAACACACTCTGGCGCAAATGGCATCATCTCCTAATTAGTATCCACTTGAAGTGCAAACATAGGAGAACATTTTGCTGCAAACTGCGGCTCCTTAAGTGTCCGTATACCCGAGTTATGACAAAGTTAGCAACGACACCTAAATCGGCCATTTTCTGAGATTTTGCTAAGGGGGGACCAAGGGAAAATGCTCAAAAAAGTAGGCCGACTATAGGGGCTTCAAAACCACCCTGGCGCAAATGGCATCATCTCCTTATTGCTATCCACTTGAAGTGCAAACATAGGAGAACATTTTGCTGCAAACTGCGGCTCCATAAGTGTCCGTATAGCTGAGCTATGACAAATTTAGCAAGGACACCTAAATCAGCCATTTTCTGAGATTTTGCTAAGGGGGGACCAAGGGAAAATGCTCAAAAAAGTAGGCCGACTATAGGGGCTTCAAAAAAACCCTGGTGCAAATGGCATCATCTCCTAATTAGTATCCACTTGAAGTGCGAACATAGGAAAACATTTTGCTGCAAACTGCGGCTCCATAAGTGTCCGTATAGCCGAGCTATGACAAATTTAGCAAGGACACCTAAATCAGCCATTTTCTGAGATTTTGCTAAGGGGGGACCAAGGGAAAATGCTCAAAAAAGTAGGCCGACTATAGGGGCTTCAAAAAAACCCTGGTGCAAATGGCATCATCTCCTAATTAGTATCCACTTGAAGTGCGAACATAGGAAAACATTTTGCTGCAAACTGCGGCTCCATAAGTGTCCGTATAGCCGAGCTATGACAAATTTAGCAAGGACACCTAAATCGGCCATTTTCTGCGATTTTGCTAAGGGGGGGCCAAGGGAAAATGCTCAAAAAAGTAGGCCGACTATAGGGGCTTCAAAAACACCCTGGCGCAAAATGGCATGATCTTCTAATTAGTATCCACTTCAAGTGCAAACATAGGAGAACATTTTGCTGCAAACTGCGGCTCCATAAGTGTCCGTATAGCCGAGTTATGACAAATTTAGCAAGGACACCTAAATCAGCCATTTTCTGAGATTTTGCTAAAGGGGGGACCAAGGGAAAATGCTCAAAAAAGTAGGCAGACTATAGGGGCTTAAAAAACACCCTGGCGCAAATGGCATCATCTCCTAATTAGTATCCACTTGAAGTGCAAACATAGGAGAACATTTTGCTGCAAACTGCGGCTCCATAAGTGTCCGTATAGCCGAGTTATGACAAATTTAGCAAGGACACCTAAATCAGCCATTTTCTGAGATTTTGCTAAGGGGGGACCAAGGGAAAATGCTCAAAAAAGTAGGCCGATTATAGGGGCTTCAAAAACACCCTGGCGCAAATGGCATCATCTCCTAATTAGTATCCACTTGAAGTGCGAACATAGCAAAACATTTTGCTGCAAACTGCGGCTCCATAAGTGTCCGTATAGCCGAGCTATGACAAATTTAGCAAGGACACCTAAATCGGCCATTTTCTGAGATTTTGCTAAGGGGGGACCAAGGGAAAATGCTCAAAAAAGTAGGCCGACTATAGGGACTTCAAAAACACCCTGGCGCAAAATGGCATCATCTTCTAATTAGTATCCACTTCAAGTGCAAACATAGGAGAACATTTTGCTGCAAACTGCGACTCCATAAGTGTCCGTAGAGCCGAGCTATGACAAATTTAGCAAGGACACCTAAATGGGCCACTTTCTGAGATTTTGCTAAGGGGGGACCAAGGGAAAATGCTCAAAAAAGTAGGCCGACTATAGGGGCTTAAAAAACAACCTGGCGCAAATGCCATCATCTCCTAATTAGTATCCGCTTGAAGTGCAAACACAGGAGAACATTTTGCTGCAAACTGCGGCTCCATAAGTATCCGTATAGCCGAGTTATGACAAATTTAGCAAGGACACCTAAATCAGCCATTTTCTGAGATTTTGCTAAGGGGGGACCAAGGGAAAATGCTCAAAAAAGTAGGCCGACTATACGGGCTTCAAAAAAACCCTGGTGGAAATGGCATCATCACCTAATTAGAATCCGCTTGAAGTGCAAACATAGGAGAACATTTTGCTGCAAACTGTGGCTCCATAAGTGTCCGTATAGCCGAGTTATGACAAATTTAGCAAGGACACCTAAATCGGCCATTTTCTGAGATTTTGCTAAAGGGGGACCAAGGGAAAATGCTCAAAAAAGTAGGCCGACTATAGGGGCTTAAAAAACAACCTGGCGCAAATGGCATCATCTCTTAATTAGTATCCACTTGAAGTGCAAACATAGGAGAACATTTTTCTGCAAACTGCGGCTCCATAAGTGTCCGTAGAGCCGAGTTATGACAAATTTAGCAAGGACACCTAAATCAGCCATTTTCTGAGATTTTGCTAAGGGGGGACCAAGGGAAAATGCTCAAAAAAGTAGGCCGACTATAGGGGCTTCAAAAACACCCCGGCGCAAATGGCATCATCTCGTAATTAGTATCCACTTGAAGTGCAAACATAGGAGAACATTTTGCTGCAAACTGCGGCTCCATAAGTGTCCGTATAGCCGAGTTATGACAAATTTAGCAAGGACACCTAAATCGGCCATTTTCTGAGATTTTGCTAAAGGGGGACCAAGCGAAAATGCTCAAAAACGTAGGCCGAATATAGGGGCTTCAAAAACACTCTGTCACAAATGGCATCATCTCCTAATTAGTATCCACTTGAAGTGCAAACATAGGAGAAAATTGTGCTGCAAACTGCGGCTCCATAAGTGTCCGTATAGCCGAGTTATGACAAATTTAGCAAGGACACCTAAATTGGCCATTTTCTGAGAGTTTGCTAAGGGGGGACCAAGCGAAAATGCTCAAAAACGTAGGCCGAATATAGGGGCTTCAAAAACACTCTGTCACAAATGGCATCATCTCCTAATTAGTATCCACTTGAAGTGCAAACATAGGAGAAAATTGTGCTGCAAACTGCGGCTCCATAAGTGTCCGTATAGCCGAGTTATGACAAATTTAGCAAGGACACCTAAATGGGCCATTTTCTGAGATTTTGCTAAAGGGGGACCAAGGGAAAATGCTCAAAAAAGTAGGCAGACTATAGGGGCTTCTAAAACACCCTGGCGCAAATGGCATCATCTCCTAATTAGTATCCACTTGAAGTGCAAACATAGGAGAACATTTTTCTGCAAACTGCAGCTTTATAAGTGTCCGTATAGCCGAGTTATGACAAATTTAGCAAGGACACCTAAATCGGCCATTTTCTGAGATTTTGCTAAAGGGGGACCAAGGGAAAATGCTCAAAAAAGTAGGCCTACTATAGGGGCTTAAAAAACAACCTGGCGCAAATGGCATCATCTCCTAATTAGTATCCACTTGAAGTGCAAACATAGGAGAACATTTTGCTGCAAACTGCGGCTCCATAAGTGTCCGTATAGCAGAGTTCTGACAAATTTAGCAAGGACACCTAAATCGGCCATTTTCTGAGATTTTGCTAAGGGGGGACCAAGGGAAAATGCTCAAAAAAGGAGTCCAACTATAGGGGCTTCAAAAACACCCTGCCGCAAATGGCATCAACTCCTAATTAGTATCCACTTGAAGTGCAAACATAGGAGAACATTTTGCTGCAAACTGCGGCTCCATAAGTGTCCGTATACCCGAGTTATGACAAAGTTAGCAACGACACCTAAATCGGCCATTTTCTGAGATTTTGCTAAGGGGGGACCAAGGGAAAATGCTCAAAAAAGTAGGCCGACTATAGGGGCTTCAAAAACACCTTGGCGCAAATGGCATCATCTCCTTATTAGTATCCACTTGAAGTGCAAACATAGGAGAACATTTTGCTGCAAACTGCGGCTCCATAAGTGTCCGTATAGCCGAGTTATGACAAATTTAGCAAGGACACCTAAATCGGCCATTTTCTGAGATTTTCCTAAGGGGGGACCAAGGGAAAATGCTCAAAAAAGTAGGCCGACTATAGGGGCTTCAAAAAAACCCTGGCGCAAATGGCATCATCTCTTAATTAGTATCCACTTGAAGTGCAAACATAGGAAAACATTTTGCTGCAAACTGCGGCTCCACAAGTGTCCGTATTGCCGAGTTATGACAAATTTAGCAAGGACACCTAAATTGGCCATTTTCTGAGAGTTTGCTAAGGGGGGACCAAGGGAAAATGCTCAAAAACGTAGGCCGACTATAGGGGCTTCAAAAACACTCTGTCGCAAATGGCATCATCTCCTAATTAGTATCCACTTGAATTGCAAACATAGGAGAACATTTTGCTGCAAACTGCGGCTCCATAAGTGTCCGTATAGCCGAGTTATGACAAATTTAGCAAGGACACCTAAATTGGCCATTTTCTGACATTTTGCTAAGGGGGGACCAAGGGAAAATGCTCAAAAACGTAGGCCGACTATAGGGGCTTCAAAAACACTCTGGCGCAAATAGCATCATCTCCTAATTAGTGTCCACGTGAATTGCAAACATAGGAGAACATTTTGCTCCAAACTGCGGCTCCATAAGTGTCCGTATAGCCGAGTTATGACAAATTTAGCAAGGACACCTAAATCGGCCATTTTCTGAGATTTTGCTAAGGGGGGACCAAGGGAAAATGCTCCAAAAAGTAGGCAGACTATAGGGGCTTCTTAAACATCCTGGCGCAAATGGCATCATCTCATAATTAGTATCCACTTGAAGTGCAAACATAGGAGAACATTTTTCTGCAAATTGCAGCTCCATAAGTGTCCGTATAGCCAAGTTATGACAAATTTAGCAAGGACACCTAAATTCGCCATTTTCTGAGAGTTTGCTAAGGGGGGACCAAGGGAAAATGCTCAAAAAAGTAGGCCGACTATAGGGGCTTCAAACACACTCTGGCGCAAATGGCATCATCTCTTAATTAGTATCCACTTCAAGTGCAAACATAGGAGAACATTTTGCTGCAAACTGCGGCTCCATAAGTGTCCGTATAGCCGAGCTATGACAAATTTAGCAAGGACACCTAAATCAGCCATTTTCTGAGATTTTGCTAAGGGGGACCAAGGGAAAATGCTCAAAAAAGTAGGCCGACTATAGGGGCTTCAAAAACACCCTGGCGCAAATGGCATCATCTCCTAATTAGTATCCACTTGAAGCGCAAACATAGGAGAACATTTTGCTGCAAACTGTGGCTCCATAAGTGTCCGTATAGCCGAGTTATGACAAATTTAGCAAGGACACCTAAATCGGCCATTTTCTGAGATTTTGCTAAGGGGGGACCAAGGGAAAATGCTCAAAAAAGTAGGCCGACTATAGGGACTTCAAAAACACCCTGGCGCAAAATGGCATCATCTTCTAATTAGTATCCACTTCAAGTGCAAACATAGGAGAACATTTTGCTGCAAACTGCGACTCCATAAGTGTCCGTAGAGCCGAGCTATGACAAATTTAGCAAGGACACCTAAATGGGCCATTTTCTGAGATTTTGCTAAGGGGGGACCAAGGGAAAATGCTCAAAAAAGTAGGCCGACTATAGGGGCTTAAAAAACAACCTGGCGCAAATGGCATCATCTCCTAATTAGTATCCACTTGAAGTGCAAACATAGGAGAACATTTTGCTGCAAACTGCGGCTCCATAAGTGTCCGTATAGCAGAGTTCTGACAAATTTAGCAAGGACACCTAAATCGGCCATTTTCTGAGATTTTGCTAAGGGGGGACCAAGGGAAAATGCTCAAAAAAGGAGTCCAACTATAGGGGCTTCAAAAACACCCTGGCGCAAATGGCATCAACTCCTAATTAGTATCCACTTGAAGTGCAAACATAGGAGAACATTTTGCTGCAAACTGCGGCTCCATAAGTGTCCGTATACCCGAGTTATGACAAAGTTAGCAACGACACCTAAATCGGCCATTTTCTGAGATTTTGCTAAGGGGGGACCAAGGGAAAATGCTCAAAAAAGTAGGCCGACTATAGGGGCTTCAAAAACACCCTGGCGCAAATGGCATCATCTCCTTATTAGTATCCACTTGAAGTGCAAACATAGGAGAACATTTTGCTGCAAACTGCGGCTCCATAAGTGTCCGTATAGCCGAGTTATGACAAATTTAGCAAGGACACCTAAATCGGCCATTTTCTGAGATTTTCCTAAGGGGGGACCAAGGGAAAATGCTCAAAAAAGTAGGCCGACTATAGGGGCTTTAAAAACACCCTAGCGCAAATGGCGTCATCTCCTAATTAGTATCCACTTGAAGTGCAAACATAGGAGAACATTTTGCTGCAAACTGCGGCTCCATAAGTGTCCGAATAGCCAAGCTATGACAAATTTAGCAAGGACACATAAATCGGCCATTTTCTGAGATTTTGCTAAGGGGCGAAAAAGGGAAAACGCTCAAAAAAGTAGGCCGACTATAGGGGCTTCAAAAACACCCTGGCGCAAATGGCATCATCTCCTAATTAGTATACACTTGAAGTGCAAACATAGGAGAACATTTTGCTGCAAACTGCGGCTCCATAAGTGTCCGTATAGCCGAGCTATGACAAATTTAGCAAGGACACCTAAATCGGCCATTTTCTGACATTTTGCTAAGGGGGGACCAAGGGAAAATGCTCAAAAAAAAAGGCCGATTATAGGGGCTTCAAAAACACCCTGGCGCAAATGGCATCATCTCCTAATTAGTATCCACTTGAAGTGCAAACATAGGAGAACATTTTGCTGCAAACTGCGGCTCCATAAGTGTCCGAATACCCGAGCTATGACAAATTTAGCAAGGACACCTAAATCGGCCATTTTCTGAGATTTTGCTAAGGGGGGACCAAGGGAAAATGCTCAAAAACGTTGGCCGACTATAGGGGCTTCAAAAACACCCTGGCGCAAATGGCATCATCTGCTAATTAGTATCCACTTGAAGTGCAAACATAGGAGAACATTTTGCTGCAAACTGCGGCTCCATAAGTGTCCGTATAGCCGAGCTATGACAAATTTAGCAAGGACACCTAAATCGGCCATTTTCTGAGATTTTGCTAAGGGGCGACCAACAAAAAATGCTCAAAAAAGTAGGCCGAATATAGGGGCTTCAAAAACACCCTGGCGCAAATGGCATCATCTCCTAATTAGTATCCACTTGAAGTGCAAACATAGGAGAACATTTTGCTGCAAACTGCGGCTGCATAAGTGTCCGTATAGCCGAGCTATGACAAATTTAGCAAGGACACATAAATCGGCCATTTTCTGAGATTTTGCTAAGGGGCGACAAAGGGAAAATGCTCAAAAAAGTAGGCCGACTATAGGGGCATTACAAACACCCTGGCGAAAATGGCATCATCTCCTAATTAGTATCCACTTGAAGTGCAAATATAGGAGAACATTTTGCTGCAAACTGCGGCTCCATAAGTGTTTGTATAGCCGAGCTATGACAAATTTAGCAAGGACACCTAAATCGGCCATTTTCTGAGATTTTGCTAAGGGGCGACCAAGGGAAAATGCTCAAAAAAGTGGGCCGATTATAGGGGCTTCAAAAACACCCTGGCGCAAATAGCATCATCTCCTAATTAGTATCCACTTGAAGTGCAAACATAGGAGAACATTTTGCTGCAAACTGCGGCTCCATAAGTTTCCTTATAGCCGAGCTATGACAAATTTAACAAGGAAACCTAAATCGGCCATTTTCTGAGATTTTGCTAAGGGAAGACCAAGGGAAAATGCTAAAAAAAGTAGGCCGACTATAGGGGCTTCAAAAACACCCTGGCGCAAATGGCATTATCTCCTAATTAGTATCCAGTTGATGTGCAAACATAGGAGACATTTTGCTGCAAACTGCGGCTCCATAAATGTCCGTATAGCCGAGCTATAACAAATTTAGCAAGGACACCTAAATCGGCCATTTTCTGAGATTTTGCTAAGGGGGGACCAAGGGAAAATGCTCAAAAAAGTAGGCCGACTATAGGGGCTTCAAAAACACCCTTGCGCAAATAGCATTATCTCCTAATTAATATCCACTTCAAGTGCAAACATAGGAGAACATTTTACTGCAAACTGCGGCTCCATAAGTGTCCGTATAGCCGAGCTATGACAAATTTAGCAAGGACACCTAAATCGGCCATTTTCTGAGATTTTGCTAAGGGGGGACCAAGGGAAAATGCTCAAAAAAGTTTGGCGACTATAGGGGCTTCAAAAACACCCTGGCGCAAATGGCATCATCTGCTAATTAGTATCCACTTGAAGTGCAAACATAGGAGAACATTTTGCTGCAAACTGCGGCTCCATAAGTGTCCAAATACCCGAGCTATGACAAATTTAGCAAGGACACCTAAATCGGCCATTTTCTGAGATTTTGCTAAGGGGGGACCACGAGAAAATCCTCAAAAAAGTAGGCCGACTATAGGGGCTTCAAAAACACCCTGGCGCAAATGGCATCATCTCATAATTAGTATCCACTTCAACTGCAAACATAGGAGAACATTTTGCTGCAAACTGCGGCTCCATAAGTGTCCGTATAGCCGAGCTATGACAAATTTAGCAAGGACACCTATATCGGCCATTTTCTGAGATTTTGCTAAGGGGTGACCAAGGGAAAATGCTCAAAAAAGTAGGCCGACTATAGGGGCTTCAAAAAGACCCTGGCGCAAATGGCATCATCTCCTAATTAGCATCCACTTGAAGTGCAAACCTAGGAAAACATTTTGCTGCAAACTGCGGCTCCATAAGTTTCCGTATAGCCGAGCTATGACAAATTTAGCAAGGAAACCTAAATAGGCCATTGTCTGAGATTTTGCTAAGGGGGGACCAAGGGAAAATGCTCAAAAAAGTACGCCGACTATAGGGGCTTCAAAAACACCCTGGCGCAAATGGCATCATCTGCTAATTAGTATCCACTTGAAGTGCAAACATAGGAGAACATTTTGCTGCAAACTGCGGCTCCATAAGTGTCCGTATAGCCGAGCTATGACAAATTTAGCAAGGACACCTAAATCGGCCATTTTCTGAGATTTTGCTAAGGGGCGACCAACAAAAAATGCTCAAAAAAGTAGGCCGAATATAGGGGCTTCAAAAACACCCTGGCGCAAATGGCATCATCTCCTAATTAGTATCCACTTGAAGTGCAAACATAGGAGAACATTTTGCTGCAAACTGCGGCTGCATAAGTGTCCGTATAGCCGAGCTATGACAAATTTAGCAAGGACACATAAATCGGCCATTTTCTGAGATTTTGCTAAGGGGCGACAAAGGGAAAATGCTCAAAAAAGTAGGCCGACTATAGGGGCATTACAAACACCCTGGCGAAAATGGCATCATCTCCTAATTAGTATCCACTTGAAGTGCAAATATAGGAGAACATTTTGCTGCAAACTGCGGCTCCATAAGTGTTTGTATAGCCGAGCTATGACAAATTTAGCAAGGACACCTAAATCGGCCATTTTCTGAGATTTTGCTAAGGGGCGACCAAGGGAAAATGCTCAAAAAAGTGGGCCGATTATAGGGGCTTCAAAAACACCCTGGCGCAAATAGCATCATCTCCTAATTAGTATCCACTTGAAGTGCAAACATAGGAGAACATTTTGCTGCAAACTGCGGCTCCATAAGTTTCCTTATAGCCGAGCTATGACAAATTTAACAAGGAAACCTAAATCGGCCATTTTCTGAGATTTTGCTAAGGGAAGACCAAGGGAAAATGCTAAAAAAAGTAGGCCGACTATAGGGGCTTCAAAAACACCCTGGCGCAAATGGCATTATCTCCTAATTAGTATCCAGTTGATGTGCAAACATAGGAGACATTTTGCTGCAAACTGCGGCTCCATAAATGTCCGTATAGCCGAGCTATAACAAATTTAGCAAGGACACCTAAATCGGCCATTTTCTGAGATTTTGCTAAGGGGGGACCAAGGTAAAATGCTCAAAAAAGTTTGGCGACTATAGGGGCTTCAAAAACACCCTGGCGCAAATGGCATCATCTGCTAATTAGTATCCACTTGAAGTGCAAACATAGGAGAACTTTTTGCTGCAAACTGCGGCTCCATAAGTGTCCAAATACCCGAGCTATGACAAATTTAGCAAGGACACCTAAATCGGCCATGTTCTGAGATTTTGCTAAGGGGGGACCACGAGAAAATCCTCAAAAAAGTAGGCCGACTATAGGGGCTTCAAAAACACCCTGGCGCAAATGGCATCATCTCATAATTAGTATCCACTTCAACTGCAAACATAGGAGAACATTTTGCTGCAAACTGCGGCTCCATAAGTGTCCGTATAGCCGAGCTATGACAAATTTAGCAAGGACACCTATATCGGCCATTTTCTGAGATTTTGCTAAGGGGTGACCAAGGGAAAATGCTCAAAAAAGTAGGCCGACTATAGGGGCTTCAAAAAGACCCTGGCGCAAATGGCATCATCTCCTAATTAGCATCCACTTGAAGTGCAAACCTAGGAAAACATTTTCCTGCAAACTGCGGCTCCATAAGTTTCCGTATAGCCGAGCTATGACAAATTTAGCAAGGAAACCTAAATAGGCCATTGTCTGAGATTTTGCTAAGGGGGGACCAAGGGAAAATGCTCAAAAAAGTACGCCGACTATAGGGGCTTCAAAAACACCCTGGCGCAAATGGCATCATCTCCTAATAAGTATCCACTCCAAGTGCAAACATAGGAGAACATTTTGCTGCAAACTGCGGCTCCATAAGTGTCCGTATAGCCGAGGTATGAGAAATTGAGCAAGCACACCTAAATCGGCCATTGTCTGAGATTTTGCTAAGGGGGGACCAAGGGAAAATGCTCAAAAAAGTACGCCGACTATAGGGGCTTCGAAAACACCCTGGCGCAAATGGGATCATCTCTTAATTAGTAGCCACTTAAAGTGCAAACATAGGAGAACATTTTGCTGCAAACTGCGGCTCCATAAGTGTCCGTATAGCCGAGCTATGACAAATTTAGCAAGGACACCTAAATCGGCCATTTTCTGAGATTTTGCTAAGGGGGCACCAAGGGAAAATGCTCAAAAAAGTAGGCCGACTATAGGGGCTTCAAACACACCCTGGCGCAAATGGCATCATCTCCTAATTAGTATCCACTTGAAGTGCAAACATAGGAGAACAGTTTGCTGCAAACTGCGGCTCCATAAGTGTCCGTATAGCCGAGCTATGAGAAATTTAGCAACGACACCTAAATCGGCCATTTTCTGAGATTTTGCTAAGGGGCGAACAAGGGAAAATGCTCAAAAAAGTAGGCCGAAAATAGGGGCTTCAAAAACACCCTAGCGCAAATGGCATCATCTCCTAATTAGTATCCACTTCAAGTGCAAACATAGGAGAACATTTTGCTGCAAACTGCGGCTCCATAAGTGTCCGTATAGCCGAGCTATGACAAATTTAGCAAGGACACCTAAATCGGCCATTTTCTAAGATTTTGCTAAGGGGCGAGCAAGGGAAAATGCTCAAAAAAGTAGGCCGAATATAGGGGCTTCAAAAACACCCTGGCGATAATGGCAGCATCTCCTAATTAGTATCCACTTGAAGTGCAAACATAGGAGAACATTTTGCTGCAAACTGCGGCTCCATAAGTGTCCGAATACCCGAGCTATGACAAATTTAGCAAGGACACCTAAATCGGCCATTTTCTGAGATTTTGCTAAGGGGGCACCAAGGGAAAATGCTCAAAAAAGTAGGCCGACTATAGGGGCTTCAAAAACACCCTGGCGCAAATGGCATCATCTCCTAATTAGTATCCGCTTCAAGTGCAAACATAGGAGAACATTTTGCTGCAAACTGCAGCTCCATAAGTGTTCGTATAGCCGAGCTATGACAAATTTAGCAAGGACACCTAAATCGGCCATTTTCTGAGATTTTGCTAAGGGGCGACCAAGGGAAAATGCTCAAAAAAGTAGGCCGACTAGAGGGGCTTCAAAAACACCCTAGCGCAAATGGCATCATCTGCTTATTAGTATCCACTTGAAGTGCAAACATAGGAGAACATTTTGCTGCAAACTGTGGCTCCATAAGTGTCCAAATACCCGAGCTATGACAAATTTAGCAAGGACACCTAAATCGGCCATTTTCTGAGATTTTGCTAAGGGGGGACCACGAGAAAATGCTCAAAAAAGTAGGCCGACTATAGGGGCTTCAAAAACACCCTGGCGCAAATGGCATCATCTCATAATTAGTATCCACTTCAACTGCAAACATAGGAGAACATTTTGCTGCAAACTGCGGCTCCATAAGTGTCCGTATAGCCGAGCTATGACAAATTTAGCAAGGACAACTAAATCGGCCATTTTCTGAGATTTTGCTAAGGGGCGACCAAAGGAAAATGCTCAAAAAAGTAGGCCGACTATAGGGGCTTCAAAAACACCTTGGCGCAAATGGCATCATCTCCTAATTAGCATCCACTTGAAGTGCTAACATAGGAGAACATTTTGCTGCAAACTGTGGCTCCATAAGTTTCCGTATAGCAGAGTTCTGACAAATTTAGCAAGGACACCTAAATCGGCCATTTTCTGAGATTTTGCTAAGGGGGGACCAAGGGAAAATGCTCAAAAAAGGAGTCCAACTATAGGGGCTTCAAAAACACCCTGGCGCAAATGGCATCAACTCCTAATTAGTATCCACTTGAAGTGCAAACATAGGAGAACATTTTGCTGCAAACTGCGGCTCCATAAGTGTCCGTATACCCGAGTTATGACAAAGTTAGCAACGACACCTAAATCGGCCATTTTCTGAGATTTTGCTAAGGGGGGACCAAGGGAAAATGCTCAAAAAAGTAGGCCGACTATAGGGGCTTCAAAAACACCCTGGCGCAAATGGCATCATCTCCTTATTAGTATCCACTTGAAGTGCAAACATAGGAGAACATTTTGCTGCAAACTGCGGCTCCATAAGTGTCCGTATAGCCGAGTTATGACAAATTTAGCAAGGACACCTAAATCGGCCATTTTCTGAGATTTTCCTAAGGAGGGACCAAGGGAAAATGCTCAAAAAAGTAGGCCGACTATAGGGGCTTCAAAAACACCCTAGCGCAAATGGCATCATCTCCTAATTAGTATCCACTTGAAGTGCAAACATAGGAGAACATTTTGCTGCAAACTGCGCCTCCATAAGTGTCCGAATAGCCAAGCTATGACAAATTTAGCAAGGACACATAAATCGGCCATTTTCTGAGATTTTGCTAAGGGGCGAAAAAGGGAAAATGCTCAAAAAAGTAGGCCGACTATAGGGGCTTCAAAAACACCCTGGCGCAAATGGCATCATCTCCTAATTAGTATACACTTGAAGTGCAAACATAGGAGAACATTTTGCTGCAAACTGCGGCTCCATAAGTGTCCGTATAGCCGAGCTATGACAAATTTAGCAAGGACACCTAAATCGGCCATTTTCTGACATTTTGCTAAGGGGGGACCAAGGGAAAATGCTCAAAAAAGGAGTCCAACTATAGGGGCTTCAAAAACACCCTGGCGCAAATGGCATCAACTCCTAATTAGTATCCACTTGAAGTGCAAACATAGGAGAACATTTTGCTGCAAACTGCGGCTCCATAAGTGTCCGTATACCCGAGTTATGACAAAGTTAGCAACGACACCTAAATCGGCCATTTTCTGAGATTTTGCTAAGGGGGGACCAAGGGAAAATGCTCAAAAAAGTAGGCCGACTATAGGGGCTTCAAAAACACCCTGGCGCAAATGGCATCATCTCCTTATTAGTATCCACTTGAAGTGCAAACATAGGAGAACATTTTGCTGCAAACTGCGGCTCCATAAGTGTCCGTATAGCCGAGTTATGACAAATTTAGCAAGGACACCTAAATCGGCCATTTTCTGAGATTTTCCTAAGGGGGGACCAAGGGAAAATGCTCAAAAAAGTAGGCCGACTATAGGGGCTTCAAAAACACCCTAGCGCAAATGGCATCATCTCCTAATTAGTATCCACTTGAAGTGCAAACATAGGAGAACATTTTGCTGCAAACTGCGCCTCCATAAGTGTCCGAATAGCCAAGCTATGACAAATTTAGCAAGGACACATAAATCGGCCATTTTCTGAGATTTTGCTAAGGGGCGAAAAAGGGAAAATGCTCAAAAAAGTAGGCCGACTATAGGGGCTTCAAAAACACCCTGGCGCAAATGGCATCATCTCCTAATTAGTATACACTTGAAGTGCAAACATAGGAGAACATTTTGCTGCAAACTGCGGCTCCATAAGTGTCCGTATAGCCGAGCTATGACAAATTTAGCAAGGACACCTAAATCGGCCATTTTCTGACATTTTGCTAAGGGGCGACCAAGGGAAAATGCTCAAAAAAGTAGGCCGACTAGAGGGGCTTCAAAAACACCCTAGCGCAAATGGCATCATCTGCTTATTAGTATCCACTTGAAGTGCAAACATAGGAGAACATTTTGCTGCAAACTGCGGCTCCATAAGTGTCCGTATACCCGAGTTATGACAAAGTTAGCAACGACACCTAAATCGGCCATTTTCTGAGATTTTGCTAAGGGGGGACCAAGGGAAAATGCTCAAAAAAGTAGGCCGACTATAGGGGCTTCAAAAACACCCTGGCGCAAATGGCATCATCTCCTTATTAGTATCCACTTGAAGTGCAAACATAGGAGAACATTTTGCTGCAAACTGCGGCTCCATAAGTGTCCGTATAGCCGAGTTATGACAAATTTAGCAAGGACACCTAAATCGGCCATTTTCTGAGATTTTCCTAAGGGGGGACCAAGGGAAAATGCTCAAAAAAGTAGGCCGACTATAGGGGCTTCAAAAACACCCTAGCGCAAATGGCATCATCTCCTAATTAGTATCCACTTGAAGTATAAACATAGGAGAACATTTTGCTGCAAACTGCGCCTCCATAAGTGTCCGAATAGCCAAGCTATGACAAATTTAGCAAGGACACATAAATCGGCCATTTTCTGAGATTTTGCTAAGGGGCGAAAAAGGGAAAATGCTCAAAAAAGTAGGCCGACTATAGGGGCTTCAAAAACACCCTGGCGCAAATGGCATCATCTCCTAATTAGTATACACTTGAAGTGCAAACATAGGAGAACATTTTGCTGCAAACTGCGGCTCCATAAGTGTCCGTATAGCCGAGCTATGACAAATTTAGCAAGGACACCTAAATCGGCCATTTTCTGACATTTTGCTAAAGGGGGACCAAGGGAAAATGCTCAAAAAAAAAGGCCGATTATAGGGGCTTCAAAAACACCCTGGCGCAAATGGCATCATCTCCTAATTAGTATCCACTTGAAGTGCAAACATAGGAGAACATTTTGCTGCAAACTGCGGCTCCATAAGTGTCCGAATACCCGAGCTATGACAAATTTAGCAAGGACACCTAAATCGGCCATTTTCTGAGATTTTGCTGAGGGGGGACCAAGGGAAAATGCTCAAAAACGTTGGCCGACTATAGGGGCTTCAAAAACACCCTGGCGCAAATGGCATCATCTGCTAATTAGTATCCACTTGAAGTGCAAACATAGGAGAACATTTTGCTGCAAACTGCGGCTCCATAAGTGTCCGTATAGCCGAGCTATGACAAATTTAGCAAGGACACCTAAATCGGCCATTTTCTGAGATTTTGCTAAGGGGCGACCAACAAAAAATGCTCAAAAAAGTAGGCCGAATATAGGGGCTTCAAAAACACCCTGGCGCAAATGGCATCATCTCCTAATTAGTATCCACTTGAAGTGCAAACATAGGAGAACATTTTGCTGCAAACTGCGGCTGCATAAGTGTCCGTATAGCCGAGCTATGACAAATTTAGCAAGGACACATAAATCGGCCATTTTCTGAGATTTTGCTAAGGGGCGACAAAGGGAAAATGCTCAAAAAAGTAGGCCGACTATAGGGGCTTCCAAAACACCCTGGCGAAAATGGCATCATCTCCTAATTAGTATCCACTTGAAGTGCAAATATAGGAGAACATTTTGCTGCAAACTGCGGCTCCATAAGTGTCCGTATAGCCGAGCTATGACAAATTTAGCAAGGACACCTAAATCGGCCATTTTCTGAGATTTTGCTAAGGGGCGACCAAGGGAAAATGCTCAAAAAAGTGGGCCGATTATAGGGGCTTCAAAAACACCCTGGCGCAAATAGCATCATCTCCTAATTAGTATCCACTTGAAGTGCAAACATAGGAGAACATTTTGCTGCAAACTGCGGCTCCATAAGTTTCCTTATAGCCGAGCTATGACAAATTTAACAAGGAAACCTAAATCGGCCATTTTCTGAGATTTTGCTAAGGGAAGACCAAGGGAAAATGCTAAAAAAAGTAGGCCGACTATAGGGGCTTCAAAAACACCCTGGCGCAAATGGCATTATCTCCTAATTAGTATCCAGTTGATGTGCAAACATAGGAGACATTTTCCTGCAAACTGCGGCTCCATAAATGTCCGTATAGCCGAGCTATAACAAATTTAGCAAGGACACCTAAATCGGCCATTTTCTGAGATTTTGCTAAGGGGGGACCAAGGGAAAATGCTCAAAAAAGTAGGCCGACTATAGGGGCTTCAAAAACACCCTTGCGCAAATAGCATTATCTCCTAATTAATATCCACTTCAAGTGCAAACATAGGAGAACATTTTACTGCAAACTGCGGCTCCATAAGTGTCCGTATAGCCGAGCTATGACAAATTTAGCAAGGACACCTAAATCGGCCATTTTCTGAGATTTTGCTAAGGGGGGACCAAGGGAAAATGCTCAAAAAAGTTTGGCAACTATAGGGGCTTCAAAAACACCCTGGCGCAAATGGCATCATCTGCTAATTAGTATCCACTTGAAGTGCAAACATAGGAGAACATTTTGCTGCAAACTGCGGCTCCATAAGTGTCCAAATACCCGAGCTATGACAAATTTAGCAAGGACACCTAAATCGGCCATTTTCTGAGATTTTGCTAAGGGGGGACCACGAGAAAATCCTCAAAAAAGTAGGCCGACTATAGGGGCTTCAAAAACACCCTGGCGCAAATGGCATCATCTCATAATTAGTATCCACTTCAACTGCAAACATAGGAGAACATTTTGCTGCAAACTGCGGCTCCATAAGTGTCCGTATAGCCGAGCTATGACAAATTTAGCAAGGACACCTATATCGGCCATTTTCTGAGATTTTGCTAAGGGGTGACCAAGGGAAAATGCTCAAAAAAGTAGGCCGACTATAGGGGCTTCAAAAAGACCCTGGCGCAAATGGCATCATCTCCTAATTAGCATCCACTTGAAGTGCAAACCTAGGAAAACATTTTGCTGCAAACTGCGGCTCCATAAGTTTCCGTATAGCCGAGCTATGACAAATTTAGCAAGGAAACCTAAATAGGCCATTGTCTGAGATTTTGCTAAGGGGGGACCAAGGGAAAATGCTCAAAAAAGTACGCCGACTATAGGGGCTTCAAAAACACCCTGGCGCAAATGGCATCATCTCCTAATAAGTATCCACTCCAAGTGCAAACATAGGAGAACATTTTGCTGCAAACTGCGGCTCCATAAGTGTCCGTATAGCCGAGGTATGAGAAATTGAGCAAGGACACCTAAATCGGCCATTGTCTGAGATTTTGCTAAGGGGGGACCAAGGGAAAATGCTCAAAAAAGTACGCCGACTATAGGGGCTTCAAAAACACCCTGGCGCAAATGGGATCATCTCTTAATTAGTAGCCACTTAAAGTGCAAACATAGGAGAACATTTTGCTGCAAACTGCGGCTCCATAAGTGTCCGTATAGCCGAGCTATGACAAATTTAGCAAGGACACCTAAATCGGCCATTTTCTGAGATTTTGCTAAGGGGGCACCAAGGGAAAATGCTCAAAAAAGTAGGCCGACTATAGGGGCTTCAAACACACCCTGGCGCAAATGGCATCATCTCCTAATTAGTATACACTTGAAGTGCAAACATAGGAGAACAGTTTGCTGCAAACTGCGGCTCCATAAGTGTCCGTATAGCCGAGCTATGACAAATTTAGCAAGGACACCTAAATCGGCCATTTTCTGAGATTTTGCTAAGGGGCGAACAAGGGAAAATGCTCAAAAAAGTAGGCCGAAAATAGGGGCTTCAAAAACACCCTAGCGCCAATGGCATCATCTCCTAATTAGTATCCACTTGAAGTGCAAACATAGGAGAACATTTTGCTGCAAACTGCGGCTCCATAAGTGTCCGTATAGCCGAGCTATGACAAATTTAGCAAGGACACCTAAATCGGCCATTTTCTAAGATTTTGCTAAGGGGCGAGAAGGGGAAAATGCTCAAAAAAGTAGGCCGAATATAGGGGCTTCAAAAACACCCTGGCGATAATGGCAGCATCTCCTAATTAGTATCCACTTGAAGTGCAAACATAGGAGAACATTTTGCTGCAAACTGCGGCTCCATAAGTGTCCGAATACCCGAGCTATGACAAATTTAGCAAGGACACCTAAATCGGCCATTTTCTGAGATTTTGCTAAGGGGGCACCAAGGGAAAATGCTCAAAAAAGTAGGCCGACTATAGGGGCTTCAAAAACACCCTGGCGCAAATGGCATCATCTCCTAATTAGTATCCGCTTCAAGTGCAAACATAGGAGAACATTTTGCTGCAAACTGCAGCTCCATAAGTGTTCGTATAGCCGAGCTATGACAAATTTAGCAAGGACACCTAAATCGGCCATTTTCTGAGATTTTGCTAAGGGGCGACCAAGGGAAAATGCTCAAAAAAGTAGGCCGACTATAGGGGCTTCAAAAACACCCTAGCGCAAATGGCATCATCTGCTTATTAGTATCCACTTGAAGTGCAAACATAGGAGAACATTTTGCTGCAAACTGTGGCTCCATAAGTGTCCAAATACCCGAGCTATGACAAATTTAGCAAGGACACCTAAATCGGCCATTTTCTGAGATTTTGCTAAGGGGGGACCACGAGAAAATGCTCAAAAAAGTAGGCCGACTATAGGGGCTTCAAAAACACCCTGGCGCAAATGGCATCATCTCATAATTAGTATCCACTTCAACTGCAAACATAGGAGAACATTTTGCTGCAAACTGCGGCTCCATAAGTGTCCGTATAGCCGAGCTATGAAAAAATTTAGCAAGGACAACTAAATCGGCCATTTTCTGAGATTTTGCTAAGGGGCGACCAAAGGAAAATGCTCAAAAAAGTAGGCCGACTATAGGGGCTTCAAAAACACCTTGGCGCAAATGGCATCATCTCCTAATTAGCATCCGCTTGAAGTGCTAACATAGGAGAACATTTTGCTGCAAACTGTGGCTCCATAAGTTTCCGTATAGCCGAGCTATGACAAATTTAACAAGGAAACCTAAATCGGCCATTTTCTGAGATTTTGCTAAGGGAAGACCAAGGGAAAATGCTAAAAAAAGTAGGCCGACTATAGGGGCTTCAAAAATACCCTGGCGCAAATGGCATTATCTCCTAATTAGTATCCAGGTGACGTGCAAACGTAGGAGACATTTTGCCTCAAACTGCGGCTCCATAAGTGTCCGTATAGCCGAGCTATAACAAATTTAGCAAGGACACCTAAATCGGCCATTTTCTGAGATTTTGCTAAGGGGGGACCAAGGAAAAATGCTCAAAAAAGTAGGCCGACTATAGGGGCTTCAAAAACACCCTTGCGCAAATAGCATTATCTCCTAATTAGTATCCACTTGAAGTGCAAACATAGGAGAACATTTTGCTGCAAACTGCGGCTCCATAAGTGTCCGTATAGCCGAGCTATGACAAATTTAGCAAGGACACCTAAATCGGCCATTTTCTGAGATTTTGCTAAGGGGGGACCAAGGGAAAATGCTCAAAAAAGTAGGCCGACTATAGGGGCTTCAAAAACACCCTGGCGCAAATAGCATTATCTCCTAATTAGTATCCACTTGAAGTGCAAACATAGGAGAACATTTTGCTGCAAACTGCGGCTCCATAAGTGTCCGAATACCCGAGCTATGACAAATTTAGCAAGGACACCTAAATCGGCCATTTTCTGAGATTTTGCTAAGGGGGGACAGAGGGAAAATGCTCAAAAAAGTAGGCCGAATATAGGGGCTTCAAAAACACCCTGGCGCAAATGGCATCATCTTCTAATTAGTATCCTCTTGAAGTGCAAACATAGGAGAACATTTTGGTGCAAACTGCCGCTCCATAAGTGTCCATATAGCCGAGCTATGATAAATTTAGCAAGGACACCTAAATCGGCCATTTTCTGAGATTTTGCAAAGGGGCGACCAACAAAAAATGCTCAAAAAATTAGGCCGACTATAGGGGCTTCAAAAACACCCTAGCGCAAATGGCATCATCTCTTAATTAGTATCCACTTGAAGTGCAAACATAGGAGAACATTTTGCTGCAAACTGCGGCTCCATAAGTGTCCGTATAGCCGAGCTATGATAAATTTAGCAAGGACACATAAATCGGCCATTTTCTGAGATTTTGCTAAGGGGCGACAAAGGGAAAATGCTCAAAAAAGTAGGCCGACTATAGGGGCTTCAAAAACACCCTGGCGCAAATGGCGTCATCTCCTAATTAGTATCCACTTGAAGTGCAAACATAGGAGAACATTTTGCTGCAAACTGCGGCTCCATAAGTGTCCCTATAGCCGAGCTATGACAAATTTAGCAAGGAAACCTAAATCGGCCATTTTCTGAGATTTTGCTAAGGGGCGACCAAGGGAAAATGCTCAAAAAAGTAGGCCGATTATAGGGGCTTCAAAAACACCCTGGCGCAAATGGCATCATCTCCTAATTAGTATCCACTTGAAGTGCAAACATAGGAGAACACTTTGCTGCAAACTGCGGCTCCATAAGTGTCGGTATAGCCGAGCTATGACAAATTTAGCAACGACACCTAAATCGGCCATTTTCTGAGATTTTGCTAAGGGGCGAACAAGGGAAAATGTTCAAAAAAGTAGGCCGAATATAGGGGCTTCAAAAACACCCTAGCGCAAATGGCATCATCTGCTTATTAGTATCCACTTGAAGTGCAAACATAGGAGAACATTTTGGTTCAAACTGTGGCTCCATAAGTGTCCAAATACCCGAGCTATGACAAATTTAGCAAGGACACCTAAATCGGCCATTTTCTGAGATTTTGCTAAGGGGGGACCACGAGAAAATGCTCAAAAAAGTAGGCCGACTATAGGGCCTTCAAAAACACCCTTGCGCAAACAGCATTATCTCCTAATTAGTATCCACTTAAAGTGCAAACATAGGAGAACATTTTGCTGCAAACTGCGGCTCCATAAGTGTCCGTATAGCCGAGCTATGACAAATTTAGCAAGGACACCTAAATCGGCCATTTTCTGAGATTTTGCTAAGGGGCGACGAAGGGAAAATGCTCAAAAAAGTAGGCCGATTATACGGGCTTTAAAAACACCCTGGCGCAAATGGCATCATCTCCTAATTAGTATCCACGTCAAGTGCAACCATAGGAGAACATTTTGCTGCAAACTGCGGCTCCATAAGTGTCCGTATAGCCGAGCTATGAGAAATTTAGCAAGGACACCTAAATCGGCCATTGTCTGAGATTTTGCTAAGGGGGGACCAAGGGAAAATGCTAAAAAAAGTAGGCCGACTATAAGGGCTTCAAAAACACCCTGGCGCAAATGGCATCATCTCCTAATTAGTATCCACTTCAAGTGCAAACATAGGAGAACATTTTGCTGCAAACTGCGGCTCCATCAGTGTCCGTATAGCCGAGCTATGACAAATTTAGCAATGAAACCTAAATCGGCCATTTTCTGAGATTTTGCTAAGGGGGGACCAAGTGAAAATGCTCAAAAAAGTAGGCCGACTACAGGGGCTTCAAAAACACCCTGGCACAAATGGCATCATCTCCTAATTAGTATCCACTCCAAGTGCAACCATAGGAGAACATTTTGCTGCAAACTGCGGCTCCATAAGTGTCCGTATAGCCGAGCTATGAGAAATTTAGCAAGGACACCTAAATCGACCATTGTCTGAGATTTTGCTAAGGGGGGACCAAGGGAAAATGCTCAAAAAAGTAGGCCGAATATAGGGGCTTCAAAAACACCCTGGCGCAAATGGCATCATCTCCTAATTAGTATCCACTTGAAGTGCAAACATAGGAGAACATTTTGCTGCAAACTGCGGCTCTATAAGTGTCCGTATAGCCGAGTTCTGACAAATTTAGCAAGGACACCTAAATCGGCCATTTTCTGAGCTTTTGGTAAATGGGGACCAAGGGAAAATGCTCAAAAAAGGAGTCCAATTATAGGGGCTTCAAAAACACCCTGGCGCAAATCGCATCAACTCCTAATTAGTATCCACTTGAAGTGCAAACATAGGAGAACATTTTGCTGCAAACTGCGGCTCCATAAGTGTCCGTATACCCGAGTTATGACAAAGTTAGCAACGACACCTAAATCGGCCATTTTCTGAGATTTTGCTAAGGGGGGACCAAGGGAAAATGCTCAAAAAAGTAGGCCGAATATAGGGGCTTCAAAAACACCCTGGCGCAAATGGCATCATCTCCTTATTAGTATCCACTTGAAGTGCAAACATAGGAGAACATTTTGCTGCAAACTGCGGCTCCATAAGTGTCCGTATAGCCGAGTTATGACAAATTTAGCAAGGACACCTAAATCGGCCATTTTCTGAGATTTTTCTAAGGGGGGACCAAGGGAAAGTGCTCAAAAAAGTAGGCCGACTATAGGGGCTTCAAAAACACCCTGGCGCAAATGGCATCATCTCCTAATTAGTATCCACTTGAAGTGCAAACATAGGAAAACATTTTGCTGCAAACTGCGGCTCCACAAGTGTCCGTATTGCCGAGTTATGACAAATTTAGCAAGGACACCTAAATTGGCCATTTTCTGAGATTTTCCTAAGGCGGGACCAAGGGAAAATGCTCAAAAACGTAGGCAGACTATAGGGGCTTCTAAAACATCCTGGCGCAAATGGCATCATCTCCTCATTAGTATCCACTTGAAGTGCAAACATAGGAGAACATTTTTCTGCAAACTGCAGCTCCATAAGTGTCCGTATAGCCGAGTTATGACAAATTTAGCAAGGACACCTAAATTGGCCATTTTCTGAGAGTTTGCTAAGGGGGGACCAAGGGAAAATGCTCAAAAAAGTAGGAAGACTATAGGAGCTTCAGACACACTCTGGCGCAAATGGCATCATCTCCTAATTAGTATCCACTTGAAGTGCAAACATAGGAGAACATTTTGCTGCAAACTGCGGCTCCATAAGTGTCCGTATAGCCGAGCTATGACAAATTTAGCAAGGACACCTAAATCGGCCATTTTCTGAGATTTTGCTAAGGGGCGACGAAGGGAAAATGCTCAAAAAAGTAGGCCGATTATACGGGCTTTAAAAACACCCTGGCGCAAATGGCATCATCTCCTAATTAGTATCCACGTCAAGTGCAACCATAGGAGAACATTTTGCTGCAAACTGCGGCTCCATAAGTGTCCGTATAGCCGAGCTATGAGAAATTTAGCAAGGACACCTAAATCGGCCATTGTCTGAGATTTTGCTAAGGGGGGACCAAGGGAAAATGCTAAAAAAAGTAGGCCGACTATAAGGGCTTCAAAAACACCCTGGCGCAAATGGCATCATCTCCTAATTAGTATCCACTTCAAGTGCAAACATAGGAGAAAATTTTGCTGCAAACTGCGGCTCCATAAGTGTCCGTATAGCCGAGCTATGACAAATTTAGCAATGAAACCTAAATCGGCCATTTTCTGAGATTTTGCTAAGGGGGGACCAAGTGAAAATGCTCAAAAAAGTAGGCCGACTACAGGGGCTTCAAAAACACCCTGGCACAAATGGCATCATCTCCTAATTAGTATCCACTCCAAGTGCAACCATAGGAGAACATTTTGCTGCAAACTGCGGCTCCATAAGTGTCCGTATAGCCGAGCTATGAGAAATTTAGCAAGGACACCTAAATCGACCATTGTCTGAGATTTTGCTAAGGGGGGACCAAGGGAAAATGCTCAAAAAAGTAGGCCGACTATAGGGGCTTCAAAAACACCCTGGCGCAAATGGCATCATCTCCTAATTAGTATCCACTTCAAGTGCAAACATAGGAGAACATTTTGCTGCAAACTGCGGCTCCATAAGTTTCCGTATAGCCGAGCTATGACAAATTTAGCAAGGAAACCTAAATCGGCCATTTTCTGAGATTTTGCTAAGGGGGGACCAAGGGAAAATGCTCAAAAAAGTAGGCCGAATATAGGGGCTTCAAAAACACCCTGGAGCAAATGGCATCATCTTCTAATTAGTATCCACTTGAAGTGCAAACGTAGGAGAACATTTTGCTGCAAACTGCAGCGCCATAAGTGTCCATATAGCCGAGCTATGACAAATTTAGCAAGGAAACCTAAATCGGCCATTGTCTGAGATTTTGCTAAGGGGGGACCAAGGGAAAATGCTAAAAAAAGTAGGCCGACTATAAGGGCTTCAAAAACACCCTGGCGCAAATGGCATCATCTCCTAATTAGTATCCACTTCAAGTGCAAACATAGGAGAACATTTTGCTGCAAACTGCGGCTCCATAAGTGTCCGTATAGCCGAGCTATGACAAATTTAGCAATGAAACCTAAATCGGCCATTTTCTGAGATTTTGCTAAGGGGGGACCAAGTGAAAATGCTCAAAAAAGTAGGCCGACTACAGGGGCTTCAAAAACACCCTGGCACAAATGGCATCATCTCCTAATTAGTATCCACTCCAAGTGCAACCATAGGAGAACATTTTGCTGCAAACTGCGGCTCCATAAGTGTCCGTATAGCCGAGCTATGAGAAATTTAGCAAGGACACCTAAATCGGCCATTTTCTGAGATTTTGCTAAGGGGCGACCAAGGGAAAATGCTCAAAAACGTAGGCCGACTATAGGGGCTTCAAAAACACCCTAGCGCAAATGGCATCATCTCCTAATTAGTATCCACTTGAAGTGCAAACATTGGAGAACATTTTGCTGCAAACTGCGGCTCCATAAGTGTCCGTATAGCCGAGCTATGACAAATTTAGCAAGGACACCTAAGTCGGCCATTTTCTGACATTTTGCTAAGGGGGGACCAAGGGAAAATGCTCAAAAAAAAAGGCCGATTATAGGGGCTTCAAAAACAACCTGGCGCAAATGGCATCATCTCCTAATTAGTATCCACTTGAAGTGCAAAAATAGGAGAACATTTTGCTGCAAACTGCGGCTCCATAAGTGTCCGAATACCCGATCTATGACAAATTTAGCAAGGACACATAAATCGGCCATTTTCTGAGATTTTGCTAAGGGGCGACAAAGGGAAAATGCTCAAAAAAGTAGGCCGACTATAGGGGCTTCAAAAACACCCTGGCGCAAATGGCATCATCTCCTAATTAGTATCCACTTGAAGTGCAAACATAGGAGAACATTTTGCTGCAAACTGCGGCTCCATAAGTTTCCGTATAGCCGAGCTATGACAAATTTAGCAAGGAAATCTAAATCGGCCATTTTCTGAGATTTTGCTAAGGGAAGACCAAGGGAAAATGCTTAAAAAAGTAGGCCGACTATAGGGGCTTCAAAAACACCCTGGCGCAAATGGCATTATCTCCTAATTAGTATCCAGTTGACGTGCAAACATAGGAGACATTTTGCTGCAAACTGCGGCTGCATAAGTGTCCGTATAGCCGAGCTATAACAAATTTAGCAAGGACACCTAAATCGGCCATTTTCTGAGATTTTGCTAAGGGGGGACCAAGGGAAAATGCTCAAAAAAGTAGGCCGACTATAGGGGCTTCAAAAACACCCTTGCGCAAATAGGATTATCTCCTAATTAGTATCCACTTGAAGTGCAAACATAGGAGAACATTTTGCTGCAAACTGCGGCTCCATAAGTGTCCGTAGAGCCGAGCTATGACAAATTTAGCAAGGACACATAAATCGGCCATTTTCTGAGATTTTGCTAAGGGGCGACAAAGGGAAAATGCTCAAAAAAGTAGGCCGACTATAGGGGCTTCAAAAACCCCCTGGCGCAAATAGCATCATCTCCTAATTAGTATCCACTTGAAGTGCAAACATAGGAGAACATTTTGCTGCAAACTGCGGCTCCATAAGTTTCCGTATAGCCGAGCTATGACAAATTTAGCAAGGAAATCTAAATCGGCCATTTTCTGAGATTTTGCTAAGGGAAGACCAAGGGAAAATGCTAAAAAAAGTAGGCCGACTATAGGGGCTTCAAAAACACCCTGGCGCAAATGGCATTATCTCCTAATTAGTATCCAGTTGACGTGCAAACATAGGAGACATTTTGCTGCAAACTGCGGCTCCATAAGTGTCCGTATAGCCGAGCTATAACAAATTTAGCAAGGACACCTAAATCGGCCATTTTCTGAGATTTTGCTAAGGGGGGACCAAGGGAAAATGCTCAAAAAAGTAGGCCGACTATAGGGGCTTCAAAAACACCCTTGCGCAAATAGCATTATCTCCTAATTAGAATCCACTTGAAGTGCAAACATAGGAGAACATTTTGCTGCAAACTGCAGCTCCATAAGTGTCTGTATAGCCGAGCTATGACAAATTTAGCAAGGACACCTAAATCGGCCATTTTCTGAGATTTTGCTAAGGGGCGACCAACAAAAAATGCTCAAAAAAGTAGGCCGAATATAGGGGCTTCAAAATCACCCTGGCGCAAATGGCATCATCTCCTAATTAGTATCCACTTGAAGTGCAAACATTGGAGAACACTTTGCTGCAAACTGCGGCTCCATAAGTGTCCGTATAGCCGAGCTATGACAAATTTAGCAACGACACCTAAATCGGCCATTTTCTGAGATTTTGCTAAGGGGGGACCAAGGGAAAATGCTCAAAAAAGTAGGCCGACTATAGGGGCTTCAAAAACACCCTGGTGCAAATGGCATCATCTCCTAATTAGTATCCACTTGAAGTGCAAACATAGGAGAACATTTTGCTGCAATTTGCGGCTCCATAAGTGTCCGTATAGCCGACCTATGACAAATTTAGCAAGGACACCTAAATCGGCCATTTTCTGAGATTTTGCTAAGGGGGGACCAAGGGAAAATGCTCAAAAAAGTAGGCCGAATATAGGGGCTTCAAAAACACCCTGGCGCAAATGGCATTATCTTCTTATTAGTATCCACTTCAAGTGCAAACATAGGAGAACATTTTGCTGCAAACTGCGGCTCCATAAGTGTCCGTATAGCCGAGCTATGACAAATTTAGCAATGAAACCTAAATCGGTTATTTTCTGAGATTTTGCTAAGGGGCGACCAAGGGAAAATGCTCAAAAAAGTAGGCCGAATATAGGGGCTTCAAAAACACCCTGGCGCAAATGGCATCATCTCCTAATTAGTATCCACTTGAAGTGCTAACATAGCAGAACATTTTGCTGCAAACTGCGGCTCCATAAGTGTCGGTATAGCCGAGCTATGACAAATTTAGCAAGGACACCTAAATCGGCCATTTTCTGAGATTTTGCTAAGGGGCGACCAACAAAAAATGCTCAAAAAAGTAGGCCGACTATAGGGGCTCCCAACCCACCCTGGCGCAAATGGCATCATCTCCTAATTAGTATTCACTTGAAGTGCAAACATTGGAGAACACTTTGCTGCAAACTGCGGCTCCATAAGTGTCGGTATAGCCGAGCTATGACAAATTTAGCAACGACACCTAAATCGGCCATTTTCTGAGATTTTGCTAAGGGGCGACCAAGGGAAAATGCTAAAAAACGTAGGCCGACTATAGGGGCTTCAAAAACACCCTGGCGCAAATGGCATCATCTCCTAATTAGTATCCACTTGAAGTGCAAACATAGGAGAACACTTTGCTGCAAACTGCGGCTCCATAAGTTTCCGTATAGCCGAGCTATGACAAATTTAGCAAGGACACCTAAATCGGCCATTTTCTGAGATTTTGCTAAGGGGGGACCAAACGAAAATGCTCAAAAAAGTAGGCCGACTATATGGGCTTCAAAAACACCCTGGCGCAAATGGCATCATCTCCTAGTTAGTATCCACTTGAAGTGCAAACATAGGAGAACATTTTGCTGCAAACTGCGGCTCCATAAGTGTCCGTATAGCCAAGCTATGACAAATTTAGCAAGGACACCTAAATCGACCATTTTCTGAGATTTTGCTAAGGGGCGAGCAAGGGAAAATGCTCAAAAAAGTAGGCCGAATATAGGGGCTTCAAAAACACCCTGGCACAAATGGCATCATCTCCTAATTAGTATCCACTTGAAGTGCAAACATAGGAGAACATTTCGCTGCAAACTGCGGCTCCACAAGTATCCGTTTAGCCGAGCTATGACAAATTTAGCAAGGACACCTAAATCGGCCATTTTCTGAGATTTTGCTAAGGGGGGACCAAGGGAAAATGCTCAAAAAAGTAGGCCGACTATAGGGGCTTCAAAAACACCCTGGTGCAAATGGAATCATCTCCTAATTAGTATCCACTTGAAGTGCAAACATAGGAGAACATTTTGTTGCAAACTGCGGCTCCATAAGTGTCCGTATAGCCGAGCTATGACAAATTTAGCAAGGACACCTAAATCGGCCATTTTCTGAGATTTTGCTAAGGGGGGACCAAACGAAAATGCTCAAAAAAGTAGGCCGACTATAGGGGCTTCAAAAACACCCTGGCGCAAATGGCATCATCTCCTAATTAGTATCCACTTGAAGTGCAAACATAGAAGAACATTTTGCTGCAAACTGCGGCTCCATAAGTGTCCGTAGAGCCGAGCTATGACAAATTTAGCAAGGACACCTAAATCGGCCATTTTCTGAGATTTTGCTAAGGGGCGAGCAAGGGAAAATGCTCAAAAAAGTAGGCCGAATATAGGGGCTTCAAAAACACCCTGGCGCAAATGGCATCATCTCCTAATTAGTATCCACTTGAAGTGCAAACATTGGAGAACATTTTGCTGCAAACTGCGGCTCCATAAGTGTCCGTATAGCCGAGCTATGACAAATTTAGCAAGGACACCTAAATCGGCCATTTTCTGAGATTTTGCTAAGGGGCGACCAAGGGAAAATGCTCAAAAAAGTAGGCCGAATATAGGGGGTTCAAAAACACCCTGGCGCAAATGGCATCATCTTCTAATTAGTATCCACTTCAAGTGCAAACATTGGAGAACATTTTGCTGCAAACTGCGGCTCCATAAGTGTCCGTATAGCCGAGCTATGACAAATTTAGCAAGGACACCTAAATCGGCCATTTTCTGAGATTTTGCTAAGGGGCGACCAAGGGAAAATGCTCAAAAAAGTAGGCCGAATATAGGGGGTTCAAAAACACCCTGGCGCAAATGGCATCATCTTCTAATTAGTATCCACTTCAAGTGCAAACATTGGAGAACATTTTGCTGCAAACTGCGGCTCCATAAGTGTCCGTATAGCCGAGCTATGACAAATTTAGCAAGGAAACCTAAATCGGTCATTTTCTGAGATTTTGCTAAGGGGTGACCAAGGGAAAATGCTCAAAAAAGTAGGCCGACTATAGGGGCTTCAAAAACACCCTGGCGCAAATGGCATCATCTCCTAATTAGTATCCACTTAAAGTGCAAACATAGGAGAACATTTTGCTGCAAACTGCGGCTCCATAAGTATCCGTTTAGCCGAGCTATGACAAATTTAGCAAGGACACCTAAATCGGCCATTTTCTGAGATTTTGCTAAGGCGGGACAAAGTGCAAACATAGGACTAAAAGTAGGCCGACTATAGGGGCTCCAAAACCACCCTGGCGCAAATGGCATCATCTCCTAATTAGTATCCACTTGAAGTGCAAACATTGGAACACACTTTGCTGCAAACTGCGGCTCCATAAGTGTCCGTATAGCCGAGCTATGACAAATTTAGCAACGACACCTAAATCGGCCATTTTCTGAGATTTTGCTAAGGGGCGACCAAGGAAAAATGCTCAAAAAAATTGGCCGACTATAGGGGCTTCAAAAACACCCTGGCGCAAATGGCATCATCTTCTAATTAGTATCCGCTTCAAATTCAAACATAGGAGAACATTTTGCTGCAAACTGCGGCTCCATAAGTGTCCGTATAGCCGAGCTATGACAAATTTAGCAAGGACACCTAAATTGGCCATTTTCTGAGATTTTGCTAAGGGGCGAGCAAGGGAAAATGCTCAAAAAAGTAGGCCGAATATAGGGGCTTCAAAAACACCCTGGCGCAAATGGCATCATCTCCTAATTAGTATCCACTTGAAGTGCAAACATAGGAGAACATTTTGCTGCAAACTGCGGCTCCATAAGTGTCCGTATAGCCGAGCTATGACAAATTTAGCAAGGACACCTAAATCGGCCATTTTCTGAGATTTTGCTAAGGGGGGACCAAGGGAAAATGCTCAAAAAAGTAGGCCGAATATAGGGGCTTCAAAAACACCCTGGCGCAAATGGCATCATCTTCCAATTAGTATCCACTTCAAGTGCAAACATAGGAGAACATTTTGCTGCAAACTGCAGCTCCATAAGTGTCCCTATAGCCGAGCTATGACAAATTTAGCAAGGACACCTAAATCGGCCATTTTCTGAGATTTTGCTAAGGGGCGACCAAGGGAAAATGCTCAAAAAAGTAGGCCGACTATAGGGGCTTCAAAAACACCCTAGCGCAAATGGCATCATCTCCTAATTAGTATCCACTTGAAGTGCAAACATAGGAGAACATTTCGCTGCAAACTGCGGCTCCACAAGTATCCGTTCAGCCGAGCTATGACAAATTTAGCAAGGACACCTAAATCGGCCATTTTCTGAGATTTTGCTAAAGGGGGACCAAGGGAAAATGCTCAAAAAAGTAGGCCGACTATAGGGGCTTCAAAAACACCCTGGTGCAAATGGCATCATCTCCTAATTAGTATCCACTTGAAGTGCAAACATAGGAGAACATTTTGCTGCAAACTGCGGCTCCATAAGTGTCCGTATAGCCGAGCTATGACAAATTTAGCAAGGACACCTAAATCGGCCATTTTCTGAGATTTTGCTAAGGGGGGACCAAACGAAAATGCTCAAAAAAGTAGGCCGACTATAGGGGCTTCAAAAACACCCTGGCGCAAATGGCATCATCTCCTAATTAGTATCCACTTGAAGTGCAAACATAGAAGAACATTTTGCTGGAAACTGCGGCTCCATAACTGTCCGTATAGCCGAGCTATGACAAATTTAGCAAGGACACCTAAATCGGCCATTTTCTGAGATTTTGCTAAGGGGCGACCAACAAAAAATGCTCAAAAAAGTAGGCCGAATATAGGGGCTTCAAAAACACCCTGGTGCAAATGGCATCATCTCCTAATTAGTATCCACTTGAAGTGCAAACATAGGAGAACATTTTGCTGCAAACTGCGGCTCCATAAGTATCCGTTTAGCCGAGCTATGACAAATTTAGCAAGGACACCTAAATCGGCCATTTTCTGAGATTTTGCTAAGGGGCGACCAAGGAAAAATGCTCAAAAAAATTGGCCGACTATAGGGGCTCCAAAAACACCCTGGCGCAAATGGCATCATCTTCTAATTAGTATCCACTTCAAGTGCAAACATAGGAGAACATTTTGCTGCAAACTGCGGCTCCATAAGTGTCCGTATAGCCAAGCTATGAGAAATTTAGCAAGGACACCTAAATCGGCCATTGTCTGAGATTTTGCTAAGGGGGGACCAAGGGAAAATGCTCAAAAAAGTAGGCCGACTATAGGGGCTTCAAAAACACCCTGGCGCAAATGGGATCATCTCCTAATTAGTATCCACTTGAAGTGCAAACATAGGAGAACATTTTGCTGCAAACTGCGGCTCCATAAGTGTCCGTATAGCCGAGCTATGACAAATTTAGTGAGGACACCTAAATCGGCCATTTTCTGAGATTTTGCTAAGGGGGGACCAAGGAAAAATGCTCCAAAAAGTAGGCCGAATATAGGGGCTTCAAAAACACCCTGGCGCAAATGGCATCATCTTCTAATTAGTATCCACTTCAAGTGCAAACATAGGAGAACATTTTGCTGCAAACTGCGGCTCCATAAGTGTCCGTATAGCCGAGCTATGAGAAATTTAGCAAGGACACCTAAATCGGCCATTGTCTGAGACTTTGCTAAGGTGGGACCAAGGGAAAATGCTCAAAAAAGTAGGCCGACTATAGGGGCTTCAAAAACACCCTGGCGCAAATGGGATCATCTCCTAATTAGTATCCACTTGAAGTGCAAACATAGGAGAACATTTTGCTGCAAACTGCGGCTCCATAAGTGTCCGTATAGCCGAGCTATGACAAATTTAGCAAGGACACCTAAATCGGCCATTTTCTGAGATTTTGCTAAGGGGCGACCAAGGGAAAATGCTCAAAAAAGTAGGCCGACTATAGGGGCTTCAAAAACACCCTGGCGCAAATGGCATCATCTCCTTATTAGTATCCACTTGAAGTGCAAACATAGGAGAACATTTCGCTGCAAACTGCGGCTCCACAAGTATCCGTTTAGCCGAGCTATGACAAATTTAGCAAGGACACCTAAATCGGCCATTTTCTGAGATTTTGCTAAGGGGGGACCAAGGGAAAATGCTCAAAAAAGTAGGCCGACTATAGGGGCTTCAAAAACACCCTGGTGCAAATGGCATCATCTCCTAATTAGTATCCACTTGAAGTGCAAACATAGGAGAACATTTTGCCTCAAACTGCGGCTCCATAAGTGTCCGTATAGCCGAGCTATGACAAATTTAGCAAGGACACCTAAATCGGCCATTTTCTGAGATTTTGCTAAGGGGGGACCAAACGAAAATGCTCAAAAAAGTAGGCCGACTATAGGGGCTTCAAAAACACCCTGGCGCAAATGGCATCATCTCCTAATTAGTATCCACTTGAAGTGCAAACATAGAAGAACATTTTGCTGGAAACTGCGGCTCCATAAGTGTCCGTATAGCCGAGCTATGACAAATTTAGCAAGGACACCTAAATCGGCCATTTTCTGAGATTTTGCTAAGGGGGGACCAAGGGAAAATGCTCAAAAAAGTAGGCCGACTATAGGGGCTTCAAAAACACCCTGGTGCAAATGGCATCATCTCCTAATTAGTATCCACTTGAAGTGCAAACATAGGAGAACATTTTGCTGCAAACTGCGGCTCCATAAGTGTCCGTATAGCCGAGCTATGACAAATTTAGCAAGGACACCTAAATCGGCCATTTTCTGAGATTTTGCTAAGGGGGGACCAAACGAAAATGCTCAAAAAAGTAGGCCGACTATAGGGGCTTCAAAAACACCCTGGCGCAAATGGCATCATCTCCTAATTAGTATCCACTTGAAGTGGAAACATAGAAGAACATTTTGCTGGAAACTGCGGCTCCATAAGTGTCCGTATAGCCGAGTTATGACAAATTTAGCAAGGACACCTAAATCGGCCATTTTCTGAGATTTTGCTAAGGGGCGAGCAAGGGAAAATGCTCAAAAAAGTAGGCCGAATATAGGGGCTTCAAAAACACCCTGGCGCAAATGGCATCATCTCCTAATTAGTATCCACTTGAAGTGCTAACATAGCAGAACATTTTGCTGCAAACTGCGGCTCCATAAGTGTCCGTATAGCCGAGCTATGACAAATTTAGCAAGGACACCTAAATCGGTCATTTTCTGAGATTTTGCTAAGGGGCGACCAAGGGAAAATGCTCAAAAAAGTAGGCCGACTATAGGGGCTTCAAAAACACCCTGGCGCAAATGGCATCATCTCCTTATTAGTATCCACTTGAAGTGCAAACATAGGAGAACATTTCGCTGCAAACTGCGGCTCCACAAGTATCCGTTTAGCCGAGCTATGACAAATTTAGCAAGGACACCTAAATCGGCCATTTTCTGAGATTTTGCTAAGGGGGGACCAAGGGAAAATGCTCAAAAAAGTAGGCCGACTATAGGGGCTTCAAAAACACCCTGGTGCAAATGGCATCATCTCCTAATTAGTATCCACTTGAAGTGCAAACATAGGAGAACATTTTGCTGCAAACTGCGGCTCCATAAGTGTCCGTATAGCCGAGCTATGACAAATTTAGCAAGGACACCTAAATCGGCCATTTTCTGAGATTTTGCTAAGGGGGGACCAAACGAAAATGCTCAAAAAAGTAGGCCGACTATAGGGGCTTCAAAAACACCCTGGCGCAAATGGCATCATCTCCTAATTAGTATCCACTTGAAGTGCAAACATAGAAGAACATTTTGCTGGAAACTGCGGCTCCATAAGTGTCCGTATAGCCGAGCTATGACAAATTTAGCAAGGACACCTAAATCGGCCATTTTCTGAGATTTTGCTAAGGGGGGACCAAGGGAAAATGCTCAAAAAAGTAGGCCGACTATAGGGGCTTCAAAAACACCCTGGTGCAAATGGCATCATCTCCTAATTAGTATCCACTTGAAGTGCAAACATAGGAGAACATTTTGCTGCAAACTGCGGCTCCATAAGTGTCCGTATAGCCGAGCTATGACAAATTTAGCAAGGACACCTAAATCGGCCATTTTCTGAGATTTTGCTAAGGGGGGACCAAACGAAAATGCTCAAAAAAGTAGGCCGACTATAGGGGCTTCAAAAACACCCTGGCGCAAATGGCATCATCTCCTAATTAGTATCCACTTGAAGTGGAAACATAGAAGAACATTTTGCTGGAAACTGCGGCTCCATAAGTGTCCGTATAGCCGAGCTATGACAAATTTAGCAAGGACACCTAAATCGGCCATTTTCTGAGATTTTGCTAAGGGGCGAGCAAGGGAAAATGCTCAAAAAAGTAGGCCGAATATAGGGGCTTCAAAAACACCCTGGCGCAAATGGCATCATCTCCTAATTAGTATCCACTTGAAGTGCTAACATAGCAGAACATTTTGCTGCAAACTGCGGCTCCATAAGTGTCGGTATAGCCGAGCTATGACAAATTTAGCAAGGACACCTAAATCGGCCATTTTCTGAGATTTTGCTAAGGGTCGACAAACAAAAAATGCTCAAAAAAGTAGGCCGACTATAGGGGCTCCCAACCCACCCTGGCGCAAATGGCATCATCTCCTAATTAGTATTCACTTGAAGTGCAAACATTGGAGAACACTTTGCTGCAAACTGCGGCTCCATAAGTGTCGGTATAGCCGAGCTATGACAAATTTAGCAACGACACCTAAATCGGCCATTTTCTGAGATTTTGCTAAGGGGCGACCAAAAGAAAATGCTAAAAAACGTAGGCCGACTATAGGGGCTTCAAAAACACCCTGGCGCAAATGGCATCATCTCCTAATTAGTATCCACTTGAAGTGCAAACATAGGAGAACACTTTGCTGCAAACTGCGGCTCCATAAGTTTCCGTATAGCCGAGCTATGACAAATTTAGCAAGGACACCTAAATCGGCCATTTTCTGAGATTTTGCTAAGGGGGGACCAAACGAAAATGCTCAAAAAAGTAGGCCGACTATATGGGCTTCAAAAACACCCTGGCGCAAATGGCATCATCTCCTAGTTAGTATCCACTTGAAGTGCAAACATAGGAGAACATTTTGCTGCAAACTGCGGTTCCATAAGTGTCCGTATAGCCAAGCTATGACAAATTTAGCAAGGACACCTAAATCGACCATTTTCTGAGATTTTGCTAAGGGGCGAGCAAGGGAAAATGCTCAAAAAAGTAGGCCGAATATAGGGGCTTCAAAAACACCCTGGCACAAATGGCATCATCTCCTAATTAGTATCCACTTGAAGTGCAAATATAGGAGAACATTTCGCTGCAAACTGCGGCTCCACAAGTATCCGTTTAGCCGAGCTATGACAAATTTAGCAAGGACACCTAAATCGGCCATTTTCTGAGATTTTGCTAAGGGGGGACCAAGGGAAAATGCTCAAAAAAGTAGGCCGACTATAGGGGCTTCAAAAACACCCTGGTGCAAATGGCATCATCTCCTAATTAGTATCCACTTGAAGTGCAAACATAGGAGAACATTTTGCTGCAAACTGCGGCTCCATAAGTGTCCGTATAGCCGAGCTATGACAAATTTAGCAAGGACACCTAAATCGGCCATTTTCTGAGATTTTGCTAAGGGGGGACCAAACGAAAATGCTCAAAAAAGTAGGCCGACTATAGGGGCTTCAAAAACACCCTGGCGCAAATGGCATTATCTCCTAATTAGTATCCACTTGAAGTGCAAACATAGAAGAACGTTTTGCTGGAAACTGCGGCTCCATAAGTGTCCGTAGAGCCGAGCTATGACAAATTTAGCAAGGACACCTAAATCGGCCATTTTCTGAGATTTTGCTAAGGGGCGAGCAAGGGAAAATGCTCAAAAAAGTAGGCCGAATATAGGGGCTTCAAAAACACCCTGGCGCAAATGGCATCATCTCCTAATTAGTATCCACTTAAAGTGCAAACATTGGAGAACATTTTGCTGCAAACTGCGGCTCCATAAGTGTCCGTATAGCCGAGCTATGACAAATTTAGCAAGGACACCTAAATCGGCCATTTTCTGAGATTTTGCTAAGGGGCGACCAAGGGAAAATGCTCAAAAAAGTAGGCCGAATATAGGGGGTTCAAAAACACCCTGGCGCAAATGGCATCATCTTCTAATTAGTATCCACTTCAAGTGCAAACATTGGAGAACATTTTGCTGCAAACTGCGGCTCCATAAGTGTCCGTATAGCCGAGCTATGACAAATTTAGCAAGGAAACCTAAATCGGTCATTTTCTGAGATTTTGCTAAGGGGTGACCAAGGGAAAATGCTCAAAAAAGTAGGCCGACTATAGGGGCTTCAAAAACACCCTGGCGCAAATGGCATCATCTCCTAATTAGTATCCACTTGAAGTGCAAACATAGGAGAACATTTTGCTGCAAACTGCGGCTCCATAAGTATCCGTTTAGCCGAGCTATGACAAATTTAGCAAGGACACCTAAATCGGCCATTTTCTGAGATTTTGCTAAGGGGCGACCAAGGGAAAATGCTCAAAAAAGTAGGCCGACTATAGGGGCTTCAAAAACACCCTGGCGCAAATGGCATCATCTCCTAATTAGTATCCACTTGAAGTGCAAACATAGGAGAACATTTTGCTGCAAACTGCGGCTCCATAAGTATCCGTTTAGCCGAGCTATGACAAATTTAGCAAGGACACCTAAATCGGCCATTTTCTGAGATTTTGCTAAGGCGGGAAAAAGTGCAAACATAGGACTAAAAGTAGGCCGACTATAGGGGCTCCAAAACCACCCTGGCGCAAATGGCATCATCTCCTAATTAGTATCCACTTGAAGTGCAAACATTGGAAAACACTTTGCTGCAAACTGCGGCTCCATAAGTGTCCGTATAGCCGAGCTATGAGAAATTTAGCAAGGACACCTAAATCGGCCATTTTCTGAGATTTTGCTAAGGGGCGACCAAGGAAAAATGCTCAAAAAAATTGGCCGACTATAGGGGCTTCAAAAACACCCTGGCGCAAATGGCATCATCTTCTAATTAGTATCCGCTTCAAATTCAAACATAGGAGAACATTTTGCTGCAAACTGCGGCTCCATAAGTGTCCGTATAGCCGAGCTATGACAAATTTAGCAAGGACACCTATATTGGCCATTTTCTGAGATTTTGCTAAGGGGCGAGCAAGGGAAAATGCTCAAAAAAGTAGGCCGAATATAGGGGCTACAAAAACACCCTGGCGCAAATGGCATCATCTCCTAATTAGTATCCACTTGAAGTGCAAACATAGGAGAACATTTTGCTGCAAACTGCGGCTCCATAAGTGTCCGTATAGCCGAGCTATGACAAATTTAGCAAGGACACCTAAATCGGCCATTTTCTGAGATTTTGCTAAGGGGGGACCAAGGGAAAATGCTCAAAAAAGTAGGCCGAATATAGGGGCTTCAAAAACACCCTGGCGCAAATGGCATCATCTTCCAATTAGTATCCACTTCAAGTGCAAACATAGGAGAACATTTTGCTGCAAACTGCAGCTCCATAAGTGTCCCTATAGCCGAGCTATGACAAATTTAGCAAGGACACCTAAATCGGCCATTTTCTGAGATTTTGCTAAGGGGCGACCAAGGGAAAATGCTCAAAAAAGTAGGCCGACTATAGGGGCTTCAAAAACACCCTAGCGCAAATGGCATCATCTCCTAATTAGTATCCACTTGAAGTGCAAACATAGGAGAACATTTCGCTGCAAACTGCGGCTCCACAAGTATCCGTTCAGCCGAGCTATGACAAATTTAGCAAGGACACCTAAATCGGCCATTTTCTGAGATTTTGCTAAAGGGGGACCAAGGGAAAATGCTCAAAAAAGTAGGCCGACTATAGGGGCTTCAAAAACACCCTGGTGCAAATGGCATCATCTCCTAATTAGTATCCACTTGAAGTGCAAACATAGGAGAACATTTTGCTGCAAACTGCGGCTCCATAAGTGTCCGTATAGCCGAGCTATGACAAATTTAGCAAGGACACCTAAATCGGCCATTTTCTGAGATTTTGCTAAGGGGGGACCAAACGAAAATGATCAAAAAAGTAGGCCGACTATAGGGGCTTCAAAAACACCCTGGCGCAAATGGCATCATCTCCTAATTAGTATCCACTTGAAGTGCAAACATAGAAGAACATTTTGCTGGAAACTGCGGCTCCATAACTGTCCGTATAGCCGAGCTATGACAAATTTAGCAAGGACACCTAAGTCGGCCATTTTCTGAGATTTTGCTAAGGGGCGACCAACAAAAAATGCTCAAAAAAGTAGGCCGACTATAGGGGCTCCCAACCCACCCTGGCGCAAATAGCATCATCTCCTAATTAGTATTCACTTGAAGTGCAAACATTGGAGAACACTTTGCTGCAAACTGCGGCTCCATAAGTGTCGGTATAGCCGAGCTATGACAAATTTAGCAACGACACCTAAATCGGCCATTTTCTGAGATTTTGCTAAGGGGCGACCAAAAGAAAATGCTAAAAAACGTAGGCCGACTATAGGGGCTTCAAAAACACCCTGGCGCAAATGGCATCATCTCCTAATTAGTATCCACTTGAAGTGCAAACATAGGAGAACACTTTGCTGCAAACTGCGGCTCCATAAGTTTCCGTATAGCCGAGCTATGACAAATTTAGCAAGGACACCTAAATCGGCCATTTTCTGAGATTTTGCTAAGGGGGGACCAAACGAAAATGCTCAAAAAAGTAGGCCGACTATATGGGCTTCAAAAACACCCTGGCGCAAATGGCATCATCTCCTAGTTAGTATCCACTTGAAGTGCAAACATAGGAGAACATTTTGCTGCAAACTGCGGCTCCATAAGTGTCCGTATAGCCAAGCTATGACAAATTTAGCAAGGACACCTAAATCGACCATTTTCTGAGATTTTGCTAAGGGGCGAGCAAGGGAAAATGCTCAAAAAAGTAGGCCGAATATAGGGGCTTCAAAAACACCCTGGCACAAATGGCATCATCTCCTAATTAGTATCCACTTGAAGTGCAAACATAGGAGAACATTTCGCTGCAAACTGCGGCTCCACAAGTATCCGTTTAGCCGAGCTATGACAAATTTAGCAAGGACACCTAAATCGGCCATTTTCTGAGATTTTGCTAAGGGGGGACCAAGGGAAAATGCTCAAAAAAGTAGGCCGACTATAGGGGCTTCAAAAACACCCTGGTGCAAATGGCATCATCTCCTAATTAGTATCCACTTGAAGTGCAAACATAGGAGAACATTTTGCTGCAAACTGCGGCTCCATAAGTGTCCGTATAGCCGAGCTATGACAAATTTAGCAAGGACACCTAAATCGGCCATTTTCTGAGATTTTGCTAAGGGGGGACCAAACGAAAATGCTCAAAAAAGTAGGCCGACTATAGGGGCTTCAAAAACACCCTGGCGCAAATGGCATCATCTCCTAATTAGTATCCACTTGAAGTGCAAACATAGAAGAACGTTTTGCTGGAAACTGCGGCTCCATAAGTGTCCGTAGAGCCGAGCTATGACAAATTTAGCAAGGACACCTAAATCGGCCATTTTCTGAGATTTTGCTAAGGGGCGAGCAAGGGAAAATGCTCAAAAAAGTAGGCCGAATATAGGGGCTTCAAAAACACCCTGGCGCAAATGGCATCATCTCCTAATTAGTATCCACTTGAAGTGCAAACATTGGAGAACATTTTGCTGCAAACTGCGGCTCCATAAGTGTCCGTATAGCCGAGCTATGACAAATTTAGCAAGGACACCTAAATCGGCCATTTTCTGAGATTTTGCTAAGGGGCGACCAAGGGAAAATGCTCAAAAAAGTAGGCCGAATATAGGGGGTTCAAAAACACCCTGGCGCAAATGGTATCATCTTCTAATTAGTATCCACTTCAAGTGCAAACATTGGAGAACATTTTGCTGCAAACTGCGGCTCCATAAGTGTCCGTATAGCCGAGCTATGACAAATTTAGCAAGGAAACCTAAATCGGTCATTTTCTGAGATTTTGCTAAGGGGTGACCAAGGGAAAATGCTCAAAAAAGTAGGCCGACTATAGGGGCTTCAAAAACACCCTGGCGCAAATGGCATCATCTCCTAATTAGTATCCACTTGAAGTGCAAACATAGGAGAACATTTTGCTGCAAACTGCGGCTCCATAAGTATCCGTTTAGCCGAGCTATGACAAATTTAGCAACGACACCTAAATCGGCCATTTTCTGAGATTTTGCTAAGGGGCGAACAAGGGAAAATGCTCAAAAAAGTAGGCCGACTATAGGGGCTTCAAAAACACCCTGGCGCAAAATGGCATCATCTTCTAATTAGTATCCACTTCAAGTGCAAACATAGGAGAACATTTTGCTGCAAACTGCGGCTCCATAAGTGTCCGTAGAGCCGAGCTATGACAAATTTAGCAAGGACACCTAAATGGGCCATTTTCTGAGATTTTGCTAAGGGGGACCAAGGGAAAATCCTCAAAAAAGTAGGCCGACTATAGGGGCTTCAAAAACACCCTGGCGCAAATGCCATCATCTCTCAATTAGTATCCACTTGAAGTGCAAACATAGGAGAACATTTTGCTGCAAACTGCGGCTCCATAAGTGTCCGTATACCCGAGTTATGACAAAGTTAGCAACGACACCTAAATCGGCCATTTTCTGAGATTTTGCTAAGGGGGGACCAAGGGAAAATGCTCAAAAAAGTAGGCCGACTATAGGGGATTCAAAAACACCCTGGCGCAAATGGCATCATCTCCTAATTAGTATCCACTTGAAGTGCAAACATAGGAGAACATTTTGCTGCAAACTTTGGCTCCATAAGTGTCCGTATAGCCGAGTTATGACAAATTTAGCAAGGACACCTAAATCGGCCATTTTCTGAGATTTTGCTTAAGGGGGACCAAGGGAAAATGCTAAAAAAAGTAGGCCGACTATAGGGGCTTCAAAAACACCCTGGCGCAAAATGGCATCATCTTCTAATTAGTATCCACTTCAAGTGCAAACATAGGAGAACATTTTGCTGCAAACTGCGGCTCCATAAGTGTCCGTAGAGCCGAGCTATGAAAAATTTAGCAAGGACACCTAAATGGTCCATTTTCTGAGATTTTGCTAAGGGGGACCAAGGTAAAATCCTCAAAAAAGTAGGCCGACTATAGGGGCTTCAAAAACACCCTGGCGCAAATGCCATCATCTCTTAATTAGTATCCACTTGAAGTGCAAACATAGGAGAACATTTTGCGGCAAACTGCGGCTCCATAAGTGTCCGTATAGCCGAGTTATGACAAATTTAGCAAGGACACCTAAATCGGCCATTTTCTCAGATTTTGCTAAGGGGGGACCAAGGGAAAATGCTCAAAAAAAGTAGGCCGACTATAGGGGCTTCAAAAACACCCTGGCGCAAATGGCATCATCTCCTAATTAGTATCCACTTGAAGTGCAAACATAGGAGAACATTTTGCTGCAAACTGCGGCTCCATAAGTGTCCGTATACCCGAGTTATGACAAAGTTAGCAACGACACCTAAATCGGCCATTTTCTGAGATTTTGCTAAGGGGGGACCAAGGGAAAATGCTCAAAAAAGTAGGCCGACTATAGGGGCTTCAAAAACACCCTGGCGCAAATGGCATCATCTCCTAATTAGTAGCCACTTGAGGTGCAAACATAGGAGAACATTTTGCTGCAAACTGCGGCTCCATAAGTTTCCGTATAGCCGAGCTATGACAAATGCAAGGAAACCTAAATAGGCCATTGTCTGAGATTTTGCTAAGGGGGGACCAAGGGAAAATGCTCAAAAAAGTAGGCCGACTATAGGGGCTTCAAAAACACCCTGGCGCAAATGGCATCATCTCCTAATTAGTATCCACTTGAAGTGCAAACATAGGAGAACATTTTGCTGCAAACTGCGGCTCCATAAGTGTCCGAATACCCGAGCTATGACAAATTTAGCAAGGACACCTAAATCGGCCATTTTCTGAGATTTTGCTAACGGGGGACCAAGGGAAAATGCTCAAAAAAGTAGGCCGAATATAGGGGCTTCAAAAACACCCTGGCGCAAATGGCATCATCTTCTAATTTGTATCCACTTCAAGTGCAAACATAGGAGAACATTTTGCTGCAAACTGCGGCTCCATAAGTGTTCGTATAGCCGAGCTATGACAAATTTAGCAAGGAAACCTAAATCGGCCATTTTCTGAGATTTTGCTAAGGGGCGACCAAGGGAAAATGCTCAAAAAAGTAGGCCGACTATAGGGGCTTCAAAAACACCCTAGCGCAAATGGCATCATCTCCTAATTAGTATCCACTTGAAGTGCAAACATAGGAGAACATTTTGCTGCAAACTGCGGCTCCATAAGTGTCCGTATAGCCGAGCTATGACAAATTTAGCAAGGACACATAAATCGGCCATTTTCTGAGATTTTGCTAAGGGGCGACAAAGGGAAAATGCTCAAAAAAGTAGGCCGACTATAGGGGCTTCAAAAACACCCTGGCGCAAATGGCATCATCTCCTAATTAGTATCCACTTGAAGTGCAAACATAGGAGAACATTTTGCTGCAAACTGCGGCTCCATAAGTGTCCGTATAGCCGAGCTATGACAAATTTAGCAAGGACACCTAAATCGGCCATTTTCTGAGATTTTGCTAAGGGGCGACCAACAAAAAATGCTCAAAAAAGTAGGCCGAATATACGGGCTTCAGAACTACCCTGGCGCAAATGGCATCATCTCCTAATTAGTATCCACTTGAAGTGCAAACATTGGAGAACACTTTGCTGCAAACTGCGGCTCCATAAGTGTCCGTATAGCCGAGCTATGACAAATTTAGGAAGGACACCTAAATCGGCCATTTTCTGAGATTTTGCTAAGGGGCGAGCAAGGGAAAATGCTCAAAAAAGTAGGCCGAATATAGGGGCTTCAAAAACACCCTGGCGCAAATAGCATTATCTCCTAATTAGTATCCACTTGAAGTGCAAACATAGGAGAACATTTTGCTGCAAACTGCGGCTCCATAAGTGTCCGAATACCCGAGCTATGACAAATTTAGCAAGGACACCTAAATCGGCCATTTTCTGAGATTTTGCTAAGGGGGCACCAAGGGAAAATGCTCAAAAAAGTAGGCCGACTATAGGGGCTTCAAAAACACCCTGGCGCAAATGGCATCATCTCCTAATTAGTATCCGCTTCAAGTGCAAACATAGGAGAACATTTTGCTGCAAACTGCGGCTCCATAAGTGTTCGTATAGCCGAGCTATGACAAATTTAGCAAGGACACCTAAATCGGCCATTTTCTGAGATTTTGCTAAGGGGGGACCACGAGAAAATGCTCAAAAAAGTAGGCCGACTATAGGGGCTTCAAAAACACCCTGGCGCAAATGGCATCATCTCATAATTAGTATCCACTTCAACTGCAAACATAGGAGAACATTTTGCTGCAAACTGCGGCTCCATAAGTGTCCGTATAGCCGAGCTATGACAAATTTAGCAAGGACAACTAAATCGGCCATTTTCTGAGATTTTGCTAAGGGGCGTCCAAAGGAAAATGCTCAAAAAAGTAGGCCGACTATAGGGGCTTCAAAAACACCTTGGCGCAAATGGCATCATCTCGTAATTAGCATCCACTTGAAGTGCTAACATAGGAGAACATTTTGCTGCAAACTGTGGCTCCATAAGTTTCCGTATAGCCGAGCTATGACAAATTTAACAAGGAAACCTAAATCGGCCATTTTCTGAGATTTTGCTAAGGGAAGACCAAGGGAAAATGCTAAAAAAAGTAGGCCGACTATAGGGGCTTCAAAAATACCCTGGCGCAAATGGCATTATCTCCTAATTAGTATCCAGGTGACGTGCAAACGTAGGAGACATTTTGCCTCAAACTGCGGCTCCATAAGTGTCCGTATAGCCGAGCTATAACAAATTTAGCAAGGACACCTAAATCGGCCATTTTCTGAGATTTTGCTAAGGGGGGACCAAGGAAAAATGCTCAAAAAAGTAGGCCGACTATAGGGGCTTCAAAAACACCCTTGCGCAAATAGCATTATCTCCTAATTAGTATCCACTTGAAGTGCAAACATAGGAGAACATTTTGCTGCAAACTGCGGCTCCATAAGTGTCCGTATAGCCGAGCTATGACAAATTTAGCAAGGACACCTAAATCGGCCATTTTCTGAGATTTTGCTAAGGGGGGACCAAGGGAAAATGCTCAAAAAAGTAGGCCGACTATAGGGGCTTCAAAAACACCCTGGCGCAAATAGCATTATCTCCTAATTAGTATCCACTTGAAGTGCAAACATAGGAGAACATTTTGCTGCAAACTGCGGCTCCATAAGTGTCCGAATACCCGAGCTATGACAAATTTAGCAAGGACACCTAAATCGGCCATTTTCTGAGATTTTGCAAAGGGGCGACCAACAAAAAATGCTCAAAAAATTAGGCCGACTATAGGGGCTTCAAAAACACCCTAGCGCAAATGGCATCATCTCTTAATTAGTATCCACTTGAAGTGCAAACATAGGAGAACATTTTGCTGCAAACTGCGGCTCCATAAGTGTCCGTATAGCCGAGCTATGATAAATTTAGCAAGGACACATAAATCGGCCATTTTCTGAGATTTTGCTAAGGGGCGACAAAGGGAAAATGCTCAAAAAAGTAGGCCGACTATAGGGGCTTCAAAAACACCCTGGCGCAAATGGCGTCATCTCCTAATTAGTATCCACTTGAAGTGCAAACATAGGAGAACATTTTGCTGCAAACTGCGGCTCCATAAGTGTCCCTATAGCCGAGCTATGACAAATTTAGCAAGGACACCTAAATCGGCCATTTTCTGAGATTTTGCTAAGGGGCGACCAAGGGAAAATGCTCAAAAAAGTAGGCCGATTATAGGGGCTTCAAAAACACCCTGGCGCAAATGGCATCATCTCCTAATTAGTATCCACTTGAAGTGCAAACATAGGAGAACATTTTGCTGCAAACTGCGCTCCATAAGTGTCCGTATAGCCGAGCTATGACAAATTTAGCAAGGACACCTAAATCGGCCATTTTCTGAGATTTTGCCAAGGGGGGACCAAGGGAAAATGCTCAAAAAAGTAGGCCGACTATAGGGGCTTCAAAAACACCCTTGCGCAAATAGCATTATCTCCTAATTAGTATCCACTTGAAGTGCAAACATAGGAGAACATTTTACTGCAAACTGCGGCTCCATAAGTGTCCGTATAGCCGAGCTATGACAAATTTAGCAAGGACACCTAAATCGGCCATTTTCTGAGATTTTGCTAAGGGGGGACCAAGGGAAAATGCTCAAAAAAGTAGGCCGAATATAGGGGCTTCAAAAACACCCTGGCGCAAATGGCATCATCTTCTAATTAGTATCCACTTCAAGTGCAAACATAGGAGAACATTTTGCTGCAAACTGCGGCTCCATAGGTGTCCATATAGCCGAGCTATGACAAATTTAGCAAGGAAACCTAAATCGGCCATTTTCTGAGATTTTGCTAAGGGGCGACAAAGGGAAAATGCTCAAAAAAATAGGCCGACTATAGGGGCTTCAAAAACACCCTGGCGCAAAATGGCATCATCTTCTAATTAGTATCCACTTCAAGTGCAAACATAGGAGAACATTTTGCTGCAAACTGCGGCTCCATAAGTGTCCGTAGAGCCGAGCTATGAAAAATTTAGCAAGGACACCTAAATGGTCCATTTTCTGAGATTTTGCTAAGGGGGACCAAGGTAAAATCCTCAAAAAAGTAGGCCGACTATAGGGGCTTCAAAAACACCCTGGCGCAAATGCCATCATCTCTTAATTAGTATCCACTTGAAGTGCAAACATAGGAGAACATTTTGCGGCAAACTGCGGCTCCATAAGTGTCCGTATAGCCGAGTTATGACAAATTTAGCAAGGACACCTAAATCGGCCATTTTCTCAGATTTTGCTAAGGGGGGACCAAGGGAAAATGCTCAAAAAAAGTAGGCCGACTATAGGGGCTTCAAAAACACCCTGGCGCAAATGGTATCATCTCCTAATTAGCATCCACTTGAAGTGCAAACATAGGAGAACATTTTGCTGCAAACTGCGGCTCCATAAGTGTCCGTATACCCGAGTTATGACAAAGTTAGCAACGACACCTAAATCGGCCATTTTCTGAGATTTTGCTAAGGGGGGACCAAGGGAAAATGCTCAAAAAAGTAGGCCGACTATAGGGGCTTCAAAAACACCCTGGCGCAAATGGCATCATCTCCTAATTAGTAGCCACTTGAGGTGCAAACATAGGAGAACATTTTGCTGCAAACTGCGGCTCCATAAGTTTCCGTATAGCCGAGCTATGACACATGCAAGGAAACCTAAATAGGCCATTGTCTGAGATTTTGCTAAGGGGGGACCAAGGGAAAATGCTCAAAAAAGTAGGCCGACTATAGGGGCTTCAAAAACACCCTGGCGCAAATGGCATCATCTCCTAATTAGTATCCACTTGAAGTGCAAACATAGGAGAACATTTTGCTGCAAACTGCGGCTCCATAAGTGTCCGAATACCCGAGCTATGACAAATTTAGCAAGGACACCTAAATCGGCCATTTTCTGAGATTTTGCTAACGGGGGACCAAGGGAAAATGCTCAAAAAAGTAGGCCGAATATAGGGGCTTCAAAAACACCCTGGCGCAAATGGCATCATCTTCTAATTTGTATCCACTTCAAGTGCAAACATAGGAGAACATTTTGCTGCAAACTGCGGCTCCATAAGTGTTCGTATAGCCGAGCTATGACAAATTTAGCAAGGAAACCTAAATCGGCCATTTTCTGAGATTTTGCTAAGGGGCGACCAAGGGAAAATGCTCAAAAAAGTAGGCCGACTATAGGGGCTTCAAAAACACCCTAGCGCAAATGGCATCATCTCCTAATTAGTATCCACTTAAAGTGCAAACATAGGAGAACATTTTGCTGCAAACTGCGGCTCCATAAGTGTCCGTATAGCCGAGCTATGACAAATTTAGCAAGGACACATAAATCGGCCATTTTCTGAGATTTTGCTAAGGGGCGACAAAGGGAAAATGCTCAAAAAAGTAGGCCGACTATAGGGGCTTCAAAAACACCCTGGCGCAAATGGCATCATCTCCTAATTAGTATCCACTTGAAGTGCAAACATAGGAGAACATTTTGCTGCAAACTGCAGCTCCATAAGTGTCCGTATAGCCGAGCTATGACAAATTTAGCAAGGACACCTAAATCGGCCATTTTCTGAGATTTTGCTAAGGGGCGACCAACAAAAAATGCTCAAAAAAGTAGGCCGAATATACGGGCTTCAGAACTACCCTGGCGCAAATGGCATCATCTCCTAATTAGTATCCACTTGAAGTGCAAACATTGGAGAACACTTTGCTGCAAACTGCGGCTCCATAAGTGTCCGTATAGCCGAGCTATGACAAGTTTAGCAAGGACACCTAAATCGGCCATTTTCTGAGATTTTGCTAAGGGGTGACCAAGGGAAAATGCTCAAAAAAGTAGGCCGACTATAGGGGCTTCAAAAACACCCTGGCGCAAATGGCATCATCTCCTAATAAGTATCCACTCCAAGTGCAAACATAGGAGAACATTTTGCTGCAAACTGCGGCTCCATAAGTGTCCGTATAGCCGAGGTATAAGAAATTGAGCAAGGACACCTAAATCGGCCATTGTCTGAGATTTTGCTAAGGGGGGACCAAGGGAAAATGCTCAAAAAACTACGCCGACTATAGGGGCTTCAAAAACACCCTGGCGCAAATGGGATCATCTCTTAATTAGTAGCCACTTAAAGTGCAAACATAGGAGAACATTTTGCTGCAAACTGCGGCTCCATAAGTGTCCGTATAGCCGAGCTATGACAAATTTAGCAAGGACACCTAAATCGGCCATTTTCTGAGATTTTGCTAAGGGGGCACCAAGGGAAAATGCTCAAAAAAGTAGGCCGACTATAGGGGCTTCAAAAACACCCTGGCGCAAATGGCATCATCTCCTAATTAGTATCCACTTGAAGTGCAAACATAGGAGAACAGTTTGCTGCAAACTGCGGCTCCATAAGTGTCCGTATAGCCGAGCGATGACAAATTTAGCAACGACACCTAAATCGGCCATTTTCTGAGATTTTGCTAAGGGGCGAACAAGGGAAAATGCTCAAAAAAGTAGGCCGAATATCGGGGCCTCAAAAACACCCTAGCGCAAATGGCATCATCTCCTAATTAGTATCCACTTGAAGTGCAAACATAGGAGAACATTTTGCTGCAAACTGCGGCTCCATAAGTGTCCGTATAGCCGAGCTATGACAAATTTAGGAAGGACACCTAAATCGGCCATTTTCTGAGATTTTGCTAAGGGGCGAGCAAGGGAAAATGCTCAAAAAAGTAGGCCGAATATAGGGGCTTCAAAAACACCCTGGCGCAAATAGCATTATCTCCTAATTAGTATCCACTTGAAGTGCAAACATAGGAGAACATTTTGCTGCAAACTGCGGCTCCATAAGTGTCCGAATACCCGAGCTATGACAAATTTAGCAAGGACACCTAAATCGGCCATTTTCTGAGATTTTGCTAAGGGGGCACCAAGGGAAAATGCTCAAAAAAGTAGGCCGACTATAGGGGCTTCAAAAACACCCTGGCGCAAATGGCATCATCTCCTAATTAGTATCCGCTTCAAGTGCAAACATAGGAGAACATTTTGCTGCAAACTGCGGCTCCATAAGTGTTCGTATAGCCGAGCTATGACAAATTTAGCAAGGACACCTAAATCGGCCATTTTCTGAGATTTTGCTAAGGGGGGACCACGAGAAAATGCTCAAAAAAGTAGGCCGACTATAGGGGCTTCAAAAACACCCTGGCGCAAATGGCATCATCTCATAATTAGTATCCACTTCAACTGCAAACATAGGAGAACATTTTGCTGCAAACTGCGGCTCCATAAGTGTCCGTATAGCCGAGCTATGACAAATTTAGCAAGGACAACTAAATCGGCCATTTTCTGAGATTTTGCTAAGGGGCGTCCAAAGGAAAATGCTCAAAAAAGTAGGCCGACTATAGGGGCTTCAAAAACACCTTGGCGCAAATGGCATCATCTCGTAATTAGCATCCACTTGAAGTGCTAACATAGGAGAACATTTTGCTGCAAACTGTGGCTCCATAAGTTTCCGTATAGCCGAGCTTTGACAAATTTAACAAGGAAACCTAAATCGGCCATTTTCTGAGATTTTGCTAAGGGAAGACCAAGGGAAAATGCTAAAAAAAGTAGGCCGACTATAGGGGCTTCAAAAATACCCTGGCGCAAATGGCATTATCTCCTAATTAGTATCCAGGTGACGTGCAAACGTAGGAGACATTTTGCCTCAAACTGCGGCTCCATAAGTGTCCGTATAGCCGAGCTATAACAAATTTAGCAAGGACACCTAAATCGGCCATTTTCTGAGATTTTGCTAAGGGGGGACCAAGGAAAAATGCTCAAAAAAGTAGGCCGACTATAGGGGCTTCAAAAACACCCTTGCGCAAATAGCATTATCTCCTAATTAGTATCCACTTGAAGTGCAAACATAGGAGAACATTTTGCTGCAAACTGCGGCTCCATAAGTGTCCGTATAGCCGAGCTATGACAAATTTAGCAAGGACACCTAAATCGGCCATTTTCTGAGATTTTGCTAAGGGGGGACCAAGGGAAAATGCTCAAAAAAGTAGGCCGACTATAGGGGCTTCAAAAACACCCTGGCGCAAATAGCATTATCTCCTAATTAGTATCCACTTGAAGTGCAAACATAGGAGAACATTTTGCTGCAAACTGCGGCTCCATAAGTGTCCGAATACCCGAGCTATGACAAATTTAGCAAGGACACCTAAATCGGCCATTTTCTGAGATTTTGCAAAGGGGCGACCAACAAAAAATGCTCAAAAAATTAGGCCGACTATAGGGGCTTCAAAAACACCCTAGCGCAAATGGCATCATCTCTTAATTAGTATCCACTTGAAGTGCAAACATAGGAGAACATTTTGCTGCAAACTGCGGCTCCATAAGTGTCCGTATAGCCGAGCTATGATAAATTTAGCAAGGACACATAAATCGGCCATTTTCTGAGATTTTGCTAAGGGGCGACAAAGGGAAAATGCTCAAAAAAGTAGGCCGACTATAGGGGCTTCAAAAACACCCTGGCGCAAATGGCGTCATCTCCTAATTAGTATCCACTTGAAGTGCAAACATAGGAGAACATTTTGCTGCAAACTGCGGCTCCATAAGTGTCCCTATAGCCGAGCTATGACAAATTTAGCAAGGACACCTAAATCGGCCATTTTCTGAGATTTTGCTAAGGGGCGACCAAGGGAAAATGCTCAAAAAAGTAGGCCGATTATAGGGGCTTCAAAAACACCCTGGCGCAAATGGCATCATCTCCTAATTAGTATCCACTTGAAGTGCAAACATAGGAGAACATTTTGCTGCAAACTGCGCTCCATAAGTGTCCGTATAGCCGAGCTATGACAAATTTAGCAAGGACACCTAAATCGGCCATTTTCTGAGATTTTGCCAAGGGGGGACCAAGGGAAAATGCTCAAAAAAGTAGGCCGACTATAGGGGCTTCAAAAACACCCTTGCGCAAATAGCATTATCTCCTAATTAGTATCCACTTGAAGTGCAAACATAGGAGAACATTTTACTGCAAACTGCGGCTCCATAAGTGTCCGTATAGCCGAGCTATGACAAATTTAGCAAGGACACCTAAATCGGCCATTTTCTGAGATTTTGCTAAGGGGCGACAAAGGGAAAATGCTCAAAAAAATAGGCCGACTATAGGGGCTTCAAAAACACCCTGGCGCAAATGGCATCATCTGCTAATTAGTATCCACTTAAAGTGCAAACATAGGAGAACATTTTGCTGCAAACTGCGGCTCCATAAGTGTCCGTATAGCCGAGCTATGACAAATTTAGCAAGGACACCTAAATCGGCCATTTTCTGAGATTTTGCTAAGGGGCGACGAAGGGAAAATGCTCAAAAAAGTAGGCCGATTATACGGGCTTTAAAAACACCCTGGCGCAAATGGCATCATCTCCTAATTAGTATCCACGTCAAGTGCAACCATAGGAGAACATTTTGCTGCAAACTGCGGCTCCATAAGTGTCCGTATAGCCGAGCTATGAGAAATTTAGCAAGGACACCTAAATCGGCCATTGTCTGAGATTTTGCTAAGGGGGGACCAAGGGAAAATGCTAAAAAAAGTAGGCCGACTATAAGGGCTTCAAAAACACCCTGGCGCAAATGGCATCATCTCCTAATTAGTATCCACTTCAAGTGCAAACATAGGAGAACATTTTGCTGCAAACTGCGGCTCCATAAGTGTCCGTATAGCCGAGCTATGACAAATTTAGCAATGAAAGCTAAATCGGCCATTTTCTGAGATTTTGCTAAGGGGGGACCAAGTGAAAATGCTCAAAAAAGTAGGCCGACTACAGGGGCTTCAAAAACACCCTGGCACAAATGGCATCATCTCCTAATTAGTATCCACTCCAAGTGCAACCATAGGAGAACATTTTGCTGCAAACTGCGGCTCCATAAGTGTCCGTATAGCCGAGCTATGAGAAATTTAGCAAGGACACCTAAATCGACCATTGTCTGAGATTTTGCTAAGGGGGGACCAAGGGAAAATGCTCAAAAAAGTAGGCCGACTATAGGGGCTTCAAAAACACCCTGGCGCAAATGGCATCATCTCCTAATTAGTATCCACTTCAAGTGGAAACATAGGAGAACATTTTGCTGCAAACTGCGGCTCCATAAGTTTCCGTATAGCCGAGCTATGACAAATTTAGCAAGGAAACCTAAATCGGCCATTTTCTGAGATTTTGCTAAGGGAAGACCAAGGGAAAATGCTAAAAAAAGTAGGCCGACTATAGGGGCCTCAAAAACACCCTGGCGCAAATGGCATTATCTCCTAATTAGTATCCAGTTGACGTGCAAACATAGGAGACATTTTGCCACAAACTGCGGCTCCATAAGTGTCCGTATAGCCGAGCTATAACAAATTTAGCAAGGACACCTAAATCGGCCATTTTCTGAGATTTTGCTAAGGGGGGACCAAGGGAAAATGCTCAAAAAAGTAGGCCGAATATAGGGGCTTCAAAAACACCCTGGAGCAAATGGCATCATCTTCTAATTAGTATCCACTTGAAGTGCAAACGTAGGAGAACATTTTGCTGCAAACTGCAGCTCCATAAGTGTCCATATAGCCGAGCTATGACAAATTTAGCAAGGAAACCTAAATCGGCCATTTTCTGAGATTTTGCTAAGGGGCGACCAAGGGAAAATGCTCAAAAACGTAGGCCGACTATAGGGGCTTCAAAAACACCCTAGCGCAAATGGCATCATCTCCTAATTAGTATCCACTTGAAGTGCAAACATTGGAGAACATTTTGCTGCAAACTGCGGCTCCATAAGTGTCCGAATAGCCAAGCTATGACAAATTTAGCAAGGACACATAAATCGGCCATTTTCTGAGATTTTGCTAAGGGGCGACAAAGGGAAAATGCTCAAAAAAGTAGGCCGACTATAGGGGCTTCAAAAACACCCTGGCGCAAATGGCATCATCTCCTAATTAGTATACACTTGAAGTGCAAACATAGGAGAACATTTTGCTGCAAACTGCGGCTCCATAAGTGTCCGTATAGCCGAGCTATGACAAATTTAGCAAGGACACCTAAATCGGCCATTTTCTGACATTTTGCTAAGGGGGGACCAAGGGAAAATGCTCAAAAAAAAAGGCCGATTATAGGGGCTTCAAAAACAACCTGGCGCAAATGGCATCATCTCCTAATTAGTATCCACTTGAAGTGCAAAAATAGGAGAACATTTCGCTGCAAACTGCGGCTCCATAAGTGTCCGAATACCCGATCTATGACAAATTTAGCAAGGACACCTAAATCGGCCATTTTCTGAGATTTTGCTAAGGGGGGACCAAGGGAAAATGCTCAAAAAGTAGGCCGATTATAGGGGCTTCAAAAACACCCTGGCGCAAATGGCATCATCTCCTAATTAGTATCAACTTGAAGTGCAAACATAGGAGAACATTTTGCTGCAAACTGCGGCTCCATAAGTGTCCGTAGAGCCGAGCTATGACAAATTTAGCAAGGACACATAAATCGGCCATTTTCTGAGATTTTGCTAAGGGGCGACAAAGGGAAAATGCTCAAAAAAGTAGGCCGACTATAGGGGCTTCAAAAACACCCTGGCGCAAATGGCATCATCTCCTAATTAGTATCCACTTGAAGTGCAAACATAGGAGAACATTTTGCTGCAAACTGCGGCTCCATAAGTTTCCGTATAGCCGAGCTATGACAAATTTAGCAAGGAAATCTAAATCGGCCATTTTCTGAGATTTTGCTAAGGGAAGACCAAGGGAAAATGCTAAAAAAAGTAGGCCGACTATAGGGGCTTCAAAAACACCCTGGCGCAAATGGCATTATCTCCTAATTAGTATCCAGTTGACGTGCAAACATAGGAGACATTTTGCTGCAAACTGCGGCTGCATAAGTGTCCGTATAGCCGAGCTATAACAAATTTAGCAAGGACACCTAAATCGGCCATTTTCTGAGATTTTGCTAAGGGGGGACCAAGGGAAAATGCTCAAAAAAGTAGGCCGACTATAGGGGCTTCAAAAACACCCTTGCGCAAATAGCATTATCTCCTAATTAGTATCCACTTGAAGTGCAAACATAGGAGAACATTTTGCTGCAAACTGCGGCTCCATAAGTGTCCGTAGAGCCGAGCTATGACAAATTTAGCAAGGACACATAAATCGGCCATTTTCTGAGATTTTGCTAAGGGGCGACAAAGGGAAAATGCTCAAAAAAGTAGGCCGACTATAGGGGCTTCAAAAACACCCTGGCGCAAATAGCATCATCTCCTAATTAGTATCCACTTGAAGTGCAAACATAGGAGAACATTTTGCTGCAAACTGCGGCTCCATAAGTTTCCGTATAGCCGAGCTATGACAAATTTAGCAAGGAAATCTAAATCGGCCATTTTCTGAGATTTTGCTAAGGGAAGACCAAGGGAAAATGCTAAAAAAAGTAGGCCGACTATAGGGGCTTCAAAAACACCCTGGCGCAAATGGCATTATCTCCTAATTAGTATCCAGTAGACGTGCAAACATAGGAGACATTTTGCTGCAAACTGCGGCTGGATAAGTGTCCGTATAGCCGAGCTATAACAAATTTAGCAAGGACACCTAAATCGGCCATTTTCTGAGATTTTGCTAAGGGGGGACCAAGGGAAAATGCTCAAAAAAGTAGGCCGACTATAGGGGCTTCAAAAACACCCTTGCGCAAATAGCATTATCTCCTAATTAGTATCCACTTGAAGTGCAAACATAGGAGAACATTTTGCTGCAAACTGCAGCTCCATAAGTGTCTGTATAGCCGAGCTATGACAAATTTAGCAAGGACACCTAAATCGGCCATTTTCTGAGATTTTGCTAAGGGGCGACCAACAAAAAATGCTCAAAAAAGTAGGCCGAATATAGGGGCTTCAAAACCACCCTGGCGCAAATGGCATCATCTCCTAATTAGTATCCACTTGAAGTGCAAACATTGGAGAACACTTTGCTCCAAACTGCGGCTCCATAAGTGTCCGTATAGCCGAGCTATGACAAATTTAGCAAGGACACCTAAATCGGCCATTTTCTGAGATTTTGCTAAGGGGCGAGCAAGGGAAAATGCTCAAAAAAGTAGGCCGAATATAGGGGCTTCAAAAACACCCTGGCGATAATGGCAGCATCTCCTAATTAGTATCCACTTGAAGTGCAAACATAGGAGAACATTTTGCTGCAAACTGCGGCTCCATAAGTGTCCGAATACCCGAGCTATGACAAATTTAGCAAGGACACCTAAATCGGCCATTTTCTGAGATTTTGCTAAGGGGGCACCAAGGGAAAATGCTCAAAAAAGTAGGCCGACTATAGGGGCTTCAAAAACACCCTGGCGCAAATGGCATCATCTCCTAATTAGTATCCGCTTCAAGTGCAAACATAGGAGAACATTTTGCTGCAAACTGCGGCTCCATAAGTGTTCGTATAGCCGAGCTATGACAAATTTAGCAAGGACACCTAAATCGGCCATTTTCTGAGATTTTGCTAAGGGGCGACCAAGGGAAAATGCTCAAAAAAGTAGGCCGACTATAGGGGCTTCAAAAACACCCTAGCGCAAATGGCATCATCTGCTTATTAGTATCCACTTGAAGTGCAAACATAGGAGAACATTTTGCTGCAAACTGTGGCTCCATAAGTGTCCAAATACCCGAGCTATGACAAATTTAGCAAGGACACCTAAATCGGCCATTTTCTGAGATTTTGCTAAGGGGGGACCACGAGAAAATGCTCAAAAAAGTAGGCCGACTATAGGGGCTTCAAAAACACCCTGGCGCAAATGGCATCATCTCATAATTAGTATCCACTTCAACTGCAAACATAGGAAAACATTTTGCTGCAAACTGCGGCTCCATAAGTGTCCGTATAGCCGAGCTATGACAAATTTAGCAAGGACAACTAAATCGGCCATTTTCTGAGATTTTGCTAAGGGGCGACCAAAGGAAAATGCTCAAAAAAGTAGGCTGACTATAGGGGCTTCAAAAACACCTTGGCGCAAATGGCATCATCTCCTAATTAGCATCCACTTGAAGTGCTAACATAGGAGAACATTTTGCTGCAAACTGTGGCTCCATAAGTTTCCGTATAGCCGAGCTATGACAAATTTAACAAGGAAACCTAAATCGGCCATTTTCTGAGATTTTGCTAAGGGAAGACCAAGGGAAAATGCTAAAAAAAGTAGGCCGACTATAGGGGCTTCAAAAATACCCTGGCGCAAATGGCATTATCTCCTAATTAGTATCCAGGTGACGTGCAAACGTAGGAGACATTTTGCCTCAAACTGCGGCTCCATAAGTGTCCGTATAGCCGAGCTATAACAAATTTAGCAAGGACACCTAAATCGGCCATTTTCTGAGATTTTGCTAAGGGGGGACCAAGGAAAAATGCTCAAAAAAGTAGGCCGACTATAGGGGCTTCAAAAACACCCTTGCGCAAATAGCATTATCTCCTAATTAGTATCCACTTGAAGTGCAAACATAGGAGAACATTTTGCTGCAAACTGCGGCTCCATAAGTGTCCGTATAGCCGAGCTATGACAAATTTAGCAAGGACACCTAAATCGGCCATTTTCTGAGATTTTGCTAAGGGGGGACCAAGGGAAAATGCTCAAAAAAGTAGGCCGACTATAGGGGCTTCAAAAACACCCTGGCGCAAATAGCATTATCTCCTAATTAGTATCCACTTGAAGTGCAAACATAGGAGAACATTTTGCTGCAAACTGCGGCTCCATAAGTGTCCGAATACCCGAGCTATGACAAATTTAGCAAGGACACCTAAATCGGCCATTTTCTGAGATTTTGCTAAGGGGGGACAGAGAGAAAATGCTCAAAAAAGTAGGCCGAATATAGGGGCTTCAAAAACACCCTGGCGCAAATGGCATCATCTTCTAATTAGTATCCACTTGAAGTGCAAACATAGGAGAACATTTTGGTGCAAACTGCGGCTCCATAAGTGTCCATATAGCCGAGCTATGATAAATTTAGCAAGGACACCTAAATCGGCCATTTTCTGAGATTTTGCAAAGGGGCGACCAACAAAAAATGCTCAAAAAATTAGGCCGACTATAGGGGCTTCAAAAACACCCTAGCGCAAATGGCATCATCTCTTAATTAGTATCCACTTGAAGTGCAAACATAGGAGAACATTTTGCTGCAAACTGCGGCTCCATAAGTGTCCGTATAGCCGAGCTATGATAAATTTAGCAAGGACACATAAATCGGCCATTTTCTGAGATTTTGCTAACGGGCGACAAAGGGAAAATGCTCAAAAAAGTAGGCCGACTATAGGGGCTTCAAAAACACCCTGGCGCAAATGGCGTCATCTCCTAATTAGTATCCACTTGAAGTGCAAACATAGGAGAACATTTTGCTGCAAACTGCGGCTCCATAAGTGTCCCTATAGCCGAGCTATGACAAATTTAGCAAGGAAACCTAAATCGGCCATTTTCTGAGATTTTGCTAAGGGGCGACCAAGGGAAAATGCTCAAAAAAGTAGGCCGATTATAGGGGCTTCAAAAACACCCCTGCGCAAATGGGATCATCTCCTAATTAGTATCCACTTGAAGTGCAAACATAGGAGAACATTTTGCTGCAAACTGCGCTCCATAAGTGTCCGTATAGCCGAGCTATGACAAATTTAGCAAGGACACCTAAATCGGCCATTTTCTGAGATTTTGCCAAGGTGGGACCAAGGGAAAATGCTCAAAAAAGTAGGCCGACTATAGGGGCTTCAAAAACACCCTTGCGCAAATAGCATTATCTCCTAATTAGTATCCACTTGAAGTGCAAACATAGGAGAACATTTTACTGCAAACTGCGGCTCCATAAGTGTCCGTATAGCCGAGCTATGACAAATTTAGCAAGGACACCTAAATCGGCCATTTTCTGAGATTTTGCTAAGGGGGGACCAAGGGAAAATGCTCAAAAAAGTAGGCCGAATATAGGGGCTTCAAAAACACCCTGGCGCAAATGGCATCATCTTCTAATTAGTATCCACTTCAAGTGCAAACATAGGAGAACATTTTGCTGCAAACTGCGGCTCCATAGGTGTCCATATAGCCGAGCTATGACAAATTTAGCAAGGAAACCTAAATCGGCCATTTTCTGAGATTTTGCTAAGGGGCGACAAAGGGAAAATGCTCTAAAAAATAGGCCGACTATAGGGGCTTCAAAAACACCCTGGCGCAAATGGCATCATCTGCTAATTAGTATCCACTTAAAGTGCAAACATAGGAGAACATTTTGCTGCAAACTGCGGCTCCATAAGTGTCCGTATAGCCGAGCTATGACAAATTTAGCAAGGACACCTAAATCGGCCATTTTCTGAGATTTTGCTAAGGGGCGACGAAGGGAAAATGCTCAAAAAAGTAGGCCGATTATACGGGCTTTAAAAACACCCTGGCGCAAATGGCATCATCTCCTAATTAGTATCCACGTCAAGTGCAACCATAGGAGAACATTTTGCTGCAAACTGCGGCTCCATAAGTGTCCGTATAGCCGAGCTATGAGAAATTTAGCAAGGACACCTAAATCGGCCATTGTCTGAGATTTTGCTAAGGGGGGACCAAGGGAAAATGCTAAAAAAAGTAGGCCGACTATAAGGGCTTCAAAAACACCCTGGCGCAAATGGCATCATCTCCTAATTAGTATCCACTTCAAGTGCAAACATAGGAGAACATTTTGCTGCAAACTGCGGCTCCATAAGTGTCCGTATAGCCGAGCTATGACAAATTTAGCAATGAAACCTAAATCGGCCATTTTCTGAGATTTTGCTAAGGGGGGACCAAGTGAAAATGCTCAAAAAAGTAGGCCGACTACAGGGGCTTCAAAAACACCCTGGCACAAATGGCATCATCTCCTAATTAGTATCCACTCCAAGTGCAACCATAGGAGAACATTTTGCTGCAAACTGCGGCTCCATAAGTGTCCGTATAGCCGAGCTATGAGAAATTTAGCAAGGACACCTAAATCGGCCATTTTCTGAGATTTTGCTAAGGGGCGACCAAGGGAAAATGCTCAAAAACGTAGGCCGACTATAGGGGCTTCAAAAACACCCTAGCGCAAATGGCATCATCTCCTAATTAGTATCCACTTGAAGTGCAAACATTGGAGAACATTTTGCTGCAAACTGCGGCTCCATAAGTGTCCGTATAGCCGAGCTATGACAAATTTAGCAAGGACACCTAAATCGGCCATTTTCTGACATTTTGCTAAGGGGGGACCAAGGGAAAATGCTCAAAAAAAAAGGCCGATTATAGGGGCTTCAAAAACAACCTGGCGCAAATGGCATCATCTCCTAATTAGTATCCACTTGAAGTGCAAAAATAGGAGAACATTTTGCTGCAAACTGCGGCTCCATAAGTGTCCGAATACCCGATCTATGACAAATTTAGCAAGGACACATAAATCGGCCATTTTCTGAGATTTTGCTAAGGGGCGACAAAGGGAAAATGCTCAAAAAAGTAGGCCGACTATAGGGGCTTCAAAAACACCCTGGCGCAAATGGCATCATCTCCTAATTAGTATCCACTTGAAGTGCAAACATAGGAGAACATTTTGCTGCAAACTGCGGCTCCATAAGTTTCCGTATAGCCGAGCTATGACAAATTTAGCAAGGAAATCTAAATCGGCCATTTTCTGAGATTTTGCTAAGGGAAGACCAAGGGAAAATGCTTAAAAAAGTAGGCCGACTATAGGGGCTTCAAAAACACCCTGGCGCAAATGGCATTATCTCCTAATTAGTATCCAGTTGACGTGCAAACATAGGAGACATTTTGCTGCAAACTGCGGCTGCATAAGTGTCCGTATAGCCGAGCTATAACAAATTTAGCAAGGACACCTAAATCGGCCATTTTCTGAGATTTTGCTAAGGGGGGACCAAGGGAAAATGCTCAAAAAAGTAGGCCGACTATAGGGGCTTCAAAAACACCCTTGCGCAAATAGGATTATCTCCTAATTAGTATCCACTTGAAGTGCAAACATAGGAGAACATTTTGCTGCAAACTGCGGCTCCATAAGTGTCCGTAGAGCCGAGCTATGACAAATTTAGCAAGGACACATAAATCGGCCATTTTCTGAGATTTTGCTAAGGGGCGACAAAGGGAAAATGCTCAAAAAAGTAGGCCGACTATAGGGTCTTCAAAAACCCCCTGGCGCAAATAGCATCATCTCCTAATTAGTATCCACTTGAAGTGCAAACATAGGAGAACATTTTGCTGCAAACTGCGGCTCCATAAGTTTCCGTATAGCCGAGCTATGGCAAATTTAGCAAGGAAATCTAAATCGGCCATTTTCTGAGATTTTGCTAAGGGAAGACCAAGGGAAAATGCTAAAAAAAGTAGGCCGACTATAGGGGCTTCAAAAACACCCTGGCGCAAATGGCATTATCTCCTAATTAGTATCCAGTTGACGTGCAAACATAGGAGACATTTTGCTGCAAACTGCGGCTCCATAAGTGTCCGTATAGCCGAGCTATAACAAATTTAGCAAGGACACCTAAATCGGCCATTTTCTGAGATTTTGCTAAGGGGGGACCAAGGGAAAATGCTCAAAAAAGTAGGCCGACTATAGGGGCTTCAAAAACACCCTTGCGCAAATAGCATTATCTCCTAATTAGAATCCACTTGAAGTGCAAACATAGGAGAACATTTTGCTGCAAACTGCAGCTCCATAAGTGTCTGTATAGCCGAGCTATGACAAATTTAGCAAGGACACCTAAATCGGCCATTTTCTGAGATTTTGCTAAGGGGCGACCAACAAAAAATGCTCAAAAAAGTAGGCCGAATATAGGGGCTTCAAAACCACCCTGGCGCAAATGGCATCATCTCCTAATTAGTATCCACTTGAAGTGCAAACATTGGAGAACACTTTGCTGCAAACTGCGGCTCCATAAGTGTCCGTATAGCCGAGCTATGACAAATTTAGCAACGACACCTAAATCGGCCATTTTCTGAGATTTTGCTAAGGGGCGACCAAGGGAAAATGCTCAAAAAAGTAGGCCGACTATAGGGGCTTCAAAAACACCCTGGCGTAAATGGCATCATCTCCTAATTAGTATCCACTTCACGTGCAAACATAGCAGAACATTTTGCTGCAAACTGCGGCTCCATAAGTGTCCGTATAGCCGAGCTATGACAAATTTAGCAAGGACACCTAAATCGGCCATTTTCTGAGATTTTGCTAAGGGGCGAGCAAGGGAAAATGCTCAAAAAAGTAGGCCGAATATAGGGGCTTCAAAAACACCCTGGCGCAAATGGCATCATCTCCTAATTAGTATCCACTTGAAGTGCAAACATAGGAGAACATTTTGCTGCAAACTGCGGCTCCATAAGTATCCGTTTAGCCGAGCTATGACAAATTTAGCAAGGACACCTAAATCGGCCATTTTCTGAGATTTTGCTAAGGGGGGACCAAGGGAAAATGCTCAAAAAAGTAGGCCGACTATAGGGGCTTCAAAAACACCCTGGTGCAAATGGCATCATCTCCTAATTAGTATCCACTTGAAGTGCAAACATAGGAGAACATTTTGCTGCAATTTGCGGCTCCATAAGTGTCCGTATAGCCGACCTATGACAAATTTAGCAAGGACACCTAAATCGGCCATTTTCTGAGATTTTGCTAAGGGGGGACCAAGGGAAAATGCTCAAAAAAGTAGGCCGAATATAGGGGCTTCAAAAACACCCTGGCGCAAATGGCATTATCTTCTAATTAGTATCCACTTCAAGTGCAAACATAGGAGAACATTTTGCTGCAAACTGCGGCTCCATAAGTGTCCGTATAGCCGAGCTATGACAAATTTAGCAATGAAACCTAAATCGGTTATTTTCTGAGATTTTGCTAAGGGGCGACCAAGGGAAAATGCTCAAAAAAGTAGGCCGAATATAGGGGCTTCAAAAACACCCTGGCGCAAATGGCATCATCTCCTAATTAGTATCCACTTGAAGTGCTAACATAGCAGAACATTTTGCTGCAAACTGCGGCTCCATAAGTGTCGGTATAGCCGAGCTATGACAAATTTAGCAAGGACACCTAAATCGGCCATTTTCTGAGATTTTGCTAAGGGGCGACCAACAAAAAATGCTCAAAAAAGTAGGCCGACTATAGGGGCTCCCAACCCACCCTGGCGCAAATGGCATCATCTCCTAATTAGTATTCACTTGAAGTGCAAACATTGGAGAACACTTTGCTGCAAACTGCGGCTCCATAAGTGTCGGTATAGCCGAGCTATGACAAATTTAGCAACGACACCTAAATCGGCCATTTTCTGAGATTTTGCTAAGGGGCGACCAAGGGAAAATGCTAAAAAACGTAGGCCGACTATAGGGGCTTCAAAAACACCCTGGCGCAAATGGCATCATCTCCTAATTAGTATCCACTTGAAGTGCAAACATAGGAGAACACTTTGCTGCAAACTGCGGCTCCATAAGTTTCCGTATAGCCGAGCTATGACAAATTTAGCAAGGACACCTAAATCGGCCATTTTCTGAGATTTTGCTAAGGGGGGACCAAACGAAAATGCTCAAAAAAGTAGGCCGACTATATGGGCTTCAAAAACACCCTGGCGCAAATGGCATCATCTCCTAGTTAGTATCCACTTGAAGTGCAAACATAGGAGAACATTTTGCTGCAAACTGCGGCTCCATAAGTGTCCGTATAGCCAAGCTATGACAAATTTAGCAAGGACACCTAAATCGACCATTTTCTGAGATTTTGCTAAGGGGCGAGCAAGGGAAAATGCTCAAAAAAGTAGGCCGAATATAGGGGCTTCAAAAACACCCTGGCACAAATGGCATCATCTCCTAATTAGTATCCACTTGAAGTGCAAACATAGGAGAACATTTCGCTGCAAACTGCGGCTCCACAAGTATCCGTTTAGCCGAGCTATGACAAATTTAGCAAGGACACCTAAATCGGCCATTTTCTGAGATTTTGCTAAGGGGGGACCAAGGGAAAATGCTCAAAAAAGTAGGCCGACTATAGGGGCTTCAAAAACACCCTGGTGCAAATGGCATCATCTCCTAATTAGTATCCACTTGAAGTGCAAACATAGGAGAACATTTTGTTGCAAACTGCGGCTCCATAAGTGTCCGTAGAGCCGAGCTATGACAAATTTAGCAAGGACACCTAAATCGGCCATTTTCTGAGATTTTGCTAAGGGGGGACCAAACGAAAATGCTCAAAAAAGTAGGCCGACTATAGGGGCTTCAAAAACACCCTGGCGCAAATGGCATCATCTCCTAATTAGTATCCACTTGAAGTGCAAACATAGAAGAACATTTTGCTGCAAACTGCGGCTCCATAAGTGTCCGTAGAGCCGAGCTATGACAAATTTAGCAAGGACACCTAAATCGGCCATTTTCTGAGATTTTGCTAAGGGGCGAGCAAGGGAAAATGCTCAAAAAAGTAGGCCGAATATAGGGGCTTCAAAAACACCCTGGCGCAAATGGCATCATCTCCTAATTAGTATCCACTTGAAGTGCAAACATTGGAGAACATTTTGCTGCAAACTGCGGCTCCATAAGTGTCCGTATAGCCGAGCTATGACAAATTTAGCAAGGACACCTAAATCGGCCATTTTCTGAGATTTTGCTAAGGGGCGACCAAGGGAAAATGCTCAAAAAAGTAGGCCGAATATAGGGGGTTCAAAAACACCCTGGCGCAAATGGCATCATCTTCTAATTAGTATCCACTTCAAGTGCAAACATTGGAGAACATTTTGCTGCAAACTGCGGCTCCATAAGTGTCCGTATAGCCGAGCTATGACAAATTTAGCAAGGAAACCTAAATCGGTCATTTTCTGAGATTTTGCTAAGGGGTGACCAAGGGAAAATGCTCAAAAAAGTAGGCCGACTATAGGGGCTTCAAAAACACCCTGGCGCAAATGGCATCATCTTCCAATTAGTATCCACTTCAAGTGCAAACATAGGAGAACATTTTGCTGCAAACTGCAGCTCCATAAGTGTCCCTATAGCCGAGCTATGACAAATTTAGCAAGGACACCTAAATCGGCCATTTTCTGAGATTTTGCTAAGGGGCGACCAAGGGAAAATGCTCAAAAAAGTAGGCCGACTATAGGGGCTTCAAAAACACCCTAGCGCAAATGGCATCATCTCCTAATTAGTATCCACTTGAAGTGCAAACATAGGAGAACATTTCGCTGCAAACTGCGGCTCCACAAGTATCCGTTCAGCCGAGCTATGACAAATTTAGCAAGGACACCTAAATCGGCCATTTTCTGAGATTTTGCTAAAGGGGGACCAAGGGAAAATGCTCAAAAAAGTAGGCCGACTATAGGGGCTTCAAAAACACCCTGGTGCAAATGGCATCATCTCCTAATTAGTATCCACTTGAAGTGCAAACATAGGAGAACATTTTGCTGCAAACTGCGGCTCCATAAGTGTCCGTATAGCCGAGCTATGACAAATTTAGCAAGGACACCTAAATCGGCCATTTTCTGAGATTTTGCTAAGGGGGGACCAAACGAAAATGCTCAAAAAAGTAGGCCGACTATAGGGGCTTCAAAAACACCCTGGCGCAAATGGCATCATCTCCTAATTAGTATCCACTTGAAGTGCAAACATAGAAGAACATTTTGCTGGAAACTGCGGCTCCATAACTGTCCGTATAGCCGAGCTATGACAAATTTAGCAAGGACACCTAAATCGGCCATTTTCTGAGATTTTGCTAAGGGGCGACCAACAAAAAATGCTCAAAAAAGTAGGCCGAATATAGGGGCTTCAAAAACACCCTGGTGCAAATGGCATCATCTCCTAATTAGTATCCACTTGAAGTGCAAACATAGGAGAACATTTTGCTGCAAACTGCAGCTCCATAAGTATCCGTTTAGCCGAGCTATGACAAATTTAGCAAGGACACCTAAATCGGCCATTTTCTGAGATTTTGCTAAGGGGCGACCAAGGAAAAATGCTCAAAAAAATTGGCCGACTATAGGGGCATCAAAAACACCCTGGCGCAAATGGCATCATCTTCTAATTAGTATCCACTTCAAGTGCAAACATAGGAGAACATTTTGCTGCAAACTGCGGCTCCATAAGTGTCCGTATAGCCAAGCTATGAGAAATTTAGCAAGGACACCTAAATCGGCCATTGTCTGAGATTTTGCTAAGGGGGGACCAAGGGAAAATGCTCAAAAAAGTAGGCCGACTATAGGGGCTTCAAAAACACCCTGGCGCAAATGGGATCATCTCCTAATTAGTATCCACTTGAAGTGCAAACATAGGAGAACATTTTGCTGCAAACTGCGGCTCCATAAGTGTCCGTATAGCCGAGCTATGACAAATTTAGTGAGGACACCTAAATCGGCCATTTTCTGAGATTTTGCTAAGGGGGGACCAAGGGAAAATGCTCCAAACAGTAGGCCGAATATAGGGGCTTCAAAAACACCCTGGCGCAAATGGCATCATCTTCTAATTAGTATCCACTTCAAGTGCAAACATAGGAGAACATTTTGCTGCAAACTGCGGCTCCATAAGTGTCCGTATAGCCGAGCTATGAGAAATTTAGCAAGGACACCTAAATCGGCCATTGTCTGAGACTTTGCTAAGGTGGGACCAAGGGAAAATGCTCAAAAAAGTAGGCCGACTATAGGGGCTTCAAAAACACCCTGGCGCAAATGGGATCATCTCCTAATTAGTATCCACTTGAAGTGCAAACATAGGAGAACATTTTGCTGCAAACTGCGGCTCCATAAGTGTCCGTATAGCCGAGCTATGACAAATTTAGCAAGGACACCTAAATCGGCCATTTTCTGAGATTTTGCTAAGGGGCGACCAAGGGAAAATGCTCAAAAAAGTAGGCCGACTATAGGGGCTTCAAAAACACCCTGGCGCAAATGGCATCATCTCCTTATTAGTATCCACTTGAAGTGCAAACATAGGAGAACATTTCGCTGCAAACTGCGGCTCCACAAGTATCCGTTTAGCCGAGCTATGACAAATTTAGCAAGGACACCTAAATCGGCCATTTTATGAGATTTTGCTAAGGGGGGACCAAGGGAAAATGCTCAAAAAAGTAGGCCGACTATAGGGGCTTCAAAAACACCCTGGTGCAAATGGCATCATCTCCTAATTAGTATCCACTTGAAGTGCAAACATAGGAGAACATTTTGCTGCAAACTGCGGCTCCATAAGTGTCCGTATAGCCGAGCTATGACAAATTTAGCAAGGACACCTAAATCGGCCATTTTCTGAGATTTTGCTAAGGGGGGACCAAACGAAAATGCTCAAAAAAGTAGGCCGACTATAGGGGCTTCAAAAACACCCTGGCGCAAATGGCATCATCTCCTAATTAGTATCCACTTGAAGTGCAAACATAGAAGAACATTTTGCTGGAAACTGCGGCTCCATAAGTGTCCGTATAGCCGAGCTATGACAAATTTAGCAAGGACACCTAAATCGGCCATTTTCTGAGATTTTGCTAAGGGGGGACCAAGGGAAAATGCTCAAAAAAGTAGGCCGACTATAGGGGCTTCAAAAACACCCTGGTGCAAATGGCATCATCTCCTAATTAGTATCCACTTGAAGTGCAAACATAGGAGAACATTTTGCTGCAAACTGCGGCTCCATAAGTGTCCGTATAGCCGAGCTATGACAAATTTAGCAAGGACACCTAAATCGGCCATTTTCTGAGATTTTGCTAAGGGGGGACCAAACGAAAATGCTCAAAAAAGTAGGCCGACTATAGGGGCTTCAAAAACACCCTGGCGCAAATGGCATCATCTCCTAATTAGTATCCACTTGAAGTGCAAACATAGGAGAACACTTTGCTGCAAACTGCGGCTCCATAAGTTTCCGTATAGCCGAGCTATGACAAATTTAGCAAGGACACCTAAATCGGCCATTTTCTGAGATTTTGCTAAGGGGGGACCAAACGAAAATGCTCAAAAAAGTAGGCCGACTATATGGGCTTCAAAAACACCCTGGCGCAAATGGCATCATCTCCTAGTTAGTATCCACTTGAAGTGCAAACATAGGAGAACATTTTGCTGCAAACTGCGGCTCCATAAGTGTCCGTATAGCCAAGCTATGACAAATTTAGCAAGGACACCTAAATCGACCATTTTCTGAGATTTTGCTAAGGGGCGAGCAAGGGAAAATGCTCAAAAAAGTAGGCCGAATATAGGGGCTTCAAAAACACCCTGGCACAAATGGCATCATCTCCTAATTAGTATCCACTTGAAGTGCAAACATAGGAGAACATTTCGCTGCAAACTGCGGCTCCACAAGTATCCGTTTAGCCGAGCTATGACAAATTTAGCAAGGACACCTAAATCGGCCATTTTCTGAGATTTTGCTAAGGGGGGACCAAGGGAAAATGCTCAAAAAAGTAGGCCGACTATAGGGGCTTCAAAAACACCCTGGTGCAAATGGCATCATCTCCTAATTAGTATCCACTTGAAGTGCAAACATAGGAGAACATTTTGCTGCAAACTGCGGCTCCATAAGTGTCCGTATAGCCGAGCTATGACAAATTTAGCAAGGACACCTAAATCGGCCATTTTCTGAGATTTTGCTAAGGGGGGACCAAACGAAAATGCTCAAAAAAGTAGGCCGACTATAGGGGCTTCAAAAACACCCTGGCGCAAATGGCATCATCTCCTAATTAGTATCCACTTGAAGTGCAAACATAGAAGAACGTTTTGCTGGAAACTGCGGCTCCATAAGTGTCCGTAGAGCCGAGCTATGACAAATTTAGCAAGGACACCTAAATCGGCCATTTTCTGAGATTTTGCTAAGGGGCGAGCAAGGGAAAATGCTCAAAAAAGTAGGCCGAATATAGGGGCTTCAAAAACACCCTGGCGCAAATGGCATCATCTCCTAATTAGTATCCACTTGAAGTGCAAACATTGGAGAACATTTTGCTGCAAACTGCGGCTCCATAAGTGTCCGTATAGCCGAGCTATGACAAATTTAGCAAGGACACCTAAATCGGCCATTTTCTGAGATTTTGCTAAGGGGCGACCAAGGGAAAATGCTCAAAAAAGTAGGCCGAATATAGGGGGTTCAAAAACACCCTGGCGCAAATGGCATCATCTTCTAATTAGTATCCACTTCAAGTGCAAACATTGGAGAACATTTTGCTGCAAACTGCGGCTCCATAAGTGTCCGTATAGCCGAGCTATGACAAATTTAGCAAGGAAACCTAAATCGGTCATTTTCTGAGATTTTGCTAAGGGGTGACCAAGGGAAAATGCTCAAAAAAGTAGGCCGACTATAGGGGCTTCAAAAACACCCTGGCGCAAATGGCATCATCTCCTAATTAGTATCCACTTGAAGTGCAAACATAGGAGAACATTTTGCTGCAAACTGCGGCTCCATAAGTATCCGTTTAGCCGAGCTATGACAAATTTAGCAAGGACACCTAAATCGGCCATTTTCTGAGATTTTGCTAAGGGGCGACCAAGCGAAAATGCTCAAAAAAGTAGGCCGACTATAGGGGCTTCAAAAACACCCTGGCGCAAATGGCATCATCTCCTAATTAGTATCCACTTGAAGTGCAAACATAGGAGAACATTTTGCTGCAAACTGCGGCTCCATAAGTATCCGTTTAGCCGAGCTATGACAAATTTAGCAAGGACACCTAAATCGGCCATTTTCTGAGATTTTGCTAAGGCGGGACAAAGTGCAAACATAGGACTAAAAGTAGGCCGACTATAGGGGCTCCAAAACCACCCTGGCGCAAATGGCATCATCTCCTAATTAGTATCCACTTGAAGTGCAAACATTGGAAAACACTTTGCTGCAAACTGCGGCTCCATAAGTGTCCGTATAGCCGAGCTATGACAAATTTAGCAACGACACCTAAATCGGCCATTTTCTTAGATTTTGCTAAGGGGCGACCAAGGAAAAATGCTCAAAAAAATTGTCCGACTATAGGGGCTTCAAAAACACCCTGGCGCAAATGGCATCATCTTCTAATTAGTATCCGCTTCAAATTCAAACATAGGAGAACATTTTGCTGCAAACTGCGGCTCCATAAGTGTCCGTATAGCCGAGCTATGACAAATTTAGCAAGGACACCTAAATTGGCCATTTTCTGAGATTTTGCTAAGGGGCGAGCAAGGGAAAATGCTCAAAAAAGTAGGCCGAATATAGGGGCTACAAAAACACCCTGGCGCAAATGGCATCATCTCCTAATTAGTATCCACTTGAAGTGCAAACATAGGAGAACATTTTGCTGCAAACTGCGGCTCCATAAGTGTCCGTATAGCCGAGCTATGACAAATTTAGCAAGGACACCTAAATCGGCCATTTTCTGAGATTTTGCTAAGGGGGGACCAAGGGAAAATGCTCAAAAAAGTAGGCCGAATATAGGGGCTTCAAAAACACCCTGGCGCAAATGGCATCATCTTCCAATTAGTATCCACTTGAAGTGCAAACATAGGAGAACATTTTGCTGCAAACTGCAGCTCCATAAGTGTCCCTATAGTCGAGCTATGACAAATTTAGCAAGGACACCTAAATCGGCCATTTTCTGAGATTTTGCTAAGGGGCGACCAAGGGAAAATGCTCAAAAAAGTAGGCCGACTATAGGGGCTTCAAAAACACCCTAGCGCAAATGGCATCATCTCCTAATTAGTATCCACTTGAAGTGCAAACATAGGAGAACATTTCGCTGCAAACTGCGGCTCCACAAGTATCCGTTCAGCCGAGCTATGACAAATTTAGCAAGGACACCTAAATCGGCCATTTTCTGAGATTTTGCTAAAGGGGGACCAAGGGAAAATGCTCAAAAAAGTAGGCCGACTATAGGGGCTTCAAAAACACCCTGGTGCAAATGGCATCATCTCCTAATTAGTATCCACTTGAAGTGCAAACATAGGAGAACATTTTGCTGCAAACTGCGGCTCCATAAGTGTCCGTATAGCCGAGCTATGACAAATTTAGCAAGGACACCTAAATCGGCCATTTTCTGAGATTTTGCTAAGGGGGGACCAAACGAAAATGATCAAAAAATTAGGCCGACTATAGGGGCTTCAAAAACACCCTGGCGCAAATGGCATCATCTCCTAATTAGTATCCACTTGAAGTGCAAACATAGAAGAACATTTTGCTGGAAACTGCGGCTCCATAACTGTCCGTATAGCCGAGCTATGACAAATTTAGCAAGGACACCTAAATCGGCCATTTTCTGAGATTTTGCTAAGGGGGGACCAAGGGAAAATGCTCAAAAAAGTAGGCCGAATATAGGGGCTTCAAAAACACCCTGGCGCAAATGGCATCATCTTCTAATTAGTATCCACTTCAAGTGCAAACATAGGAGAACATTTTGCTGCAAACTGCGGCTCCATAGGTGTCCATATAGCCGAGCTATGACAAATTTAGCAAGGAAACCTAAATCGGCCATTTTCTGAGATTTTGCTAAGGGGCGACAAAGGGAAAATGCTCTAAAAAATAGGCCGACTATAGGGGCTTCAAAAACACCCTGGCGCAAATGGCATCATCTGCTAATTAGTATCCACTTAAAGTGCAAACATAGGAGAACATTTTGCTGCAAACTGCGGCTCCATAAGTGTCCGTATAGCCGAGCTATGACAAATTTAGCAAGGACACCTAAATCGGCCATTTTCTGAGATTTTGCTAAGGGGCGACGAAGGGAAAATGCTCAAAAAAGTAGGCCGATTATACGGGCTTTAAAAACACCCTGGCGCAAATGGCATCATCTCCTAATTAGTATCCACGTCAAGTGCAACCATAGGAGAACATTTTGCTGCAAACTGCGGCTCCATAAGTGTCCGTATAGCCGAGCTATGAGAAATTTAGCAAGGACACCTAAATCGGCCATTGTCTGAGATTTTGCTAAGGGGGGACCAAGGGAAAATGCTAAAAAAAGTAGGCCGACTATAAGGGCTTCAAAAACACCCTGGCGCAAATGGCATCATCTCCTAATTAGTATCCACTTCAAGTGCAAACATAGGAGAACATTTTGCTGCAAACTGCGGCTCCATAAGTGTCCGTATAGCCGAGCTATGACAAATTTAGCAATGAAACCTAAATCGGCCATTTTCTGAGATTTTGCTAAGGGGGGACCAAGTGAAAATGCTCAAAAAAGTAGGCCGACTACAGGGGCTTCAAAAACACCCTGGCACAAATGGCATCATCTCCTAATTAGTATCCACTCCAAGTGCAACCATAGGAGAACATTTTGCTGCAAACTGCGGCTCCATAAGTGTCCGTATAGCCGAGCTATGAGAAATTTAGCAAGGACACCTAAATCGGCCATTTTCTGAGATTTTGCTAACGGGCGACCAAGGGAAAATGCTCAAAAACGTAGGCCGACTATAGGGGCTTCAAAAACACCCTAGCGCAAATGGCATCATCTCCTAATTAGTATCCACTTGAAGTGCAAACATTGGAGAACATTTTGCTGCAAACTGCGGCTCCATAAGTGTCCGTATAGCCGAGCTATGACAAATTTAGCAAGGACACCTAAATCGGCCATTTTCTGACATTTTGCTAAGGGGGGACCAAGGGAAAATGCTCAAAAAAAAAGGCCGATTATAGGGGCTTCAAAAACAACCTGGCGCAAATGGCATCATCTCCTAATTAGTATCCACTTGAAGTGCAAAAATAGGAGAACATTTTGCTGCAAACTGCGGCTCCATAAGTGTCCGAATACCCGATCTATGACAAATTTAGCAAGGACACATAAATCGGCCATTTTCTGAGATTTTGCTAAGGGGCGACAAAGGGAAAATGCTCAAAAAAGTAGGCCGACTATAGGGGCTTCAAAAACACCCTGGCGCAAATGGCATCATCTCCTAATTAGTATCCACTTGAAGTGCAAACATAGGAGAACATTTTGCTGCAAACTGCGGCTCCATAAGTTTCCGTATAGCCGAGCTATGACAAATTTAGCAAGGAAATCTAAATCGGCCATTTTCTGAGATTTTGCTAAGGGAAGACCAAGGGAAAATGCTTAAAAAAGTAGGCCGACTATAGGGGCTTCAAAAACACCCTGGCGCAAATGGCATTATCTCCTAATTAGTATCCAGTTGACGTGCAAACATAGGAGACATTTTGCTGCAAACTGCGGCTGCATAAGTGTCCGTATAGCCGAGCTATAACAAATTTAGCAAGGACACCTAAATCGGCCATTTTCTGAGATTTTGCTAAGGGGGGACCAAGGGAAAATGCTCAAAAAAGTAGGCCGACTATAGGGGCTTCAAAAACACCCTTGCGCAAATAGGATTATCTCCTAATTAGTATCCACTTGAAGTGCAAACATAGGAGAACATTTTGCTGCAAACTGCGGCTCCATAAGTGTCCGTAGAGCCGAGCTATGACAAATTTAGCAAGGACACATAAATCGGCCATTTTCTGAGATTTTGCTAAGGGGCGACAAAGGGAAAATGCTCAAAAAAGTAGGCCGACTATAGGGTCTTCAAAAACCCCCTGGCGCAAATAGCATCATCTCCTAATTAGTATCCACTTGAAGTGCAAACATAGGAGAACATTTTGCTGCAAACTGCGGCTCCATAAGTTTCCGTATAGCCGAGCTATGACAAATTTAGCAAGGAAATCTAAATCGGCCATTTTCTGAGATTTTGCTAAGGGAAGACCAAGGGAAAATGCTAAAAAAAGTAGGCCGACTATAGGGGCTTCAAAAACACCCTGGCGCAAATGGCATTATCTCCTAATTAGTATCCAGTTGACGTGCAAACATAGGAGACATTTTGCTGCAAACTGCGGCTCCATAAGTTTCCGTATAGCCGAGCTATAACAAATTTAGCAAGGACACCTAAATCGGCCATTTTCTGAGATTTTGCTAAGGGGGGACCAAGGGAAAATGCTCAAAAAAGTAGGCCGACTATAGGGGCTTCAAAAACACCCTTGCGCAAATAGCATTATCTCCTAATTAGAATCCACTTGAAGTGCAAACATAGGAGAACATTTTGCTGCAAACTGCAGCTCCATAAGTGTCTGTATAGCCGAGCTATGACAAATTTAGCAAGGACACCTAAATCGGCCATTTTCTGAGATTTTGCTAAGGGGCGACCAACAAAAAATGCTCAAAAAAGTAGGCCGAATATAGGGGCTTCAAAACCACCCTGGCGCAAATGGCATCATCTCCTAATTAGTATCCACTTGAAGTGCAAACATTGGAGAACACTTTGCTGCAAACTGCGGCTCCATAAGTGTCCGTATAGCCGAGCTATGACAAATTTAGCAACGACACCTAAATCGGCCATTTTCTGAGATTTTGCTAAGGGGCGACCAAGGGAAAATGCTCAAAAAAGTAGGCCGACTATAGGGGCTTCAAAAACACCCTGGCGTAAATGGCATCATCTCCTAATTAGTATCCACTTCACGTGCAAACATAGCAGAACATTTTGCTGCAAACTGCGGCTCCATAAGTGTCCGTATAGCCGAGCTATGACAAATTTAGCAAGGACACCTAAATCGGCCATTTTCTGAGATTTTGCTAAGGGGCGAGCAAGGGAAAATGCTCAAAAAAGTAGGCCGAATATAGGGGCTTCAAAAACACCCTGGCGCAAATGGCATCATCTCCTAATTAGTATCCACTTGAAGTGCAAACATAGGAGAACATTTTGCTGCAAACTGCGGCTCCATAAGTATCCGTTTAGCCGAGCTATGACAAATTTAGCAAGGACACCTAAATCGGCCATTTTCTGAGATTTTGCTAAGGGGGGACCAAGGGAAAATGCTCAAAAAAGTAGGCCGACTATAGGGGCTTCAAAAACACCCTGGTGCAAATGGCATCATCTCCTAATTAGTATCCACTTGAAGTGCAAACATAGGAGAACATTTTGCTGCAATTTGCGGCTCCATAAGTGTCCGTATAGCCGACCTATGACAAATTTAGCAAGGACACCTAAATCGGCCATTTTCTGAGATTTTGCTAAGGGGGGACCAAGGGAAAATGCTCAAAAAAGTAGGCCGAATATAGGGGCTTCAAAAACACCCTGGCGCAAATGGCATTATCTTCTAATTAGTATCCACTTCAAGTGCAAACATAGGAGAACATTTTGCTGCAAACTGCGGCTCCATAACTGCGGCTCCATAGCCGAGCTATGACAAATTTAGCAACGACACCTAAATCGGCCATTTTCTGAGATTTTGCTAAGGGGCGACCAAGGGAAAATGCTCAAAAAAGTAGGCCGACTATAGGGGCTTCAAAAACACCCTGGCGTAAATGGCATCATCTCCTAATTAGTATCCACTTCACGTGCAAACATAGCAGAACATTTTGCTGCAAACTGCGGCTCCATAAGTGTCCGTATAGCCGAGCTATGACAAATTTAGCAAGGACACCTAAATCGGCCATTTTCTGAGATTTTGCTAAGGGGCGAGCAAGGGAAAATGCTCAAAAAAGTAGGCCGAATATAGGGGCTTCAAAAACACCCTGGCGCAAATGGCATCATCTCCTAATTAGTATCCACTTGAAGTGCAAACATAGGAGAACATTTTGCTGCAAACTGCGGCTCCATAAGTATCCGTTTAGCCGAGCTATGACAAATTTAGCAAGGACACCTAAATCGGCCATTTTCTGAGATTTTGCTAAGGGGGGACCAAGGGAAAATGCTCAAAAAAGTAGGCCGACTATAGGGGCTTCAAAAACACCCTGGTGCAAATGGCATCATCTCCTAATTAGTATCCACTTGAAGTGCAAACATAGGAGAACATTTTGCTGCAATTTGCGGCTCCATAAGTGTCCGTATAGCCGACCTATGACAAATTTAGCAAGGACACCTAAATCGGCCATTTTCTGAGATTTTGCTAAGGGGGGACCAAGGGAAAATGCTCAAAAAAGTAGGCCGAATATAGGGGCTTCAAAAACACCCTGGCGCAAATGGCATTATCTTCTAATTAGTATCCACTTCAAGTGCAAACATAGGAGAACATTTTGCTGCAAACTGCGGCTCCATAAGTGTCCGTATAGCCGAGCTATGACAAATTTAGCAATGAAACCTAAATCGGTTATTTTCTGAGATTTTGCTAAGGGGCGACCAAGGGAAAATGCTCAAAAAAGTAGGCCGAATATAGGGGCTTCAAAAACACCCTGGCGCAAATGGCATCATCTCCTAATTAGTATCCACTTGAAGTGCTAACATAGCAGAACATTTTGCTGCAAACTGCGGCTCCATAAGTGTCGGTATAGCCGAGCTATGACAAATTTAGCAAGGACACCTAAATCGGCCATTTTCTGAGATTTTGCTAAGGGGCGACCAACAAAAAATGCTCAAAAAAGTAGGCCGACTATAGGGGCTCCCAACCCACCCTGGCGCAAATGGCATCATCTCCTAATTAGTATTCACTTGAAGTGCAAACATTGGAGAACACTTTGCTGCAAACTGCGGCTCCATAAGTGTCGGTATAGCCGAGCTATGACAAATTTAGCAACGACACCTAAATCGGCCATTTTCTGAGATTTTGCTAAGGGGCGACCAAGGGAAAATGCTAAAAAACGTAGGCCGACTATAGGGGCTTCAAAAACACCCTGGCGCAAATGGCATCATCTCCTAATTAGTATCCACTTGAAGTGCAAACATAGGAGAACACTTTGCTGCAAACTGCGGCTCCATAAGTTTCCGTATAGCCGAGCTATGACAAATTTAGCAAGGACACCTAAATCGGCCATTTTCTGAGATTTTGCTAAGGGGGGACCAAACGAAAATGCTCAAAAAAGTAGGCCGACTATATGGGCTTCAAAAACACCCTGGCGCAAATGGCATCATCTCCTAGTTAGTATCCACTTGAAGTGCAAACATAGGAGAACATTTTGCTGCAAACTGCGGCTCCATAAGTGTCCGTATAGCCAAGCTATGACAAATTTAGCAAGGACACCTAAATCGACCATTTTCTGAGATTTTGCTAAGGGGCGAGCAAGGGAAAATGCTCAAAAAAGTAGGCCGAATATAGGGGCTTCAAAAACACCCTGGCACAAATGGCATCATCTCCTAATTAGTATCCACTTGAAGTGCAAACATAGGAGAACATTTCGCTGCAAACTGCGGCTCCACAAGTATCCGTTTAGCCGAGCTATGACAAATTTAGCAAGGACACCTAAATCGGCCATTTTCTGAGATTTTGCTAAGGGGGGACCAAGGGAAAATGCTCAAAAAAGTAGGCCGACTATAGGGGCTTCAAAAACACCCTGGTGCAAATGGCATCATCTCCTAATTAGTATCCACTTGAAGTGCAAACATAGGAGAACATTTTGTTGCAAACTGCGGCTCCATAAGTGTCCGTAGAGCCGAGCTATGACAAATTTAGCAAGGACACCTAAATCGGCCATTTTCTGAGATTTTGCTAAGGGGGGACCAAACGAAAATGCTCAAAAAAGTAGGCCGACTATAGGGGCTTCAAAAACACCCTGGCGCAAATGGCATCATCTCCTAATTAGTATCCACTTGAAGTGCAAACATAGAAGAACATTTTGCTGCAAACTGCGGCTCCATAAGTGTCCGTAGAGCCGAGCTATGACAAATTTAGCAAGGACACCTAAATCGGCCATTTTCTGAGATTTTGCTAAGGGGCGAGCAAGGGAAAATGCTCAAAAAAGTAGGCCGAATATAGGGGCTTCAAAAACACCCTGGCGCAAATGGCATCATCTCCTAATTAGTATCCACTTGAAGTGCAAACATTGGAGAACATTTTGCTGCAAACTGCGGCTCCATAAGTGTCCGTATAGCCGAGCTATGACAAATTTAGCAAGGACACCTAAATCGGCCATTTTCTGAGATTTTGCTAAGGGGCGACCAAGGGAAAATGCTCAAAAAAGTAGGCCGAATATAGGGGGTTCAAAAACACCCTGGCGCAAATGGCATCATCTTCTAATTAGTATCCACTTCAAGTGCAAACATTGGAGAACATTTTGCTGCAAACTGCGGCTCCATAAGTGTCCGTATAGCCGAGCTATGACAAATTTAGCAAGGAAACCTAAATCGGTCATTTTCTGAGATTTTGCTAAGGGGTGACCAAGGGAAAATGCTCAAAAAAGTAGGCCGACTATAGGGGCTTCAAAAACACCCTGGCGCAAATGGCATCATCTTCCAATTAGTATCCACTTCAAGTGCAAACATAGGAGAACATTTTGCTGCAAACTGCAGCTCCATAAGTGTCCCTATAGCCGAGCTATGACAAATTTAGCAAGGACACCTAAATCGGCCATTTTCTGAGATTTTGCTAAGGGGCGACCAAGGGAAAATGCTCAAAAAAGTAGGCCGACTATAGGGGCTTCAAAAACACCCTAGCGCAAATGGCATCATCTCCTAATTAGTATCCACTTGAAGTGCAAACATAGGAGAACATTTCGCTGCAAACTGCGGCTCCACAAGTATCCGTTCAGCCGAGCTATGACAAATTTAGCAAGGACACCTAAATCGGCCATTTTCTGAGATTTTGCTAAAGGGGGACCAAGGGAAAATGCTCAAAAAAGTAGGCCGACTATAGGGGCTTCAAAAACACCCTGGTGCAAATGGCATCATCTCCTAATTAGTATCCACTTGAAGTGCAAACATAGGAGAACATTTTGCTGCAAACTGCGGCTCCATAAGTGTCCGTATAGCCGAGCTATGACAAATTTAGCAAGGACACCTAAATCGGCCATTTTCTGAGATTTTGCTAAGGGGGGACCAAACGAAAATGCTCAAAAAAGTAGGCCGACTATAGGGGCTTCAAAAACACCCTGGCGCAAATGGCATCATCTCCTAATTAGTATCCACTTGAAGTGCAAACATAGAAGAACATTTTGCTGGAAACTGCGGCTCCATAACTGTCCGTATAGCCGAGCTATGACAAATTTAGCAAGGACACCTAAATCGGCCATTTTCTGAGATTTTGCTAAGGGGCGACCAACAAAAAATGCTCAAAAAAGTAGGCCGAATATAGGGGCTTCAAAAACACCCTGGTGCAAATGGCATCATCTCCTAATTAGTATCCACTTGAAGTGCAAACATAGGAGAACATTTTGCTGCAAACTGCAGCTCCATAAGTATCCGTTTAGCCGAGCTATGACAAATTTAGCAAGGACACCTAAATCGGCCATTTTCTGAGATTTTGCTAAGGGGCGACCAAGGAAAAATGCTCAAAAAAATTGGCCGACTATAGGGGCATCAAAAACACCCTGGCGCAAATGGCATCATCTTCTAATTAGTATCCACTTCAAGTGCAAACATAGGAGAACATTTTGCTGCAAACTGCGGCTCCATAAGTGTCCGTATAGCCAAGCTATGAGAAATTTAGCAAGGACACCTAAATCGGCCATTGTCTGAGATTTTGCTAAGGGGGGACCAAGGGAAAATGCTCAAAAAAGTAGGCCGACTATAGGGGCTTCAAAAACACCCTGGCGCAAATGGGATCATCTCCTAATTAGTATCCACTTGAAGTGCAAACATAGGAGAACATTTTGCTGCAAACTGCGGCTCCATAAGTGTCCGTATAGCCGAGCTATGACAAATTTAGTGAGGACACCTAAATCGGCCATTTTCTGAGATTTTGCTAAGGGGGGACCAAGGGAAAATGCTCCAAACAGTAGGCCGAATATAGGGGCTTCAAAAACACCCTGGCGCAAATGGCATCATCTTCTAATTAGTATCCACTTCAAGTGCAAACATAGGAGAACATTTTGCTGCAAACTGCGGCTCCATAAGTGTCCGTATAGCCGAGCTATGAGAAATTTAGCAAGGACACCTAAATCGGCCATTGTCTGAGACTTTGCTAAGGTGGGACCAAGGGAAAATGCTCAAAAAAGTAGGCCGACTATAGGGGCTTCAAAAACACCCTGGCGCAAATGGGATCATCTCCTAATTAGTATCCACTTGAAGTGCAAACATAGGAGAACATTTTGCTGCAAACTGCGGCTCCATAAGTGTCCGTATAGCCGAGCTATGACAAATTTAGCAAGGACACCTAAATCGGCCATTTTCTGAGATTTTGCTAAGGGGCGACCAAGGGAAAATGCTCAAAAAAGTAGGCCGACTATAGGGGCTTCAAAAACACCCTGGCGCAAATGGCATCATCTCCTTATTAGTATCCACTTGAAGTGCAAACATAGGAGAACATTTCGCTGCAAACTGCGGCTCCACAAGTATCCGTTTAGCCGAGCTATGACAAATTTAGCAAGGACACCTAAATCGGCCATTTTATGAGATTTTGCTAAGGGGGGACCAAGGGAAAATGCTCAAAAAAGTAGGCCGACTATAGGGGCTTCAAAAACACCCTGGTGCAAATGGCATCATCTCCTAATTAGTATCCACTTGAAGTGCAAACATAGGAGAACATTTTGCTGCAAACTGCGGCTCCATAAGTGTCCGTATAGCCGAGCTATGACAAATTTAGCAAGGACACCTAAATCGGCCATTTTCTGAGATTTTGCTAAGGGGGGACCAAACGAAAATGCTCAAAAAAGTAGGCCGACTATAGGGGCTTCAAAAACACCCTGGCGCAAATGGCATCATCTCCTAATTAGTATCCACTTGAAGTGCAAACATAGAAGAACATTTTGCTGGAAACTGCGGCTCCATAAGTGTCCGTATAGCCGAGCTATGACAAATTTAGCAAGGACACCTAAATCGGCCATTTTCTGAGATTTTGCTAAGGGGGGACCAAGGGAAAATGCTCAAAAAAGTAGGCCGACTATAGGGGCTTCAAAAACACCCTGGTGCAAATGGCATCATCTCCTAATTAGTATCCACTTGAAGTGCAAACATAGGAGAACATTTTGCTGCAAACTGCGGCTCCATAAGTGTCCGTATAGCCGAGCTATGACAAATTTAGCAAGGACACCTAAATCGGCCATTTTCTGAGATTTTGCTAAGGGGGGACCAAACGAAAATGCTCAAAAAAGTAGGCCGACTATAGGGGCTTCAAAAACACCCTGGCGCAAATGGCATCATCTCCTAATTAGTATCCACTTGAAGTGCAAACATAGGAGAACACTTTGCTGCAAACTGCGGCTCCATAAGTTTCCGTATAGCCGAGCTATGACAAATTTAGCAAGGACACCTAAATCGGCCATTTTCTGAGATTTTGCTAAGGGGGGACCAAACGAAAATGCTCAAAAAAGTAGGCCGACTATATGGGCTTCAAAAACACCCTGGCGCAAATGGCATCATCTCCTAGTTAGTATCCACTTGAAGTGCAAACATAGGAGAACATTTTGCTGCAAACTGCGGCTCCATAAGTGTCCGTATAGCCAAGCTATGACAAATTTAGCAAGGACACCTAAATCGACCATTTTCTGAGATTTTGCTAAGGGGCGAGCAAGGGAAAATGCTCAAAAAAGTAGGCCGAATATAGGGGCTTCAAAAACACCCTGGCACAAATGGCATCATCTCCTAATTAGTATCCACTTGAAGTGCAAACATAGGAGAACATTTCGCTGCAAACTGCGGCTCCACAAGTATCCGTTTAGCCGAGCTATGACAAATTTAGCAAGGACACCTAAATCGGCCATTTTCTGAGATTTTGCTAAGGGGGGACCAAGGGAAAATGCTCAAAAAAGTAGGCCGACTATAGGGGCTTCAAAAACACCCTGGTGCAAATGGCATCATCTCCTAATTAGTATCCACTTGAAGTGCAAACATAGGAGAACATTTTGCTGCAAACTGCGGCTCCATAAGTGTCCGTATAGCCGAGCTATGACAAATTTAGCAAGGACACCTAAATCGGCCATTTTCTGAGATTTTGCTAAGGGGGGACCAAACGAAAATGCTCAAAAAAGTAGGCCGACTATAGGGGCTTCAAAAACACCCTGGCGCAAATGGCATCATCTCCTAATTAGTATCCACTTGAAGTGCAAACATAGAAGAACGTTTTGCTGGAAACTGCGGCTCCATAAGTGTCCGTAGAGCCGAGCTATGACAAATTTAGCAAGGACACCTAAATCGGCCATTTTCTGAGATTTTGCTAAGGGGCGAGCAAGGGAAAATGCTCAAAAAAGTAGGCCGAATATAGGGGCTTCAAAAACACCCTGGCGCAAATGGCATCATCTCCTAATTAGTATCCACTTGAAGTGCAAACATTGGAGAACATTTTGCTGCAAACTGCGGCTCCATAAGTGTCCGTATAGCCGAGCTATGACAAATTTAGCAAGGACACCTAAATCGGCCATTTTCTGAGATTTTGCTAAGGGGCGACCAAGGGAAAATGCTCAAAAAAGTAGGCCGAATATAGGGGGTTCAAAAACACCCTGGCGCAAATGGCATCATCTTCTAATTAGTATCCACTTCAAGTGCAAACATTGGAGAACATTTTGCTGCAAACTGCGGCTCCATAAGTGTCCGTATAGCCGAGCTATGACAAATTTAGCAAGGAAACCTAAATCGGTCATTTTCTGAGATTTTGCTAAGGGGTGACCAAGGGAAAATGCTCAAAAAAGTAGGCCGACTATAGGGGCTTCAAAAACACCCTGGCGCAAATGGCATCATCTCCTAATTAGTATCCACTTGAAGTGCAAACATAGGAGAACATTTTGCTGCAAACTGCGGCTCCATAAGTATCCGTTTAGCCGAGCTATGACAAATTTAGCAAGGACACCTAAATCGGCCATTTTCTGAGATTTTGCTAAGGGGCGACCAAGCGAAAATGCTCAAAAAAGTAGGCCGACTATAGGGGCTTCAAAAACACCCTGGCGCAAATGGCATCATCTCCTAATTAGTATCCACTTGAAGTGCAAACATAGGAGAACATTTTGCTGCAAACTGCGGCTCCATAAGTATCCGTTTAGCCGAGCTATGACAAATTTAGCAAGGACACCTAAATCGGCCATTTTCTGAGATTTTGCTAAGGCGGGACAAAGTGCAAACATAGGACTAAAAGTAGGCCGACTATAGGGGCTCCAAAACCACCCTGGCGCAAATGGCATCATCTCCTAATTAGTATCCACTTGAAGTGCAAACATTGGAAAACACTTTGCTGCAAACTGCGGCTCCATAAGTGTCCGTATAGCCGAGCTATGACAAATTTAGCAACGACACCTAAATCGGCCATTTTCTTAGATTTTGCTAAGGGGCGACCAAGGAAAAATGCTCAAAAAAATTGGCCGACTATAGGGGCTTCAAAAACACCCTGGCGCAAATGGCATCATCTTCTAATTAGTATCCGCTTCAAATTCAAACATAGGAGAACATTTTGCTGCAAACTGCGGCTCCATAAGTGTCCGTATAGCCGAGCTATGACAAATTTAGCAAGGACACCTAAATTGGCCATTTTCTGAGATTTTGCTAAGGGGCGAGCAAGGGAAAATGCTCAAAAAAGTAGGCCGAATATAGGGGCTACAAAAACACCCTGGCGCAAATGGCATCATCTCCTAATTAGTATCCACTTGAAGTGCAAACATAGGAGAACATTTTGCTGCAAACTGCGGCTCCATAAGTGTCCGTATAGCCGAGCTATGACAAATTTAGCAAGGACACCTAAATCGGCCATTTTCTGAGATTTTGCTAAGGGGGGACCAAGGGAAAATGCTCAAAAAAGTAGGCCGAATATAGGGGCTTCAAAAACACCCTGGCGCAAATGGCATCATCTTCCAATTAGTATCCACTTGAAGTGCAAACATAGGAGAACATTTTGCTGCAAACTGCAGCTCCATAAGTGTCCCTATAGTCGAGCTATGACAAATTTAGCAAGGACACCTAAATCGGCCATTTTCTGAGATTTTGCTAAGGGGCGACCAAGGGAAAATGCTCAAAAAAGTAGGCCGACTATAGGGGCTTCAAAAACACCCTAGCGCAAATGGCATCATCTCCTAATTAGTATCCACTTGAAGTGCAAACATAGGAGAACATTTCGCTGCAAACTGCGGCTCCACAAGTATCCGTTCAGCCGAGCTATGACAAATTTAGCAAGGACACCTAAATCGGCCATTTTCTGAGATTTTGCTAAAGGGGGACCAAGGGAAAATGCTCAAAAAAGTAGGCCGACTATAGGGGCTTCAAAAACACCCTGGTGCAAATGGCATCATCTCCTAATTAGTATCCACTTGAAGTGCAAACATAGGAGAACATTTTGCTGCAAACTGCGGCTCCATAAGTGTCCGTATAGCCGAGCTATGACAAATTTAGCAAGGACACCTAAATCGGCCATTTTCTGAGATTTTGCTAAGGGGGGACCAAACGAAAATGATCAAAAAATTAGGCCGACTATAGGGGCTTCAAAAACACCCTGGCGCAAATGGCATCATCTCCTAATTAGTATCCACTTGAAGTGCAAACATAGAAGAACATTTTGCTGGAAACTGCGGCTCCATAACTGTCCGTATAGCCGAGCTATGACAAATTTAGCAAGGACACCTAAATCGGCCATTTTCTGAGATTTTGCTAAGGGGGGACCAAGGGAAAATGCTCAAAAAAGTAGGCCGAATATAGGGGCTTCAAAAACACCCTGGCGCAAATGGCATCATCTTCTAATTAGTATCCACTTCAAGTGCAAACATAGGAGAACATTTTGCTGCAAACTGCGGCTCCATAGGTGTCCATATAGCCGAGCTATGACAAATTTAGCAAGGAAACCTAAATCGGCCATTTTCTGAGATTTTGCTAAGGGGCGACAAAGGGAAAATGCTCTAAAAAATAGGCCGACTATAGGGGCTTCAAAAACACCCTGGCGCAAATGGCATCATCTGCTAATTAGTATCCACTTAAAGTGCAAACATAGGAGAACATTTTGCTGCAAACTGCGGCTCCATAAGTGTCCGTATAGCCGAGCTATGACAAATTTAGCAAGGACACCTAAATCGGCCATTTTCTGAGATTTTGCTAAGGGGCGACGAAGGGAAAATGCTCAAAAAAGTAGGCCGATTATACGGGCTTTAAAAACACCCTGGCGCAAATGGCATCATCTCCTAATTAGTATCCACGTCAAGTGCAACCATAGGAGAACATTTTGCTGCAAACTGCGGCTCCATAAGTGTCCGTATAGCCGAGCTATGAGAAATTTAGCAAGGACACCTAAATCGGCCATTGTCTGAGATTTTGCTAAGGGGGGACCAAGGGAAAATGCTAAAAAAAGTAGGCCGACTATAAGGGCTTCAAAAACACCCTGGCGCAAATGGCATCATCTCCTAATTAGTATCCACTTCAAGTGCAAACATAGGAGAACATTTTGCTGCAAACTGCGGCTCCATAAGTGTCCGTATAGCCGAGCTATGACAAATTTAGCAATGAAACCTAAATCGGCCATTTTCTGAGATTTTGCTAAGGGGGGACCAAGTGAAAATGCTCAAAAAAGTAGGCCGACTACAGGGGCTTCAAAAACACCCTGGCACAAATGGCATCATCTCCTAATTAGTATCCACTCCAAGTGCAACCATAGGAGAACATTTTGCTGCAAACTGCGGCTCCATAAGTGTCCGTATAGCCGAGCTATGAGAAATTTAGCAAGGACACCTAAATCGGCCATTTTCTGAGATTTTGCTAAGGGGCGACCAAGGGAAAATGCTCAAAAACGTAGGCCGACTATAGGGGCTTCAAAAACACCCTAGCGCAAATGGCATCATCTCCTAATTAGTATCCACTTGAAGTGCAAACATTGGAGAACATTTTGCTGCAAACTGCGGCTCCATAAGTGTCCGTATAGCCGAGCTATGACAAATTTAGCAAGGACACCTAAATCGGCCATTTTCTGACATTTTGCTAAGGGGGGACCAAGGGAAAATGCTCAAAAAAAAAGGCCGATTATAGGGGCTTCAAAAACAACCTGGCGCAAATGGCATCATCTCCTAATTAGTATCCACTTGAAGTGCAAAAATAGGAGAACATTTTGCTGCAAACTGCGGCTCCATAAGTGTCCGAATACCCGATCTATGACAAATTTAGCAAGGACACATAAATCGGCCATTTTCTGAGATTTTGCTAAGGGGCGACAAAGGGAAAATGCTCAAAAAAGTAGGCCGACTATAGGGGCTTCAAAAACACCCTGGCGCAAATGGCATCATCTCCTAATTAGTATCCACTTGAAGTGCAAACATAGGAGAACATTTTGCTGCAAACTGCGGCTCCATAAGTTTCCGTATAGCCGAGCTATGACAAATTTAGCAAGGAAATCTAAATCGGCCATTTTCTGAGATTTTGCTAAGGGAAGACCAAGGGAAAATGCTTAAAAAAGTAGGCCGACTATAGGGGCTTCAAAAACACCCTGGCGCAAATGGCATTATCTCCTAATTAGTATCCAGTTGACGTGCAAACATAGGAGACATTTTGCTGCAAACTGCGGCTGCATAAGTGTCCGTATAGCCGAGCTATAACAAATTTAGCAAGGACACCTAAATCGGCCATTTTCTGAGATTTTGCTAAGGGGGGACCAAGGGAAAATGCTCAAAAAAGTAGGCCGACTATAGGGGCTTCAAAAACACCCTTGCGCAAATAGGATTATCTCCTAATTAGTATCCACTTGAAGTGCAAACATAGGAGAACATTTTGCTGCAAACTGCGGCTCCATAAGTGTCCGTAGAGCCGAGCTATGACAAATTTAGCAAGGACACATAAATCGGCCATTTTCTGAGATTTTGCTAAGGGGCGACAAAGGGAAAATGCTCAAAAAAGTAGGCCGACTATAGGGTCTTCAAAAACCCCCTGGCGCAAATAGCATCATCTCCTAATTAGTATCCACTTGAAGTGCAAACATAGGAGAACATTTTGCTGCAAACTGCGGCTCCATAAGTTTCCGTATAGCCGAGCTATGACAAATTTAGCAAGGAAATCTAAATCGGCCATTTTCTGAGATTTTGCTAAGGGAAGACCAAGGGAAAATGCTAAAAAAAGTAGGCCGACTATAGGGGCTTCAAAAACACCCTGGCGCAAATGGCATTATCTCCTAATTAGTATCCAGTTGACGTGCAAACATAGGAGACATTTTGCTGCAAACTGCGGCTCCATAAGTTTCCGTATAGCCGAGCTATAACAAATTTAGCAAGGACACCTAAATCGGCCATTTTCTGAGATTTTGCTAAGGGGGGACCAAGGGAAAATGCTCAAAAAAGTAGGCCGACTATAGGGGCTTCAAAAACACCCTTGCGCAAATAGCATTATCTCCTAATTAGAATCCACTTGAAGTGCAAACATAGGAGAACATTTTGCTGCAAACTGCAGCTCCATAAGTGTCTGTATAGCCGAGCTATGACAAATTTAGCAAGGACACCTAAATCGGCCATTTTCTGAGATTTTGCTAAGGGGCGACCAACAAAAAATGCTCAAAAAAGTAGGCCGAATATAGGGGCTTCAAAACCACCCTGGCGCAAATGGCATCATCTCCTAATTAGTATCCACTTGAAGTGCAAACATTGGAGAACACTTTGCTGCAAACTGCGGCTCCATAAGTGTCCGTATAGCCGAGCTATGACAAATTTAGCAACGACACCTAAATCGGCCATTTTCTGAGATTTTGCTAAGGGGCGACCAAGGGAAAATGCTCAAAAAAGTAGGCCGACTATAGGGGCTTCAAAAACACCCTGGCGTAAATGGCATCATCTCCTAATTAGTATCCACTTCACGTGCAAACATAGCAGAACATTTTGCTGCAAACTGCGGCTCCATAAGTGTCCGTATAGCCGAGCTATGACAAATTTAGCAAGGACACCTAAATCGGCCATTTTCTGAGATTTTGCTAAGGGGCGAGCAAGGGAAAATGCTCAAAAAAGTAGGCCGAATATAGGGGCTTCAAAAACACCCTGGCGCAAATGGCATCATCTCCTAATTAGTATCCACTTGAAGTGCAAACATAGGAGAACATTTTGCTGCAAACTGCGGCTCCATAAGTATCCGTTTAGCCGAGCTATGACAAATTTAGCAAGGACACCTAAATCGGCCATTTTCTGAGATTTTGCTAAGGGGGGACCAAGGGAAAATGCTCAAAAAAGTAGGCCGACTATAGGGGCTTCAAAAACACCCTGGTGCAAATGGCATCATCTCCTAATTAGTATCCACTTGAAGTGCAAACATAGGAGAACATTTTGCTGCAATTTGCGGCTCCATAAGTGTCCGTATAGCCGACCTATGACAAATTTAGCAAGGACACCTAAATCGGCCATTTTCTGAGATTTTGCTAAGGGGGGACCAAGGGAAAATGCTCAAAAAAGTAGGCCGAATATAGGGGCTTCAAAAACACCCTGGCGCAAATGGCATTATCTTCTAATTAGTATCCACTTCAAGTGCAAACATAGGAGAACATTTTGCTGCAAACTGCGGCTCCATAACTGCGGCTCCATAGCCGAGCTATGACAAATTTAGCAACGACACCTAAATCGGCCATTTTCTGAGATTTTGCTAAGGGGCGACCAAGGGAAAATGCTCAAAAAAGTAGGCCGACTATAGGGGCTTCAAAAACACCCTGGCGTAAATGGCATCATCTCCTAATTAGTATCCACTTCACGTGCAAACATAGCAGAACATTTTGCTGCAAACTGCGGCTCCATAAGTGTCCGTATAGCCGAGCTATGACAAATTTAGCAAGGACACCTAAATCGGCCATTTTCTGAGATTTTGCTAAGGGGCGAGCAAGGGAAAATGCTCAAAAAAGTAGGCCGAATATAGGGGCTTCAAAAACACCCTGGCGCAAATGGCATCATCTCCTAATTAGTATCCACTTGAAGTGCAAACATAGGAGAACATTTTGCTGCAAACTGCGGCTCCATAAGTATCCGTTTAGCCGAGCTATGACAAATTTAGCAAGGACACCTAAATCGGCCATTTTCTGAGATTTTGCTAAGGGGGGACCAAGGGAAAATGCTCAAAAAAGTAGGCCGACTATAGGGGCTTCAAAAACACCCTGGTGCAAATGGCATCATCTCCTAATTAGTATCCACTTGAAGTGCAAACATAGGAGAACATTTTGCTGCAATTTGCGGCTCCATAAGTGTCCGTATAGCCGACCTATGACAAATTTAGCAAGGACACCTAAATCGGCCATTTTCTGAGATTTTGCTAAGGGGGGACCAAGGGAAAATGCTCAAAAAAGTAGGCCGAATATAGGGGCTTCAAAAACACCCTGGCGCAAATGGCATTATCTTCTAATTAGTATCCACTTCAAGTGCAAACATAGGAGAACATTTTGCTGCAAACTGCGGCTCCATAAGTGTCCGTATAGCCGAGCTATGACAAATTTAGCAATGAAACCTAAATCGGTTATTTTCTGAGATTTTGCTAAGGGGCGACCAAGGGAAAATGCTCAAAAAAGTAGGCCGAATATAGGGGCTTCAAAAACACCCTGGCGCAAATGGCATCATCTCCTAATTAGTATCCACTTGAAGTGCTAACATAGCAGAACATTTTGCTGCAAACTGCGGCTCCATAAGTGTCGGTATAGCCGAGCTATGACAAATTTAGCAAGGACACCTAAATCGGCCATTTTCTGAGATTTTGCTAAGGGGCGACCAACAAAAAATGCTCAAAAAAGTAGGCCGACTATAGGGGCTCCCAACCCACCCTGGCGCAAATGGCATCATCTCCTAATTAGTATTCACTTGAAGTGCAAACATTGGAGAACACTTTGCTGCAAACTGCGGCTCCATAAGTGTCGGTATAGCCGAGCTATGACAAATTTAGCAACGACACCTAAATCGGCCATTTTCTGAGATTTTGCTAAGGGGCGACCAAGGGAAAATGCTAAAAAACGTAGGCCGACTATAGGGGCTTCAAAAACACCCTGGCGCAAATGGCATCATCTCCTAATTAGTATCCACTTGAAGTGCAAACATAGGAGAACACTTTGCTGCAAACTGCGGCTCCATAAGTTTCCGTATAGCCGAGCTATGACAAATTTAGCAAGGACACCTAAATCGGCCATTTTCTGAGATTTTGCTAAGGGGGGACCAAACGAAAATGCTCAAAAAAGTAGGCCGACTATATGGGCTTCAAAAACACCCTGGCGCAAATGGCATCATCTCCTAGTTAGTATCCACTTGAAGTGCAAACATAGGAGAACATTTTGCTGCAAACTGCGGCTCCATAAGTGTCCGTATAGCCAAGCTATGACAAATTTAGCAAGGACACCTAAATCGACCATTTTCTGAGATTTTGCTAAGGGGCGAGCAAGGGAAAATGCTCAAAAAAGTAGGCCGAATATAGGGGCTTCAAAAACACCCTGGCACAAATGGCATCATCTCCTAATTAGTATCCACTTGAAGTGCAAACATAGGAGAACATTTCGCTGCAAACTGCGGCTCCACAAGTATCCGTTTAGCCGAGCTATGACAAATTTAGCAAGGACACCTAAATCGGCCATTTTCTGAGATTTTGCTAAGGGGGGACCAAGGGAAAATGCTCAAAAAAGTAGGCCGACTATAGGGGCTTCAAAAACACCCTGGTGCAAATGGCATCATCTCCTAATTAGTATCCACTTGAAGTGCAAACATAGGAGAACATTTTGTTGCAAACTGCGGCTCCATAAGTGTCCGTAGAGCCGAGCTATGACAAATTTAGCAAGGACACCTAAATCGGCCATTTTCTGAGATTTTGCTAAGGGGGGACCAAACGAAAATGCTCAAAAAAGTAGGCCGACTATAGGGGCTTCAAAAACACCCTGGCGCAAATGGCATCATCTCCTAATTAGTATCCACTTGAAGTGCAAACATAGAAGAACATTTTGCTGCAAACTGCGGCTCCATAAGTGTCCGTAGAGCCGAGCTATGACAAATTTAGCAAGGACACCTAAATCGGCCATTTTCTGAGATTTTGCTAAGGGGCGAGCAAGGGAAAATGCTCAAAAAAGTAGGCCGAATATAGGGGCTTCAAAAACACCCTGGCGCAAATGGCATCATCTCCTAATTAGTATCCACTTGAAGTGCAAACATTGGAGAACATTTTGCTGCAAACTGCGGCTCCATAAGTGTCCGTATAGCCGAGCTATGACAAATTTAGCAAGGACACCTAAATCGGCCATTTTCTGAGATTTTGCTAAGGGGCGACCAAGGGAAAATGCTCAAAAAAGTAGGCCGAATATAGGGGGTTCAAAAACACCCTGGCGCAAATGGCATCATCTTCTAATTAGTATCCACTTCAAGTGCAAACATTGGAGAACATTTTGCTGCAAACTGCGGCTCCATAAGTGTCCGTATAGCCGAGCTATGACAAATTTAGCAAGGAAACCTAAATCGGTCATTTTCTGAGATTTTGCTAAGGGGTGACCAAGGGAAAATGCTCAAAAAAGTAGGCCGACTATAGGGGCTTCAAAAACACCCTGGCGCAAATGGCATCATCTTCCAATTAGTATCCACTTCAAGTGCAAACATAGGAGAACATTTTGCTGCAAACTGCAGCTCCATAAGTGTCCCTATAGCCGAGCTATGACAAATTTAGCAAGGACACCTAAATCGGCCATTTTCTGAGATTTTGCTAAGGGGCGACCAAGGGAAAATGCTCAAAAAAGTAGGCCGACTATAGGGGCTTCAAAAACACCCTAGCGCAAATGGCATCATCTCCTAATTAGTATCCACTTGAAGTGCAAACATAGGAGAACATTTCGCTGCAAACTGCGGCTCCACAAGTATCCGTTCAGCCGAGCTATGACAAATTTAGCAAGGACACCTAAATCGGCCATTTTCTGAGATTTTGCTAAAGGGGGACCAAGGGAAAATGCTCAAAAAAGTAGGCCGACTATAGGGGCTTCAAAAACACCCTGGTGCAAATGGCATCATCTCCTAATTAGTATCCACTTGAAGTGCAAACATAGGAGAACATTTTGCTGCAAACTGCGGCTCCATAAGTGTCCGTATAGCCGAGCTATGACAAATTTAGCAAGGACACCTAAATCGGCCATTTTCTGAGATTTTGCTAAGGGGGGACCAAACGAAAATGCTCAAAAAAGTAGGCCGACTATAGGGGCTTCAAAAACACCCTGGCGCAAATGGCATCATCTCCTAATTAGTATCCACTTGAAGTGCAAACATAGAAGAACATTTTGCTGGAAACTGCGGCTCCATAACTGTCCGTATAGCCGAGCTATGACAAATTTAGCAAGGACACCTAAATCGGCCATTTTCTGAGATTTTGCTAAGGGGCGACCAACAAAAAATGCTCAAAAAAGTAGGCCGAATATAGGGGCTTCAAAAACACCCTGGTGCAAATGGCATCATCTCCTAATTAGTATCCACTTGAAGTGCAAACATAGGAGAACATTTTGCTGCAAACTGCAGCTCCATAAGTATCCGTTTAGCCGAGCTATGACAAATTTAGCAAGGACACCTAAATCGGCCATTTTCTGAGATTTTGCTAAGGGGCGACCAAGGAAAAATGCTCAAAAAAATTGGCCGACTATAGGGGCATCAAAAACACCCTGGCGCAAATGGCATCATCTTCTAATTAGTATCCACTTCAAGTGCAAACATAGGAGAACATTTTGCTGCAAACTGCGGCTCCATAAGTGTCCGTATAGCCAAGCTATGAGAAATTTAGCAAGGACACCTAAATCGGCCATTGTCTGAGATTTTGCTAAGGGGGGACCAAGGGAAAATGCTCAAAAAAGTAGGCCGACTATAGGGGCTTCAAAAACACCCTGGCGCAAATGGGATCATCTCCTAATTAGTATCCACTTGAAGTGCAAACATAGGAGAACATTTTGCTGCAAACTGCGGCTCCATAAGTGTCCGTATAGCCGAGCTATGACAAATTTAGTGAGGACACCTAAATCGGCCATTTTCTGAGATTTTGCTAAGGGGGGACCAAGGGAAAATGCTCCAAACAGTAGGCCGAATATAGGGGCTTCAAAAACACCCTGGCGCAAATGGCATCATCTTCTAATTAGTATCCACTTCAAGTGCAAACATAGGAGAACATTTTGCTGCAAACTGCGGCTCCATAAGTGTCCGTATAGCCGAGCTATGAGAAATTTAGCAAGGACACCTAAATCGGCCATTGTCTGAGACTTTGCTAAGGTGGGACCAAGGGAAAATGCTCAAAAAAGTAGGCCGACTATAGGGGCTTCAAAAACACCCTGGCGCAAATGGGATCATCTCCTAATTAGTATCCACTTGAAGTGCAAACATAGGAGAACATTTTGCTGCAAACTGCGGCTCCATAAGTGTCCGTATAGCCGAGCTATGACAAATTTAGCAAGGACACCTAAATCGGCCATTTTCTGAGATTTTGCTAAGGGGCGACCAAGGGAAAATGCTCAAAAAAGTAGGCCGACTATAGGGGCTTCAAAAACACCCTGGCGCAAATGGCATCATCTCCTTATTAGTATCCACTTGAAGTGCAAACATAGGAGAACATTTCGCTGCAAACTGCGGCTCCACAAGTATCCGTTTAGCCGAGCTATGACAAATTTAGCAAGGACACCTAAATCGGCCATTTTATGAGATTTTGCTAAGGGGGGACCAAGGGAAAATGCTCAAAAAAGTAGGCCGACTATAGGGGCTTCAAAAACACCCTGGTGCAAATGGCATCATCTCCTAATTAGTATCCACTTGAAGTGCAAACATAGGAGAACATTTTGCTGCAAACTGCGGCTCCATAAGTGTCCGTATAGCCGAGCTATGACAAATTTAGCAAGGACACCTAAATCGGCCATTTTCTGAGATTTTGCTAAGGGGGGACCAAACGAAAATGCTCAAAAAAGTAGGCCGACTATAGGGGCTTCAAAAACACCCTGGCGCAAATGGCATCATCTCCTAATTAGTATCCACTTGAAGTGCAAACATAGAAGAACATTTTGCTGGAAACTGCGGCTCCATAAGTGTCCGTATAGCCGAGCTATGACAAATTTAGCAAGGACACCTAAATCGGCCATTTTCTGAGATTTTGCTAAGGGGGGACCAAGGGAAAATGCTCAAAAAAGTAGGCCGACTATAGGGGCTTCAAAAACACCCTGGTGCAAATGGCATCATCTCCTAATTAGTATCCACTTGAAGTGCAAACATAGGAGAACATTTTGCTGCAAACTGCGGCTCCATAAGTGTCCGTATAGCCGAGCTATGACAAATTTAGCAAGGACACCTAAATCGGCCATTTTCTGAGATTTTGCTAAGGGGGGACCAAACGAAAATGCTCAAAAAAGTAGGCCGACTATAGGGGCTTCAAAAACACCCTGGCGCAAATGGCATCATCTCCTAATTAGTATCCACTTGAAGTGCAAACATAGGAGAACACTTTTCTGCAAACTGCGGCTCCATAAGTTTCCGTATAGCCGAGCTATGACAAATTTAGCAAGGACACCTAAATCGGCCATTTTCTGAGATTTTGCTAAGGGGGGACCAAACGAAAATGCTCAAAAAAGTAGGCCGACTATATGGGCTTCAAAAACACCCTGGCGCAAATGGCATCATCTCCTAGTTAGTATCCACTTGAAGTGCAAACATAGGAGAACATTTTGCTGCAAACTGCGGCTCCATAAGTGTCCGTATAGCCAAGCTATGACAAATTTAGCAAGGACACCTAAATCGACCATTTTCTGAGATTTTGCTAAGGGGCGAGCAAGGGAAAATGCTCAAAAAAGTAGGCCGAATATAGGGGCTTCAAAAACACCCTGGCACAAATGGCATCATCTCCTAATTAGTATCCACTTGAAGTGCAAACATAGGAGAACATTTCGCTGCAAACTGCGGCTCCACAAGTATCCGTTTAGCCGAGCTATGACAAATTTAGCAAGGACACCTAAATCGGCCATTTTCTGAGATTTTGCTAAGGGGGGACCAAGGGAAAATGCTCAAAAAAGTAGGCCGACTATAGGGGCTTCAAAAACACCCTGGTGCAAATGGCATCATCTCCTAATTAGTATCCACTTGAAGTGCAAACATAGGAGAACATTTTGCTGCAAACTGCGGCTCCATAAGTGTCCGTATAGCCGAGCTATGACAAATTTAGCAAGGACACCTAAATCGGCCATTTTCTGAGATTTTGCTAAGGGGGGACCAAACGAAAATGCTCAAAAAAGTAGGCCGACTATAGGGGCTTCAAAAACACCCTGGCGCAAATGGCATCATCTCCTAATTAGTATCCACTTGAAGTGCAAACATAGAAGAACGTTTTGCTGGAAACTACGGCTCCATAAGTGTCCGTAGAGCCGAGCTATGACAAATTTAGCAAGGACACCTAAATCGGCCATTTTCTGAGATTTTGCTAAGGGGCGACCAAGGGAAAATGCTCAAAAAAGTAGGCCGAATATAGGGGCTTCAAAAACACCCTGGCGCAAATGGCATCATCTCCTAATTAGTATCCACTTGAAGTGCAAACATTGGAGAACATTTTGCTGCAAACTGCGGCTCCATAAGTGTCCGTATAGCCGAGCTATGACAAATTTAGCAAGGACACCTAAATCGGCCATTTTCTGAGATTTTGCTAAGGGGCGACCAAGGGAAAATGCTCAAAAAAGTAGGCCGAATATAGGGGGTTCAAAAACACCCTGGCGCAAATGGCATCATCTTCTAATTAGTATCCACTTCAAGTGCAAACATTGGAGAACATTTTGCTGCAAACTGCGGCTCCATAAGTGTCCGTATAGCCGAGCTATGACAAATTTAGCAAGGAAACCTAAATCGGTCATTTTCTGAGATTTTGCTAAGGGGTGACCAAGGGAAAATGCTCAAAAAAGTAGGCCGACTATAGGGGCTTCAAAAACACCCTGGCGCAAATGGCATCATCTCCTAATTAGTATCCACTTGAAGTGCAAACATAGGAGAACATTTTGCTGCAAACTGCGGCTCCATAAGTATCCGTTTAGCCGAGCTATGACAAATTTAGCAAGGACACCTAAATCGGCCATTTTCTGAGATTTTGCTAAGGGGCGACCAAGGGAAAATGCTCAAAAAAGTAGGCCGACTATAGGGGCTTCAAAAACACCCTGGCGCAAATGGCATCATCTCCTAATTAGTATCCACTTGAAGTGCAAACATAGGAGAACATTTTGCTGCAAACTGCGGCTCCATAAGTATCCGTTTAGCCGAGCTATGACAAATTTAGCAAGGACACCTAAATCGGCCATTTTCTGAGATTTTGCTAAGGCGGGACAAAGTGCAAACATAGGACTAAAAGTAGGCCGACTATAGGGGCTCCAAAACCACCCTGGCGCAAATGGCATCATCTCCTAATTAGTATCCACTTGAAGTGCAAACATTGGAAAACACTTTGCTGCAAACTGCGGCTCCATAAGTGTCCGTATAGCCGAGCTATGACAAATTTAGCAACGACACCTAAATCGGCCATTTTCTTAGATTTTGCTAAGGGGCGACCAAGGAAAAATGCTCAAAAAAATTGGCCGACTATAGGGGCTTCAAAAACACCCTGGCGCAAATGGCATCATCTTCTAATTAGTATCCGCTTCAAATTCAAACATAGGAGAACATTTTGCTGCAAACTGCGGCTCCATAAGTGTCCGTATAGCCGAGCTATGACAAATTTAGCAAGGACACCTAAATTGGCCATTTTCTGAGATTTTGCTAAGGGGCGAGCAAGGGAAAATGCTCAAAAAAGTAGGCCGAATATAGGGGCTACAAAAACACCCTGGCGCAAATGGCATCATCTCCTAATTAGTATCCACTTGAAGTGCAAACATAGGAGAACATTTTGCTGCAAACTGCGGCTCCATAAGTGTCCGTATAGCCGAGCTATGACAAATTTAGCAAGGACACCTAAATCGGCCATTTTCTGAGATTTTGCTAAGGGGGGACCAAGGGAAAATGCTCAAAAAAGTAGGCCGAATATAGGGGCTTCAAAAACACCCTGGCGCAAATGGCATCATCTTCCAATTAGTATCCACTTGAAGTGCAAACATAGGAGAACATTTTGCTGCAAACTGCAGCTCCATAAGTGTCCCTATAGTCGAGCTATGACAAATTTAGCAAGGACACCTAAATCGGCCATTTTCTGAGATTTTGCTAAGGGGCGACCAAGGGAAAATGCTCAAAAAAGTAGGCCGACTATAGGGGCTTCAAAAACACCCTAGCGCAAATGGCATCATCTCCTAATTAGTATCCACTTGAAGTGCAAACATAGGAGAACATTTCGCTGCAAACTGCGGCTCCACAAGTATCCGTTCAGCCGAGCTATGACAAATTTAGCAAGGACACCTAAATCGGCCATTTTCTGAGATTTTGCTAAAGGGGGACCAAGGGAAAATGCTCAAAAAAGTAGGCCGACTATAGGGGCTTCAAAAACACCCTGGTGCAAATGGCATCATCTCCTAATTAGTATCCACTTGAAGTGCAAACATAGGAGAACATTTTGCTGCAAACTGCGGCTCCATAAGTGTCCGTATAGCCGAGCTATGACAAATTTAGCAAGGACACCTAAATCGGCCATTTTCTGAGATTTTGCTAAGGGGGGACCAAACGAAAATGATCAAAAAATTAGGCCGACTATAGGGGCTTCAAAAACACCCTGGCGCAAATGGCATCATCTCCTAATTAGTATCCACTTGAAGTGCAAACATAGAAGAACATTTTGCTGGAAACTGCGGCTCCATAACTGTCCGTATAGCCGAGCTATGACAAATTTAGCAAGGACACCTAAGTCGGCCATTTTCTGAGATTTTGCTAAGGGGCGACCAACAAAAAATGCTCAAAAAAGTAGGCCGACTATAGGGGCTCCCAACCCACCCTGGCGCAAATGGCATCATCTCCTAATTAGTATTCACTTGAAGTGCAAACATTGGAGAACACTTTGCTGCAAACTGCGGCTCCATAAGTGTCGGTATAGCCGAGCTATGACAAATTTAGCAACGACACCTAAATCGGCCATTTTCTGAGATTTTGCTAAGGGGCGACCAAAAGAAAATGCTAAAAAACGTAGGCCGACTATAGGGGCTTCAAAAACACCCTGGCGCAAATGGCATCATCTCCTAATTAGTATCCACTTGAAGTGCAAACATAGGAGAACACTTTGCTGCAAACTGCGGCTCCATAAGTTTCCGTATAGCCGAGCTATGACAAATTTAGCAAGGACACCTAAATCGGCCATTTTCTGAGATTTTGCTAAGGGGGGACCAAACGAAAATGCTCAAAAAAGTAGGCCGACTATATGGGCTTCAAAAACACCCTGGCGCAAATGGCATCATCTCCTAGTTAGTATCCACTTGAAGTGCAAACATAGGAGAACATTTTGCTGCAAACTGCGGCTCCATAAGTGTCCGTATAGCCAAGCTATGACAAATTTAGCAAGGACACCTAAATCGACCATTTTCTGAGATTTTGCTAAGGGGCGAGCAAGGGAAAATGCTCAAAAAAGTAGGCCGAATATAGGGGCTTCAAAAACACCCTGGCACAAATGGCATCATCTCCTAATTAGTATCCACTTGAAGTGCAAACATAGGAGAACATTTCGCTGCAAACTGCGGCTCCACAAGTATCCGTTTAGCCGAGCTATGACAAATTTAGCAAGGACACCTAAATCGGCCATTTTCTGAGATTTTGCTAAGGGGGGACCAAGGGAAAATGCTCAAAAAAGTAGGCCGACTATAGGGGCTTCAAAAACACCCTGGTGCAAATGGCATCATCTCCTAATTAGTATCCACTTGAAGTGCAAACATAGGAGAACATTTTGCTGCAAACTGCGGCTCCATAAGTGTCCGTATAGCCGAGCTATGACAAATTTAGCAAGGACACCTAAATCGGCCATTTTCTGAGATTTTGCTAAGGGGGGACCAAACGAAAATGCTCAAAAAAGTAGGCCGACTATAGGGGCTTCAAAAACACCCTGGCGCAAATGGCATCATCTCCTAATTAGTATCCACTTGAAGTGCAAACATAGAAGAACGTTTTGCTGGAAACTGCGGCTCCATAAGTGTCCGTAGAGCCGAGCTATGACAAATTTAGCAAGGACACCTAAATCGGCCATTTTCTGAGATTTTGCTAAGGGGCGAGCAAGGGAAAATGCTCAAAAAAGTAGGCCGAATATAGGGGCTTCAAAAACACCCTGGCGCAAATGGCATCATCTCCTAATTAGCATCCACTTGAAGTGCAAACATTGGAGAACATTTTGCTGCAAACTGCGGCTCCATAAGTGTCCGTATAGCCGAGCTATGACAAATTTAGCAAGGACACCTAAATCGGCCATTTTCTGAGATTTTGCTAAGGGGCGACCAAGGGAAAATGCTCAAAAAAGTAGGCCGAATATAGGGGGTTCAAAAACACCCTGGCGCAAATGGCATCATCTTCTAATTAGTATCCACTTCAAGTGCAAACATTGGAGAACATTTTGCTGCAAACTGCGGCTCCATAAGTGTCCGTATAGCCGAGCTATGACAAATTTAGCAAGGAAACCTAAATCGGTCATTTTCTGAGATTTTGCTAAGGGGTGACCAAGGGAAAATGCTCAAAAAAGTAGGCCGACTATAGGGGCTTCAAAAACACCCTGGCGCAAATGGCATCATCTCCTAATTAGTATCCACTTGAAGTGCAAACATAGGAGAACATTTTGCTGCAAACTGCGGCTCCATAAGTATCCGTTTAGCCGAGCTATGACAAATTTAGCAAGGACACCTAAATCGGCCATTTTCTGAGATTTTGCTAAGGGGCGACCAAGGGAAAATGCTCAAAAAAGTAGGCCGACTATAGGGGCTTCAAAAACACCCTGGCGCAAATGGCATCATCTCCTAATTAGTATCCACTTGAAGTGCAAACATAGGAGAACATTTTGCTGCAAACTGCGGCTCCATAAGTATCCATTTAGCCGAGCTATGACAAATTTAGCAAGGACACCTAAATCGGCCATTTTCTGAGATTTTGCTAAGGCGAGACAAAGTGCAAACATAGGACTAAAAGTAGGCCGACTATAGGGGCTCCAAAACCACCCTGGCGCAAATGGCATCATCTCCTAATTAGTATCCACTTGAAGTGCAAACATTGGAAAACACTTTGCTGCAAACTGCGGCTCCATAAGTGTCCGTATAGCCGAGCTATGACAAATTTAGCAACGACACCTAAATCGGCCATTTTCTGAGATTTTGCTAAGGGGCGACCAAGGAAAAATGCTCAAAAAAATTGGCCGACTATAGGGGCTTCAAAAACACCCTGGCGCAAATGGCATCATCTTCTAATTAGTATCCGCTTCAAATTCAAACATAGGAGAACATTTTGCTGCAAACTGCGGCTCCATAAGTGTCCGTATAGCCGAGCTATGACAAATTTAGCAAGGACACCTAAATTGGCCATTTTCTGAGATTTTGCTAAGGGGCGAGCAAGGGAAAATGCTCAAAAAAGTAGGCCGAATATAGGGGCTACAAAAACACCCTGGCGCAAATGGCATCATCTCCTAATTAGTATCCACTTGAAGTGCAAACATAGGAGAACATTTTGCTGCAAACTGCGGCTCCATAAGTGTCCGTATAGCCGAGCTATGACAAATTTAGCAAGGACACCTAAATCGGCCATTTTCTGAGATTTTGCTAAGGGGGGACCAAGGGAAAATGCTCAAAAAAGTAGGCCGAATATAGGGGCTTCAAAAACACCCTGGCGCAAATGGCATCATCTTCCAATTAGTATCCACTTCAAGTGCAAACATAGGAGAACATTTTGCTGCAAACTGCAGCTCCATAAGTGTCCCTATAGCCGAGCTATGACAAATTTAGCAAGGACACCTAAATCGGCCATTTTCTGAGATTTTGCTAAGGGGCGACCAAGGGAAAATGCTCAAAAAAGTAGGCCGACTATAGGGGCTTCAAAAACACCCTAGCGCAAATGGCATCATCTCCTAATTAGTATCCACTTGAAGTGCAAACATAGGAGAACATTTCGCTGCAAACTGCGGCTCCACAAGTATCCGTTCAGCCGAGCTATGACAAATTTAGCAAGGACACCTAAATCGGCCATTTTCTGAGATTTTGCTAAAGGGGGACCAAGGGAAAATGCTCAAAAAAGTAGGCCGACTATAGGGGCTTCAAAAACACCCTGGCGCAAATGGCATCATCTCCTAATTAGTATCCACTTGAAGTGCAAACATAGGAGAACATTTTGCTGCAAACTGCGGCTCCATAAGTGTCCGTATAGCCGAGCTATGACAAATTTAGCAAGGACACCTAAATCGGCCATTTTCTGAGATTTTGCTAAGGGGGGACCAAACGAAAATGATCAAAAAAGTAGGCCGACTATAGGGGCTTCAAAAACACCCTGGCGCAAATGGCATCATCTCCTAATTAGTATCCACTTGAAGTGCAAACATAGAAGAACATTTTGCTGGAAACTGCGGCTCCATAACTGTCCGTATAGCCGAGCTATGACAAATTTAGCAAGGACACCTAAGTCGGCCATTTTCTGAGATTTTGCTAAGGGGCGACCAACAAAAAATGCTCAAAAAAGTAGGCCGAATATAGGGGCTTCAAAAACACCCTGGCGCAAATGGCATCATCTCCTAATTAGTATCCACTTGAAGTGCAAACATAGGAGAACATTTTGCTGCAAACTGCGGCTCCATAAGTATCCGTTTAGCCGAGCTATGACAAATTTAGCAAGGACACCTAAATCGGCCATTTTCTGAGATTTTGCTAAGGGGCGACCAAGGAAAAATGCTCAAAAAAATTGGCCGACTATGGGGGCTTCAAAAACACCCTGGCGCAAATGGCATCATCTTCTAATTAGTATCCACTTCAAGTGCAAACATAGGAGAACATTTTGCTGCAAACTGCGGCTCCATAAGTGTCCGTATAGCCAAGCTATGAGAAATTTAGCAAGGACACCTAAATCGGCCATTGTCTGAGATTTTGCTAAGGGGGGACCAAGGGAAAATGCTCAAAAAAGTAGGCCGACTATAGGGGCTTCAAAAACACCCTGGCGCAAATGGGATCATCTCATAATTAGTATCCACTTGAAGTGCAAACATAGGAGAACATTTTGCTGCAAACTGCGGCTCCATATGTGTCCGTATAGCCGAGCTATGACAAATTTAGTAAGGACACCTAAATCGGCCATTTTCTGAGATTTTGCTAAGGGGGGACCAAGGGAAAATGCTCCAAAAAGTAGGCCGAATATAGGGGCTTCAAAAACACCCTGGCGCAAATGGCATCATCTTCTAATTAGTATCCACTTCAAGTGCAAACATAGGAGAACATTTTGCTGCAAACTGCGGCTCCATAAGTGTCCGTATAGCCGAGCTATGAGAAATTTAGCAAGGACACCTAAATCGGCCATTGTCTGAGACTTTGCTAAGGTGGGACCAAGGGAAAATGCTCAAAAAAGTAGGCCGACTATAGGGGCTTCAAAAACACCCTGGCGCAAATGGGATCATCTCCTAATTAGTATCCACTTGAAGTGCAAACATAGGAGAACATTTTGCTGCAAACTGCGGCTCCATAAGTGTCCGTATAGCCGAGCTATGACAAATTTAGCAAGGACACCTAAATCGGCCATTTTCTGAGATTTTGCTAAGGGGCGACCAAGGGAAAATGCTCAAAAAAGTAGGCCGACTATAGGGGCTTCAAAAACACCCTGGCGCAAATGGCATCATCTCCTTATTAGTATCCACTTGAAGTGCAAACATAGGAGAACATTTCGCTGCAAACTGCGGCTCCACAAGTATCCGTTTAGCCGAGCTATGACAAATTTAGCAAGGACACCTAAATCGGCCATTTTCTGAGATTTTGCTAAGGGGGGACCAAGGGAAAATGCTCAAAAAAGTAGGCCGACTATAGGGGCTTCAAAAACACCCTGGTGCAAATGGCATCATCTCCTAATTAGTATCCACTTGAAGTGCAAACATAGGAGAACATTTTGCTGCAAACTGCGGCTCCATAAGTGTCCGTATAGCCGAGCTATGACAAATTTAGCAAGGACACCTAAATCGGCCATTTTCTGAGATTTTGCTAAGGGGGGACCAAACGAAAATGCTCAAAAAAGTAGGCCGACTATAGGGGCTTCAAAAACACCCTGGCGCAAATGACATCATCTCCTAATTAGTATCCACTTGAAGTGCAAACATAGAAGAACATTTTGCTGGAAACTGCGGCTCCATAAGTGTCCGTATAGCCGAGCTATGACAAATTTAGCAAGGACACCTAAATCGGCCATTTTCTGAGATTTTGCTAAGGGGGGACCAAGGGAAAATGCTCAAAAAAGTAGGCCGACTATAGGGGCTTCAAAAACACCCTGGTGCAAATGGCATCATCTCCTAATTAGTATCCACTTGAAGTGCAAACATAGGAGAACATTTTGCTGCAAACTGCGGCTCCATAAGTGTCCGTATAGCCGAGCTATGACAAATTTAGCAAGGACACCTAAATCGGCCATTTTCTGAGATTTTGCTAAGGGGGGACCAAACGAAAATGCTCAAAAAAGTAGGCCGACTATAGGGGCTTCAAAAACACCCTGGCGCAAATGGGATCATCTCCTAATTAGTATCCACTTGAAGTGGAAACATAGAAGAACATTTTGCTGGAAACTGCGGCTCCATAAGTGTCCGTATAGCCGAGCTATGACAAATTTAGCAAGGACACCTAAATCGGCCATTTTCTGAGATTTTGCTAAGGGGCGAGCAAGGGAAAATGCTCAAAAAAGTAGGCCGAATATAGGGGCTTCAAAAACACCCTGGCGCAAATGGCATCATCTCCTAATTAGTATCCACTTGAAGTGCAAACATAGGAGAACATTTTGCTGCAAACTGCGGCTTCATAAGTATCCGTTTAGCCGAGCTATGACAAATTTAGCAAGGACACCTAAATCGGCCATTTTCTGAGATTTTGCTAAGGGGGGACCAAGGGAAAATGCTCAAAAAAAAAGGCCGACTATAGGGGCTTCAAAAACACCCTGGTGCAAATGGCATCATCTCCTAATTAGTATCCACTTGAAGTGCAAACATAGGAGAACATTTTGCTGCAAACTGCGGCTCCATAAGTGTCCGTATAGCCGAGCTATGACAAATTTAGCAAGGACACCTAAATCGGCCATTTTCTGAGATTTTGCTAAGGGGCGACCAAGGGAAAATGCTCAAAAAAGTAGGCCGAATATAGGGGGTTCAAAAACACCCTGGCGCAAATGGCATCATCTTCTAATTAGTATCCACTTCAAGTGCAAACATAGGAGAACATTTTGCTGCAAACTGCGGCTCCATAAGTGTCCGTATAGCCGAGCTATGACAAATTTAGCAAGGAAACCTAAATCGGTCATTTTCTGAGATTTTGCTAAGGGGCGACCAAGGGAAAATGCTCAAAAAAGTAGGCCGACTATAGGGGCTTCAAAAACACCCTGGCGCAAATGGCATCATCTCCTAATTAGTATCCACTTGAAGTGCAAACATAAGAGATCATTTTGCTGCAAACTGCGGCTCCATAAGTATCCGTTTAGCCGAGCTATGACAAATTTAGCAAGGACACCTAAATCGGCCATTTTCTGAGATTTTGCTAAGGGGCGACCAAGGGAAAATGCTCAAAAAAGTAGGCCGACTATAGGGGCTTCAAAAACACCCTGGCGCAAATGGCATCATCTCCTAATTAGTATCCACTTGAAGTGCAAACATAGGAGAACATTTTGCTGCAAACTGCGGCTCCATAAGTATCCGTTTAGCCGAGCTATGACAAATTTAGCAAGGACACCTAAATCGGCCATTTTCTGAGATTTTGCTAAGGCGGGACAAAGTGCAAACATAGGACTAAAAGTAGGCCGACTATAGGGGCTCCAAAACCACCCTGGCGCAAATGGCATCATCTCCTAATTAGTATCCACTTGAAGTGCAAACATTGGAAAACACTTTGCTGTAAACTGCGGCTCCATAAGTGTCCGTATAGCCGAGCTATGACAAATTTAGCAACGACACCTAAATCGGCCATTTTCTGAGATTTTGCTAAGGGGCGACCAAGGAAAAATGCTCAAAAAAATTGGCCGACTATAGGGGCTTCAAAAACACCCTGGCGCAAATGGCATCATCTTCTAATTAGTATCCACTTCAAGTGCAAACATAGGAGAACATTTTGCTGCAAACTGCAGCTCCATAAGTGTCCGTATAGCCAAGCTATGAGAAATTTAGCAAGGACACCTAAATCGGCCATTGTCTGAGATTTTGCTAAGGTGGGACCAAGGGAAAATGCTCAAAAAAGTAGGCCGACTATAGGGGCTTCAAAAACACCCTGGCGCAAATGGGATCATCTCCTAATTAGTATCCACTTGAAGTGCAAACATAGGAGAACATTTTGCTGCAAACTGCGGCTCCATAAGTGTCCGTATAGCCGAGCTATGACAAATTTAGCAAGGAAACCTAAATCGGCCATTTTCTGAGATTTTGCTAAGGGGCGACCAAGGGAAAATGCTAAAAAAAGTAGGCCGACTATAGGGGCTTCAAAAACACCCTAGCGCAAATGGCATCATCTCCTTATTAGTATCCACTTGAAGTGCAAACATAGGAGAACATTTTGCTGCAAACTGCGGCTCCATAAGTGTCCGTATAGCCGAGCTATGACAAATTTAGCAAGGACACCTAAATCGGCCATTTTCTGAGATTTTGCTAAGGGGCGAGCAAGGGAAAATGCTCAAAAAAGTAGGCCAAATATAGGGGCTTCAAAAACACCCTGGCGCAAATGGCATCATCTCCTAAATAGTATTAAAAAGCTGGACAAGGTGCAGGTTGGAATAATTTTGTCTTAAGCAAAATGAAAAATGTAATACTGACACTGTAAATAAATTCTTAATGTAACGACGTTTCGGCAATGCTGCCTTCTTCAGGGTACAAGACTAAAATACCGTTAAAAAGTTTGTTATGATAAGCTCATGTGCCTGATTGTGCACTCGCACGCGTGCCACATGAGATAGCGCGCGCCGCCATCTGGATTTCGAGTCAACTTTCATCCTTGTTTTGATACAACCAGCGGCCTACCACTCCATCAGGTAAAAGCCTTTATTTTCTCTTGTTCTTTTCGTTTGATGAAGTTTACCATGTCATCCATGAAACGAACCAATGACAATTTAACAGTGCAGATGTCTAATTGCCGTGACACTTTGAAAACTGTGCCTGATGCACAGGTGTACGGCCGAATTGCACAATCAATTCATCGCCTGAATAGACAGCTATATGAACGGTTGTGTGTAGAAAAGGAAAATAAGATCAGTCGTCTGTCCGTCAATCAGTTAATGCCAAACACCAATGCAACTGGTACAGCTGTTAATGAGTCAGCGCAAATCCCAACTAACACAGATAAGCTAGTTGTTACTTTTCCGGAAGATCTTCCATTGGATGTACACGAAAGATCTCTTTTAGCAAAGGGGGCTAACTTTATTCCCACAACATCAGTAACAGACGAATTCCAAGTGAAGGAAGATAATGAGAAATTTTTCAGACGCGTTTGTTTGGAAGCCCACTTTCACGAAACATCTGAAGACACCCACAATGGGGCAGACAACCACCAGCTCAATAATACCATAGCTACCAACTCTTCCGATACCGATGCTACTAACGCTAACCAGCAGCAGAACACGGTGACAACAGGTATTATAGAAAACTTAAAACCCAGACCAAGCAAATGGACCCCACCACCTGGACAATTTACTGCCGTTGATCATTACATTGATAAATGTCGTAGGGAAGTTAATCAAATTGACTTCGAGCGCAAACTGACACGGCACAACTTATCCTATGACGAACAACATGCATTACGCAAGTTGAAGAAAAGAACGGACGTGGTGGTCAAACAGGCTGATAAAGGAGGAGCTTTTGTTGTGTGGAGGACGGATCTCTACATAGCTGAAGCCAACAGACACCTGGAAGACGAACGGTTCTACGAGAAGATTCCTAGTGATGCCACACAAAGCTCTCAACAACAGGTCCAGTCATTTATTGAAACTGCTATAGAGAGTAACCAGCTTCCTCCATCCGCTACTAATCTCCTTGTAGAACACCCACGTACCTCCAAATTTTACTTTTTACCCAAGATTCACAAGCCAGATAATCCCGGTAGACCTATAGTCTCCGCGTGTTCGTGCCCTACTGAACTTCTAGCGGTCTATCTTGATCATTTAACGGCACCCTTTGTGCGGAACCTTGACAGCTATGTTAAAGACACCACACACATGCTGAACATCTTGATTCCTTCCGATTCAGGGACTGGGACGGACAGCGCTCAATTTTCACTACGGATATCAAGTCGCTGTATACGGTTATACCAAATGATGAAGGTCTCCGCGCACTGCAATACTATCTTGACAAGAGAGAGATCCTTGAACCACCTACACCTACTCTCCTACGTATGGCAGAACTGGTATTGACACTTAACACGTTTGAATTTGTTTGAATAAACAAACAGGTGGAGTAGCCATGGGTAGTCGTCTAGGGCCGAATTATGCCTGTCTTTTTGTTGGCTAGGTGGAAGAACGTATGCTTTCCTCTTACACCGGTATAAAACCAGACTTGTACAAGCGGTACATGGATGATGTGGCTGGCGCTGCTTCCTGTAGTGAAGAGGACCTTCGTCATTTCATCGAGTTTGCCTCCTCGTTCCACCCGAATCTTGAATATACATGGTCGGTCTCAACAGACAACCTTCCTTTCCTGGATATCTGCATGAAGCCTCAAGGTAATCACATAGCCACTTCTATACATTACAAAGCCACAGATAGCCACTCTTACCTCAACTTCAGTTCATCCCATCCTTACAGCTGGAAGTCATCCATACCTTATAGTCAGTTTCTCAGACTACGCAAGATTTGTAGTGATGACTCTGACTTCAACATCGAGTCAGCAAGAATGGAGACCTTTTTTGAAGCAAGCGGATATCCGAATGACCTCATTAGAAGGGGAAGGGAACGAGCATCGACCATATCAAGGGCTGAAATTTTGAAGAGTGACGCTGCAAGCAACATCACAAATGACAGAGTTCCATTTGTCACCACTTTTCACCCCAGTAACCTTGTTGCCGAGAAAATCATCTCAGGGAATTTCCAGATCCTTCGCGAGGATGGCACGACAAGAAATATCTTTACTAAACCACCACTGAAGGCTTTCAGGCGTGCCAAGAATCTGAAGGATCTGCTAGTCAGAAGCAGCCTACCTCGGGACCTGCCACAGCAATCACCTTCCCTTGTAACAGGACCGTTTGCCACACATGTCCCCATGTGAATTCATCATCCACAATCACAACACCAAAACGGCATGTTAACATCACAGGCCATTTTTCCTGCACCACAGAACACGTGGTTTATTGCTTGTCTTGCACAAAATGTCCATCGACAGTTTATATTGGAGAGACTGGATGCAGGTTGGCGAACCGCTTTCGGGAACACCGCAGAGATGTGATCAACGAGAGGAATGACCTTCCGGTACCTGTCCACTTTAATTCAACAAACCACACACTGGATGACATGAAGGTAGCGGTATTAAAAGCAGGCCTAACCAACCAGGACTACAGAAAGAAGTAGGAGATGAGGCTGATATTTAAATGTGGGACTATGAGTCCTAGTGGCCTTAACCAGGACTTTAGTTTCATGTGAATCACTTTTTGCTTACTCGCGCGAGCATGTGGCACGCGCGCGAGTGCACAATCAGGCACGTGAGCTAATCATAACAAACTTTTTAACGGTATTTAGTATTGTACCCTGAAGAAGGCAGCATTGCCGAAACGTCGGTACGTTACGAATTTATATACAGCGTCAGTATTACATTTTTCATTTTCCGAATGACCAACTAGGCTGCGCAGGATTTCTATCTTTAATATACAAATAATTTTGTCTTAGTTTCATTAAAGTAATGAAAATCTGGTCCTCAAAATTAATGGACTCCACTTTCCAACCAGAATAATAAAAAATAAAATCTTTGAATCTTAAAGCATGAAGTACTACAATGTTAAAAACTTCTCTTGTTGGAAGCCCAGTTACCATTTTAAAAACCTCTGCACTCAACCCCGAAACTGTGTAGTGTTTTTGTGTGTAGCTTTCTTTTTCTTGCAGGTCCTGAAGTTCCTCTCTGGCTTGATTTAATTCTGCCTCCAGTATTATCTCACTTGTTGCAACTTTCTTGTTCGGTGTCATCATTAGTAGACTGCTGCACAGATACTGTGATTGCCTCAGCCACCATTTCTTGCACAGTCTTCTGTTTGACTGTTACTTTTTTCTTTTTCTTTGGTGGTCCTCCTTCACTGGGAAATATCTTATCTCGGTTTCTTTTGTAAATTAAGGGCCCATTTAATTTATTTCCATCCACAAAATGACAACTGCACACTCTGGAATGCTTACCTGGTTCTCTGTCTTTCCTCCTATTTCAAAGAAACAGATTACAGAACTTAATCCTAAGCACTTGGAAAGAATTAAATTGCTCAAAATTTGTTTCAAACTTTCAGCTAAGTCCTGAAGTCCAAAAGCTCTTAAAAAATAGATTAACTAAACCAGTAAGCCATTTCATAACACAAACAACATTGAAATACATGTAAATGATAATTGAGCACCGAAAAATTTCACTCACAAGGTTGCAACCTTTTATATATGTTGAGTTTAGCCAGAATATATAAATAGGTTTTCATTTGAACAAGCAAATCTTACCAGCCTCGTTTCCATGCTGGGTCAATCACGTGTCCCTAGTTATTGAATATCAGCAATTTAGTGTTTTCAGACCTGATCAATAAGTATTTCTGATGAGTTAGACCAAGATTCCACCAAATGGATCGATCCTAATTTCATGCAGTGTTTATCAGCCTCGGTTTCATGTTGGATCAATCACGTGATCCTCATAAATAGTTATAACTAATCGACTGGCCTTAAGGAGGCTGGCAACAGTTTCCAGCTCTTTTCTAACAGCTATACTTTGAGGGATGAATACTGCCACTGTTTAACAAGTGATGCAACAATAATGGTATCATACAAATTCCCAATCATTGGTGAACAAGTTGCAATCATCTATTTTACATAACAGGTTACCATAGCAACAATATAACCTGCTAAAAACACCCTTAATTTTAGCTTTGAGCGCTTATAACTCAAAAACGAGCTCGGTGACCCCTATTTTTTATTATCGAATTATAATAAACATGATGCAACTTTTGGCAAAGTTTTAAGAAATTCTCTGGAGTGGGTTCAGAGCCACCTTAAATTTTCGAAAAGTTAAGGTGGCTCTGAACCCACTCCACAGAATGTTTTAAAACTTTGCAGAAAGGTACATCTAATTATGCTTATCATAATTCAATAATAAAAAATAGGGGTCACCGAGCTCGTTTTTGAGTTATAAGCGCTCAAAGCTAAAATTAAAGGTGTTTTTAGCAGGTAATATTGTTGCTATGGTAACCTATTGTGCCACAAATTTAATAGCAACATGTTAACCAATGATTGGGCAGTTTTTCGATACAATGATTTTGGCATCAACTGATATAGAGTGGTTATAAGAATCCATCAAAGTCTACGTCTTAGAAAGTGCTGGAAACTGTTTTGAGCCATAATGTCTACTTAGTAATTCTGGCGAGTTTGGTTGAGATTCCTTGGATTAGAAAGAAGTTATGGTGACTTACAGCTTTTTAGCCTTGTTTCCGTGCTGGTTTACACCAGTCATTATTCAGAAGCCCATAAATACCCTCTAACGCTTTACAAAATTGTCAACAACATTTTTTAGGTTCCTTGTGGTCTAATAAACACTACTAGGCCACTGGCTTGCTTTCTTCCAAAAATGCCCACGGAAATACAAGAGCTCCCAGACTATTGATGGTCAAGTTAACAACAGTGTGAAGGAGTTGCTATGGGGTCCCCTATTGGTCCTTTGTTGGCGAACGTATTTATGTGCCATCTGGAAGAAAGACTATCTGACAATGATCTAATTCCTTCTTTTTACAAGCATTACGTTGACAATATGCTTGCAATAATGCCTGGACTCGATGTAGCTGAAAATTTCCTCGATGTACTCAATGGACTCCACCCTTGTATTCATTTCACTATGGAACTTTCCAACAACGACTCAATTCCTTTTATTGGAACATTGATAACAAAGAACGGCAACAAGTTGGAGATGCAGGTCTACCGTAAACCTACAAATACGGGCCTTTTACTTCATTCACTCAAACGCAGTTTGGATGGCCAGTTAACATCGGCACAGAGAGATAAGTAGTGAACTTCTTAACTGTCTTGATGCCTAAATAACTTTAATTATGCAACAGCTCCCATTGTAAATGGCTTCGCGCAAAGAGTTACAACGTCGCATTAAAGAAAATAAGTCTTTGTTAAAGCATTTACCATATTATGATTGCAAAATCCTGAGATCTGTACATCCTCAGTTTAATAGTTTAATGAACACCAACTTAGCTTCCAGAAAGTCTTAAGATTCCTTAAACAGCCTTTATGATCTCTATTTATTTTAGCTTAATTCTATGGATAGATTAGTTGATCCCAAAGTTAATCTAGCGTCAAATTGTATTCGCTCTAAATATTATACTCCCCATAGCTTTTCACAACATGTTACAAATAAACAATTCGCATCAAATCTTTCCTTTCTTCATACCAATATACGAAGTCTGAAGAAAAATTTTGAAGACCTTCAACATCACGTGCTAAGTGAAGTTAATGTACATTTTACGATCATTGGTGTAACGGAAACACGAATATGCGACGGGGATTCTGTAAACTTAAGTTTAATGCCAGAATTACTCGGCTACCGTTTTGAATTTGTACTGACACCATTAGGTGCTGGTGGTGTTGGTTTATTGACGAAAATGTTAAATACAGAATTGTAGAACGTGTCACGAATTCTTCTTATCAAGCCCTATGGATTGAGTTCCAACAATCAAACGATAAGAAAAAATATGTGTGGTATTGTATATAGACAACATAATGACGCTAATGAATTCCTTGATTATCTTTCTGAATCCCTCCAGCGCTTTAACCAGCATAATCATAATATATACCTCATGGGAGACTTCAATATTGATCTATTGAAATATGAAAATTGTATTTATAGCCAAGCTTTATTACACTGTACACAAAGTTTCTCCATGCTGCCTGTACTTGATAAACCAACTAGGGTACATGGCACTTCAGCAACCTTAATTGATAATATTTTTACAAAAAATCTTGAAAACAGTATTGTTGGCAGAAATATTGTTACCGATATAACTGATCATTTCTCTCAAGCTTGTATGATTCTGACGCAACAGCAACTGTTCCCACCTCTAAACAAAACCAAAGTGAGAGACTACTCAAACTTTAACACTGAGAAATTAATGACCGATTTATGCGAAATTGACTGGAATATGTAAACAAATCTTTTTCCAGGTTCTATAAAAATATTAACCACCTCATAAATAAACACGCTCCCCTCAAGGATGTATCAAAGCCGAGGCTGAAACTTCTAACTAAACCCTGGTTAACAAAAGGGATAAGACAATCTATGTGTGTGAAAAACAATTTATTAACTCAAACTGGAACAAATATAAACAATATAGAAACAAATTAACTGCTCTAATTCGTTTGAGCAAACAAAAGTATGACCAAAACTTCTTTAATTCTAATATAAAGAACATGCGACAGACTTGGAAAGGAATTAATGAACTATTGGGGAGCATGAGAAAGAAATGGAAAACAAAAAATATCAACTTCATCCGCTCAAATGAAAATGCAGCTCTGACTAGTGACCCCAAGACAATTGGGAATACACTGAATGAATATTTTGCAACCGTTGGTAATAAGCTAGCAAGTGCTAACTACTATACGGCGCTCATAGGGACGGTAACCAATCAGGAGCCGAGAAAGACAATAGGCTATTGTTTGGAGAACAATAGACTCTATTGTTTTCCAAATCCAAGATGGCGGAGGTTATTTTCAGCCAATCAGGAGGTGAATTAAGAATTCAAGATGGCGGCACCCATGAAAGTCAGCCATGTTGGAAAACAGCCCACCAGCCTCAACGGAGGACTGGAATCGGTCTCACAGATTTCCATGGCGACACAAATCACGCCAGGGTTTTCGCAAAAATGTCACGCAACTTCAAAATCCATGGGACTAACTTTGATAAATAGGAGTTTGTTTTGGGCGAGAAAAGGTCTGAGATCGGTCTTTTCATATTTTTTCCCCTAGGACTCGAGAATTAATCTACACACATGTAAATCAAATGAGAAACAATTGTATTTATTAAAAAACCCTAATTCTTTACAAGAGGGACCTGTGTACAATTTGCAAACAAGGTGTGCGCGTGCTGACAAAGGCAGAGAGCGTGTGTTTTGTCAGAAAGGTGTGTGTGCGCTACTAATTGAAATACATCAAGTGGAAATGCAAATCTAAACTCATTAATCTCGACTGTTCCCTTGAGAAAAGCGTCATTCAAAGGAATCTTAAACAAACAAAAGACATTTTAAGCCACCGTTGAAGAATTAACATAGTAAGTCAGAGATGAAACGTGAAATGAATTAACACCGAGCGCATGCTTAGAAGCTAAACATAACATCTAAGGTATTTCAAACAAACGTTCGCGCTTGAATTAAAGATCAAACAAACATTGCAAATCGCATCGCTCCTGATTCAATAGCCACACAAACTATAGTTCAGTCTAAGCAGTTCTGTAACAGTGGCAAGAATAATTCACTTACATCAACCATAGTCGTTTCAAATTCCTCCAAAGCGATGCTTAGCTCTTGATCACTTAGTTCACTTACAGCTTCATCACAAGTAAAGTGATTTTGTTCAAGTCTGAAAGACTTGTACATAAAAACACCCATCCAATGAGAATGTGGGGGTAGGGGGGTATCCCACGCAGCACGTGGTTGACATCCATTGACTGGGCAGGGAAAGGGGGTATGCGATATCACATGGTTAAGAACTATTGTGAAGACAGGGGATAGGGGGTATACCTGTGTCATGAAATTGTTATAAACAAAACAAAGAGTCTGAGTATTTATGACGTTTATTGAATAATAACAGCATAAAAACCAAAGAGAGAATTGATTACAACTTTAAGTCTTGACTGTCGGTACTCCACAAAGTGTTGGGAGCTAGACTCGTTTCCAGTTTCTCGGACTCTTTGTCCCAGGCCCGAAAACGCACGATATTCTGGCCTAGTTTTATTTGCTTTTGATCACGAAGTCTTTGCCTGATCCGTTCCTTATTCTTGGCATAATATTTTCTCCAATATTCGTTGAGCCGTTCCCTGTTGTTTTTACAGTATTGTTTGTGGTAATTTGTGATGTGCTCCTTGTTCTGTTGACAGTAGGCTCTCTGACTGCTGGCGAGCCTTTCTCTGTTGTTTTCATACCATGTTTTTCGACGGGTCTTGAGAATCTCGACGTTCTCTGCACGATATCTTTTTTGCTGGATTCGCTCTCTGTTCTTTGCATAATAGTTTTTATGATAGGCTTTCCTACAAACAACCTTCTGGTCATTTTCCGACAGTTGATTGTAGCAACTCATCTTGAGTGGTGTCATACGAATAATGATTAAACTCTAGAATCACACACTCTTATAAGAGTCACATGGCTAACTCAGGTTTCCACCTCCACTTCTACTTCCGCTTCGTCATTATCCTCAGGGAGTAACTTCTTTTGCATTAGTCTGTTTAACAGGAATTTCCGCTTTGCCACTGCCGACTTGGCCGCCTCGTCAAAATCCATGTCATCTTCCTCAATAAAGCGTCGAAGAGTCTTCATGACTTTACGGTGTATTGCATTGTGTTTGATATGGTGAGTCCATTTTAGACGCTCTAAATAAGTCCTTCGTAGCCTTCTTCTACTTACAGGTAATAGAATATTGAAAGCGGCATTTTCTGCATACTCTTGGGATTTCCCCCTGTCCAGGAACTGTTGGACTTCTTTCAGGTAGGTTTCATTGATATCTTCCCCGACTTTTTGACGTAACGGGCGCCACGGATCCGGTTCATCGTCGTCGTCCGCTTCTTCTTCCTCTTCGGAGCTGCTAGTCTCTTCCTCTTCAGGCTCCTCTTCTTCCTGTTCCTCTTCTACCTCTTCTTTGTCTTCTTCTTCTTCTTCTTCTTCTTCTTCTTCTTCTTCTTCTTCTTCTTCTACGCTTTCATCATTGTTTTCTTCCACGGGGCCAAAAATATCTGTTGAAGGAGTACGCATGGTTCTCGTCGTCCTTCACCAAAGACAACGTGCTTCAAATGAGCCGAAACGCTTGAAGTGATATTTTATATATCATTTTTGCTCAGTTAAAACATTCTCTTTCTTAATTCTTCGATGCCAGCGGGTATCCTTCGTGAGTCAAGAGGTGACTAAACACGCGTTTCCTGTCGTCACTGGCAGGATGTAAATCCAGGACCGTGTACCCGAATGGTCGTTCAGTCACTTTTTGATACACGTCCATCATGTCTTTCATGGGTGCCGCCATCTTGAATTCTTAATTCACCTCCTGATTGGCTGAAAATAACCTCCGCCATCTTGGATTTGGAAAACAATAGAGTCTATTGTTCTCCAAACAATAGCCTATTGTCCTTCTCGGCTCCTAGTTGGTTACCGTCCCTATGAGCGCCGTATAGTAGTGTGCTATACCTGAAGTATCAGGCACCTTTTCTAATTATCTAGACCCACTGTTTTCAAATACCTTTTATTTCGATCCGATTATTCCCTAAGAAGTAGAATCTGAAATTATAACTTTACCAGAAAACAAAGCATATGGACTTTATTCCAGCCCAGCTAAACTTTTAAAACTAGCAAGATCATTCATATCACTACCCCTAGCTGAAATATTTAACCAGCAAAATTCAAACTAGCTAAGGTAGTTCCAGTATTTAAAGACGACGACGATACTTTACCTGAAAACTACAGACCTATTTCACTTCTATCTATTTATAATCGGATATTTGAAAAACTAATACATGCTCGACTTACCAAATTTATAAATAAGAATAATATAATCTATAATCTCCAATATGGCTTCCGTAGTAAACATAGTACACAACATGCAATACTAGATATTGTTAACAATATTCATAACTGTTTGGACAGTGGGAAGTATACATGTGGTATTTTTATTGATCTTAAAAAGGCATTTGACACTGTTAACCACAGCATTCTTTTAGCTAAACTTGAAAATTATGGTATAAGAGGGTTCATAAATATTTGGTTTCAATCGTATGTAACAGATCGTTGGCAGTCAATTGAAATTGATAACCATATATCTAAGGAAGAGAAAACTCTTTGTGGGGTACCCCAAGGCTCAGTTCTTGGTCCCCTCTTATTCCTTTTGTATATAAACGACATTTATAAATGTTCTTCGGAATTCACTTTTTATTTGTTTGCAGACGATACAAATATAATTTATGCAAATAATAACTTGCGTACCCTTGAATCAACAGTTAATCCAGAGCTTGCCAAAGTTAGTGAATGGCTGAAAGCTAATAAGCTGACATTAAACAAAAAAAAAAACTAACTACGTTATTTTTCGTCCTTGTCAAAAGACTATGCCTTTTGTTCCTCAAGTTAAAATGTTCAACCCTACGTCGAACACCCAGACAAGCCTTGAAATAAAAGACTTTGTCAAATATCTCGGAATAATGATTGATTCAGACCTCTCGTGGAAGAATCACATTGATTTTATCTGTCATAAAATTAGTAAATCAATTGGAATTATTGCTAAACTGAGAAATTATATCCCATGTCAACTATTGCTTAGTATCTATCATACTTTAATTACTCCTTACTTAACTTATGGTATATCTGCATGGGGCTATTGTGCAAAAACCCATTTAAATCGATTGCGAATCTTGCAAAAACGTGCATTGCACTTAATTTTCCTTTGCAGGTCTCGAGAACATGCAATTCCCCTATTTATTACATCTAATTGTCTTCCAATATCATTTTTATTTTTCCAGCAACTATGTTATTTGATGTATGATATCCACACACAAGTTGCTCCAATAAACTTTATTAATCAACTTACCAAAACAAGAGCAATGCATAACTATAACATGAGATCGTCCTCAAATGAATGCTTTACTGTAAAAACCTCAAGAACAGAAAAAATGAAAAAATCTTTTACAGGAATTGGCGTTTCAACCTGGAATTCGATCCCACTATCACTAAAATCATTCAACAAATCAGCATATCAAAATAAAATTAAAAAAATACTCCTTGATGTTTTAAATTGTGAAGATGACTATATTGAAGTCTCCAAACTGATTAAACACTTTGCTACATTAACATAGCCTTCCTGTATTATATAGTTATTACCTTCTAGTTTTTCTTTTTTTCTTCGTGTGTGAGTGTAATTTATTATATTGTTAGTTTATTTCCCTAATTAGCTGCATTATATAGTCATTTGTTATTACCCTCTAGCTTTTCGTATGCGAGTGTAATTTATTATATCATTAGTGTATTTTCTGTAATTAATTGGTTAATTAATTAGTTATCAGTGGTATTTTATTTCTCTATTGTAGTAAGTGTGTAACCCTTGCCCCCGCCTCGATTAGTCATTTTACTAGTAGCGGGGGCAAGCAATTTTGTAATGATGCATATATATTATTATCAATAAAGTTCAAGTTCAACTTCAAGTTTATTTTTAAAGTCACACCGATTTGCCCTACAAGAAGTGTCTTATCAAAACAATGTCTCATCATATCGTGCAAAGGAATTGTCCTCTACGCATCAAGCATTTGTCGATGAATGTAGGCATCTAAAATCTATGTTTCATCACCTTGGTTACCCTACTTCCTTGTTGAATTGTATCATCGACAAATGTGATTATTCCTGTACACTAGATGCTAAGACAAAATCTGATGAAACTTCAAGAGTCAGTATTCCGTTCAAAGATGAAGTCTCAGCGAACATGGTCAAAAGGCAAATGCGCAATCTCACTTCGAAAATCGGCATTTATGTACAGCCAATCTACACCAGTAAGAAACTTGAGCAGGACCAAAAGCTTAAAGAAATCAAACCAGGTATCGTAAATCAGCATAGCGTTGTTTATTGTTTTAAATGTGATTTGTGTGATTCAAATTACGCCGGATATACGACGCGCCATTTGTTTCAATGCATTGCTGATCATCGATATTCTGCCATTGGTCGCCATCTGAGAGATGCACACCGGAACATTGACTTACTCAATGAAAGCCAGTTTAGAATGCTTAAAAAATGTAGCACAAAATGGGATTGTCGTGTTTATGAAATGTTGTACATAAGAACAATTAGACCCAATTTAAACACCCAAAGCGACTCCATTAGGGCCAAACTCTTTGTTTAACTTTTAGTGCCTTTTAATTTATTCATCTCTTTACTATATATACTCTATTTCATCATTTTACTTTCACTTGATAATAACCTTCTGGAAACATTGTGCTATGTTTTATAATATTTTATTACAATTTTACTGTCAAATGTTTTACCAAATCTTTACTTATTCGAATAGCCAAATTAACAAACTTTTTAACCGCGCGCAGCCATGAGCCAAGCACGGTTCTTGCTCTGCACAGGGGTTTATTTTAAACGTCATGGCCATGGGTCGAGCATGGTTCATGGTTTCGCCGTGGTTTATTTTTTGTCATGTCGGAGACCAGACCCAAACTCACACTCGGCCACCTGTGATGTTTATTCGCCAAAAGCTGTTGGAACATTAAAACACTGATGTTGTTTTTCTTTATGTGTATGTAAAATATATTTTCTTTTTATTTTATCCAAGCGTTTGATTCAAAAGAATATTAAATACGCTACGTGACAAATGAGATCGTGCTTACTTTACAAGTTTATTTTACCAGAAGCGAAATTCACTAATTGATTTGCAAATTTGCGAGTATTTCTTGTGGGTTTAGGCAATTGAAGGGAATTCTTTGACTGTTTCATCGAAGAGGTTCGAAGGAAAATTAACTATTCGCTGAGGTAAACAGGAGCTTGCCAGAACTTGCAGTATTTATGTCTAGGGGACAAAAACACAACCATTCTAAAATTAGCCGTGGATTGTGTGACTCGTGTGACTACTTTGCTTGTCCTGTACCCATAGTGCAAACAAATTAAATTTTGACTTTTAATGAAGAAAGCTGTTTGGTAATAGCATTTTTAATGCTGTATTATTTGTTTCCCAATCTTGTTTGCAGAGCCCACAATTCAAGGAGCCAATCATCATAGTTCTGACATTTGATTATTCCAGAGCTCCGTGTCTTGGTGGTGACCAAAAGGCATGTGGGCTCTGGGAATGAGATGGTTTGTTTCATGTTTATATCATTCATGGGCATGTCCCAGGCAAACTGCCAGATTAAGACCATTATGTCATCATAGATGAGCGATGGTGCAATAATACAGTTTGTTGATCAAGTGATGTGGTGTCTACAGCAATACAGAAGCCGATAAGGGACAATCCTAAAATATTTACGAAATCCGAAAAAAATATTTCAAATCGTACTGTTTTTTGGAAATCATCGTTGAAGAGTTTATCAAATCTGAAAAACTATTACAAATCTTGATAAAATTATTGAATCCACAAAATTATCATTTTGCAAATCCCAAACGAGTTTGCAAATCCAAGAAGTGTCGCTTAATCCCAAAAAATATTTTGCAAAATTATCCGAAAAAAAATATTTTATCACATCTTAATTGCGCCAGCAGTCTGCCTGCGTCAGGAGTTTTCACACCATTTTCCTGCATCCAGGATGGTGGAGTTTTGTCTTGTGTGGACCTATAGTGAACCTGGACACAAATTTTGCTTCAAATGTGGTTCCAAAGTTGCAGAGATATGGCATCCGAGTACAAGAATAAGTACACCCATCATCAACATTTTCATCACCATTTTATTACTAATTAAAAATACATATTACAGTCGGGCTGGCCGGCGGATAGCTATACTAGTCTAGGCAGGCCAGTCTATCAATAGTTACAAGTTATTTATTATTACTTTAATTACTAAAATTAAGAGAAATGGGAAGAAAATTATAATAATAATAAAGAAAAAGAAAATTGGAAAAGAATGTAATTTAATTCAATTGAATTTTGACTACTACTGACATTTTAATTTACTTTAGAGATGATCGTAACAACCTCAATGAAGGAATCTTCATCTTCAAGAACACTTAAGTGTTTGCTTTTAATTCTGAGTTTGAATAATTTCTTTGGTAGTTCTCTCAGAGAGCTTGGTATCTCATTCCATAATTTAGCACCAACTCTTAAAAAGGCGGGTTTTTTTAATTTCAAGTCTTCACAGAAGCTTTTATGTAAAAATTATCTGAAGTAGAAGAACGTGTGTTGTAAGAATGGACTCTGGACGTTTTTGTAAATAGATTACATATGTTACTAGGGGCAGAGGCAGTGTTAACGTCGTGCATCAATTCAGATAAAGTTTTGTAGTACAAAAAGTTCAAAGGCAAAAGCTAAGCATTAATAAAAAGCGGTATAGTATGCTCATTGTTTTTTGCAAAGTACATGAAACGTAATGCACGTTTTTGTAATATTAAGATATTATTTAAGTAAGACTTGCAAGCCTGTCCCCAAACGGATAATCCATAAGTGATATAAGGAGAGATTAAAGACTGATAAATACTTAATAGGGTATGGAAAGGTACAAAGTGTCTTAATTTTGCAATAAGACCTATGATTTTACTAATCACCCAAAGATGAACATGCTTCGTCTTCTTCATCTACAAAGTCATTATCGCAATACTTGGCCTCCAAAGCAAAGGAATGCACAGGATATAAATGTAACAAGCCAAACAACAAAGCCAGGTTGTTGTTGACAATAGAGTTGTGATTAACATTGGCTTAATAACTGAAAACGAAGAAGGAAATTTGGCTATAGTGAGGGGGAGCAAAGTGGCATTGAAAGTGGGTAAAGATTATGGGGTTGTGGAGGTGTGCCAAGTTGCTGTTAAAAAACGCACAGATCATGATCAATTTTTCTGTGGCACGCCGGGCTAGGAGCCGGGCATATCGCGCCATTTCAGAAAATATGAGCTGGTGCGAAATTGGTCAGCAAGCACTATTTTTAATCGTTTTCAAAATGGCAGCCCTTTTGGTGAAAATGCACGAAACTGTGAAACATTACATTGACTCCAGTGAAAATCAACCTCTAGCTACTGAAATCGGCAGCGAACTTCTTTAGTTATCCTGAGCCGTCATCAAAAAGCACACATTTGACGGTGAGAGAGCTTATAAATTTCATTTAACCCAACGAGCAAGGATGTTATCGAGGAGTTTCGCATACAGTGCATACTGGCACAAAACTATCCTTAGAAAAATGAAGCGAAAAACACTAGCTTCCAGACCATGGACTGTGTTTTTCTCCTGGAACTTACCTTTGGAGGTATTTGATTGCTTCAAAGTTGTAGCTGTAACACCCGAGAGTGGTGGTTCGATAGTCAAGAACACACGAGCTGTCCAAGAAATTCATATTACTGATATGGAAAAGTTAAAAGGTCTATTTCTCAGAGTGGCAAATAAATTTGCAAAAGGATGCATCAATGAAAGTGATATCTTCATGAAAACTGAGAAAGATGGATCCTATAGCTGCATTCTGGTAACTAAAGATCATCCAGTGGTATTTAAATATTCAAAGAACTTAGAGATCATCAGAGTCAGCTTGAGATATGGGCACTACAACAGAGTAGGCGTTCCTCAGCACTCCTTGGCATCAAAAAATTAAATACAGTACTCCTTTCTCCTAAGGGGGAAATGACTGAAACGATGAAAGCGTTTTGTTTTAAAGTTGTGTCAGCCCGGAAATGTACATGTATATTACATAACTTTTTGCTGTATTTTTGGCTATCTAGTCCTAGTACTCAATTGCTCACTTGACTAAAATTTAATTGGTCATGAACTCAAATTTTGATTTAATTACCCATTTGAACCTAAGGGCTATCACTTTGCAATTTCAACTTGTGACACAAAGCTCTGGATATCCTTAGATGTCATGAAATTTCTGGACATGGCATCTAAATTGAACTGTATTGATATCAAAAGTTACCTCTGCAAGGGTATACATGTACATGTAACTGTAAGAATTCTAAACTGTTGATTAATGAGAAGAGTTTTCTTATTGTTAGTAGGGTTTACATAGCTATGCTTTGGATGCTTTTTTATGCATCGGTCAACGTTATATTGCAATGAAACATGCTGGTTTATGTCATTTCCTTGTTCTGAAACAGTTGAAAGTTCCCTTCCAGTCTTAGGGAAGGGTAGGAATGTCAAGTTAAGATGTGAAATTAATAGTCAACATGAAGAGACAGAGACCTACACACTATATCAGTTTTAAGAATTTATTTAACAACTTGCCTGTCCTTTTCTTAACAACATAGTTATGTTGAATAGAGTGAAAAACTTACACTGTTCAGCTTGAAATTTAATTGAAGATACTGGGGAACTACAAATAAGCCAATTCCCAGAAAGTTAATAACATTGGCCTTAAATCATCAACATAAACAGACAATTATTATATTCAGTTGTCTCAATACACTGCTTAAACAACAAGTTGGGAGAAGTTATAGAACAGTCAAAAATTAGTGTTTACACATTTAGCCTGTATGTTTGATCATACATTTGCATTGCGGTACAAAATTTATGACTCGCAATGATGAATAAAGTATTCTACAATTAAAATGACAAAGTACTTTACAACATGAAGACTTCTAACTTGTTAATTCAGAGTTCCATGTTCTACTCTGATAGCACACTAAGAAGATTAGCAAGGTAAGGATCAAGTTCCCCCTCTCGAACACGTCTCTCTATGCTTTGGTACAGATCAGACGAGCAAAATTCACACTTCTCCCCTTCTGTTAACCTCTCTAACCCACAATGACAAAATGCTTCATTATTGATTTCACGCTCATACACTTCTTTGTTTTTGTGATATGGGACACTTGAAGGATCTTGCATCCGTAACCAGATCCCTGTGATGTAGTCATGCCCAAACACCAGCACTCATCTGGACGACAGGGTTGTATGCTTGGCATACTGGGCAATTCTAACATGTTTGGCTTCGCGGCCTTGCATGGAATTTACCCCCAAGCCTAAGCCAAATTTGTTAAATAGTAGCTCTGTGTGAATAGTCGGGTAGGTAAGTGCAGAAAATTGACCGGATCTACCGGTATACAAAGCGGACAAAAGTACCAAATTTGGTACACAGCTGCCTTAGAGTATACTGAACATTTTTAGGACCGGTGCCCAACTGAATCTCTTTTTCTTTGCTGGTGCAGCAAATAAATTAAATATAACCAAAAGTGGCATTGCCTGGTTACCAAGCATATTAGGGAAAATGTATTTTCAGGCAAAAGGATGAATGAAAGCTCACCAAAACTACTTACACGAAAGAAAAATAAGCCAACCAGCATTAATGCCACATTTGATATTTATTTTCAGTAAACAAATGAAGTTCCATGATGCTATGCAAGCCTGGTTGGGAGCCATTTTTTCTAATCGCTATGTTTCTTAGGCATACAAAACCGATAACAATTCTGTTTCCTTTACATGATGCTAACAAGCTCTAAATTTTTAATCACTCTCTTACTGGTTTAAACTCCAATTCGAGCAGATGAAAACATTAGAGTGCTTGTCGTGCTATATTTTTTTTCTGGGTTGCATAGACCTACAAGTAAAGTTAAGCCTTGCAAACTGTTCACCTAGTGCGGACCTAGTTAAGCACCAGA
>OZ026602.1:32259074-32284074 GCA_964020085.1 Micromussa lordhowensis | reverse complement strand
ACTCTCAGAAGTGATCAGCATGTAATAATAATCACTTTGTGCAATGTCCAGGATAAAGGTGATGAGAACAATCAAATCTATCAGCCAAAGGGTACCTGTTATCCTGATGTAGTGCATAACTCTCTTAACTAATATACAAGGCAAAGTATAAAAGCTGGGAGTTCAACAAGCAAGTGATATTGATGAAACTATGATGGCACCGTATCATTGGTTATACAGAAATCTGTTTTGCCTGTGCCACTGATTTTTATGCCTGCTAATCCACCAATGGCTCTTCTTCTTGTCAAGAGCACAAAACAGGTTTCTTTGCAACTTTGGGAAAACTTTGTATTCCTGGCCAACAGTAAATTGAAATGTTTTACTTTTTCGGTGAACTTGCTCTAGAATGTTTGAGAAGATTTTGTTTCTGTTCTTGTTGGAATGATGGCCTTTTGGCTTGTCCGTGGTAAGGCCACAACGGGTTCCTAGGACTATTTTTTCCATCGCCCCTTCAGATTTAGAAATTTCTTCAATGCTTTTATCATTAATGTTCTGTATGCCCATTGCTCTCATGTCTCCTTTGGCAATCTTGTTGTGCTGTTCCAAGCGTAAGTCCCTTGAGATCCTTGTCCCCGGTCCCTCTTGGAGGCCTGCAAAATGATTCCATTTAGATCTGTGGGCATCTCTGGGGTGAGAAGACCTAATATTGAAGCTTGCACACGGAGCCCAGCTGAGGTATACTTATTTCCCCCATTTAGACGGAACAGGATAGTGAGGAATTTCCAGACTCTTATAAGTCTGTCTCCATCCCCCTCCTTGAGAGCATCTTCCGCATCCCGAATAAGAAGACCAAGGCTAAGATGAAGACATCCATAGTCAAATTTGCTGCCTTCAGGATTTTTGGCCTTTGAAGGGTCACAGCATTTGACAATCTCTTCTTCATCTTGACTGTGATCTTTTAGACTGCCCACACTGTCCATTACAAAGGTGTCAAGCATAGAGTATACTTGTTCATGAAACCATTGTTGTTTCTCAGGTAAGCTGGCATCTTTGAGACCTTCTGGAAAGTGATGCTCTTTTGGCTGGTCAGAAACATCATCCATGGCAAAGTAGGTCATGGTCGCTGAGCAGATAAATACATCTGTTTCTGTCTGGAAAAACTCTCTTATTTTGTCATAGTTCTCCTCCAGTACATCTCCAAGAGCATTGCTGTTTCCTGTAATAATGGCATTGGATGCAAAAGTGCCCCAGTCCCCAATGGGGTTTTTCTTCCGCAGTATATCTATAACAACCTGACAGTGACAATAACAATCAGGGTATTAAAACAAAGCACACTGGACTCCGGGGGTGCTTACCATTTACAAAAACCATCCGGTTGAAAATTTCAGGCGTAAACATTGAACAATTAAATGCGACGTTGCGGGAGAGGGAATTGCTATAAAGTATATCCAAATCGGTTAGAGAGACTTAAAAGAGCAGTAAGATAGCATCACCTCAAATCAAAGCCCATATTTTCTGAAGCTTTCCAAATGGAATAGCGTGAACCATTTGATTTTCCAACTGGAATTTCCGGTTTTCCCGTGTAAATGGTAAGTACCCCAGGTTTCTGGGTTCTAGCCCTAGCCAGGGTACTGTGTCGTGTTCTTGGCAAGACACTTAAGTCTTGCAGTAGTTCTCTCCACCCAAGTGCTAAAATGGGTACTGGCAAAAAAATGCTGAAGGGTAACCCTACAAAGGACTAGCATCCCATCCAGGGTAGGAAATACTTCAAGTCACTTCTTGCTAGGGATACCCAAATAGTGGGGATCTAGGGAAGGGGCCCGGGACACCTCTCCCCCCTTCTCCCTCCCCCTTTTTGGGTGAAAATAAAAAAAAAAACAGAAAAAAAGAAAAGCCGGCAGGACGAGCAAAAGAAACTCGACCCCCTCCATCCAGCTTAAGGTCTGGATCCACCACTGGGCCAGCCTGATGGGCCACAAGGCTGGTATGCAAACTTAACCTTTAATTTACCAACATCTTTAAAGAATCGGTTGACAGTTTTATCGAGTGTTTAAAATGGTAGTTTAGTCCTTCAATATTATGATGTGAGCTGAGGCCCTCTGATCTTTGCAATAGTTACATAGAAAATTCCTGTTACAGATGATGTTGAACTACAACCAAAGCAAGAGTCCAAGCAGTGCCTTTACAACAAGGTTCCGCTTGCCTGCATGAAAATTTTGTAGGTTTTTGGTGTTGTTTCTTTAAATAATAGTACATTCCCAAAGAGAACTTATGCAAGATAAACAAATCTTGTCCAAAAAGGGGTTAAAGGCATAGGTATACATCTAAACAAATATAAAAATTGTATTTAGGTGACTACCATTGCCATGGCAACAAGAATGCTAACGCAAAAAATGTCTTCTTACAGAACTTTTAAAAGTGAGTGACGTATCAAGCAATTTGCAGTGTGCGATCAAATGTTATGATATTTTTCTGTAAATTTGATGCAAAATGACAGAAACCTATTTTCAAAAATACTGTTGCCATGGCAACGGGAATGAACAGAAAAAACTCTCCCACGGAACATTTGGTGGTGAGCAACATACCCAAATTTCAAGGAATTTCCAGCATGCGATCAAAAGCTGATATTTTCCTTAAATTTGATGAAAAATGACAAAACCTATATTCGCAACTACTGTTGCCGTGGTAAAGGGAATGTAAACAGAAAGTTTTTTTCACAGAACTTTTGGAGGTGAGCAACATATCCAAATTTCAAGCAATTTGCAGTAGGCTATCAAAAGTTTTGACATTTTTCGTAAATTTGATGCAAAAAGAGAAAAACGCTGTTATTTTGAGTTTTGGGTGACTTTCCTAATCCCCTGCATGGCGGAACATTGCTGCAAAAGCAATTTATTTTGACTTTTGCAATACTTTGGATCATGTAGAACTTGAATATCTTTTTACGGTGGCTTCAAAGGGACATCAATAAATCAAACATATTTTTTTGCAAGTTTGAGTTTCGAGTTTGAGTTCGAGTTTGACATTGCGTTCGAGCTCGAGTTCGAGCAAATCAACCGAAGTAAGAGCAAGATCTTCTACCTTTCTGACCTTACTTCTTTGTAGGATCATTATTAAAACATGAATTTCATTTTCAAGGTTATTAACTTCTTGAGAGCAGCTGGAGTGGCAGAAGAGGTGTGTGAGACCTTTATACGGGAAAAGGTAAGCTGAAGTTTATAGTTGACTTTCAAGGAAAAGTAATCGATCACTTAATGTCGAATGCATTATTTTGTAGTCCTTACATTGCGATATTCGGCTAACTTAGTGTTCGGTAGTGGACCAGGTCCATGGATTGGGTCCATCAAAATATGGACCGGGCTCATGGACCCCCTATTTTTACTACCCCTAAAACTAGTAGTAATCAAAGATTATGAATGTGTTCTGTTCTAAGCCTGTGATATAACTTAAATGGCTGTCTGTTGCTGAAATCATTACATTTGCGAACAGCTGAAAAATTACAGACAAAAAGTTTCGCACCCTCAGAAATTTGAGCTTTAGTGAAGAGTCATCGCATATATATACTTTTGACAGTTTGACAGCAATCCCTGTGGACCATCCCTGTGGACCGCAAATGATACCGCTAGAAAAGAGTATGGTTTGCCGGATTTATTTTAATTTTTTTCTTTTTTTCTTTATTTATTTTTTTATTTATTTTCATCAAGTAAATGATGAATTATTTGAGCCTAAAGAAAAGATATCCTGACAACGTAAATTATAATTTAAATATAATTCTCCTGAGAAATTCATCTTATTTTCTCTTGACAATTCTTATGAAAAATTACATGAAAAACTCAAAGCTCGTATACATGAATACCGTTCCTCAACAAGCTCGATCTACAACAATAATAACTTAATGCTACCATAACTAAGACATAAAAATCTTGTGTAGATTTTATTTGCATGCCATTTCCATGTTAAATAATCTGATTTCTCTGTAAAAACGCGACAAACAAATAGAAAAGCAAGTGTTAACAACAACAATAACAGCGTTCGCGACATGTTCATGACCTTTACGTTCTGCAATGAGTTAGAAATTGTGTATTCCCATAATGTCTTATCCATATATATCCATATATGGAATGTCTTATCCATATTTGGATATGTGGGCTAGCATGAAGTTCTGACCAAAGTGGGCAATAAAAATGGCCACGGGAAATCCTGGGGGCGAGAACTTCTGGCCCCCAGGATTTTCACGCAGCCATTTTTATTTTGCAGTTTTCTCTCGCGTCACGCACGACGGATTAAGCAAAAGAGGGACTACTCATAGTCTAGTGAATGAACTGACGTTGCGTCCATTGATCATGAAAATAATCTTAATCTGGTTTCATTTCACCATTATATGAAAAAGACTGTGTGTTAACACTGAACTGAGCTACATAAACCTGATGTCAGTGTGTAACTGATGTAACTGATAAGTGCTGCATTGAAATTGGTTCTTATTCAAGCTTTGCAATACAATTACCTTACTTAATTAGAATCACATAAGTCCAATACAAAGGTCAAATCGGTTTGAAAACACGAAATAAAAGGAACAAGTCTTTTAATCTTTAATTTGTGAAATTTACTTTGACTTCCATTCAATTTTAGATAGACAAAGCTGCTGTGCTTGTCATGGATGATAAGGACCTCGTAGACCTTGGGTTGACGGCAAAGGGAGACCGTGTAAAGTTACAAGCGTTTTGTAATCGCAAAAATAAGAAACCGTCGGAAGACAGAGAGCAGAAGATAGCTAAAATTAAAGAAATCCTCAGGCAGGGTAAAAGTAACAGGGCAAAGAAACGTCCCGTCAGGGATACTGGTAAACCCGAGAATGACGACAGTTTGAAAGGAAAAATGGCCAAGAAAACCGGCCAAGCCACTCTCAAGTTCGAATTTGGATGGAAGAACTGGATACCCAGTAATGGGTTTGTCCAACAGAAGAAGAACAGTGGTGGTGGGACCCGTTCGTACAACGTACCACGCCATGCAACGTTAGACGACTGTCAAGAAATAGCAATGAATCTTTTCTTTCTCAACGGGATGAGCCCAGTGGGTCCCGTAGAAGAAATGAGCACTGCCATGGGAAATTTTAGCGGAGAGTTTTTAATATTCATGCAAGACGGGGGGGCAAACCATTGCAATTTACTGCTGAGAAGTACAAGCAGATCACAGGATTTGCAGTGCCAAGAATTTACTTGTTAACCAGAAAGCAAGACCTTGAGTCAGAAGAGGATCATTCTGAAGATGACTTCTTGACACCAACCCTTGAGAACAAGGCCGCAAGTCCACCAACCACTCTCTCTCTTGACGAAAGTGACGGGTTTATTGGAACATCAAAGGAGCGTCACGAGTATTTTGAAGACCTAGAGAAGGCGTTAAAGGCCTTCCTTGAAGCAGACAAAGAAAAAGTCAAAGAGGAAAGAAAAGCAAATCTTGATGCGGAGGTGAGAACGGCCAAGGAGCAGGCTTAATTTTGAAATAGTTGGAACTTTGAAGTATTACTGCCAAAGATAGGATTAAAATTACATTTAAAACCATTAAATGTATTCTCTTTTTGTGAAACAGTTGAAGTAGTCATTGAAGTTTGGATGTAGTGGTTTAAGTTTGGAAACAAATTACGTTGGTATGAAACGTTTCTATAGTACAGGTATCGACTGGCTCTTCATGATTTCCCGTTAAAGCCATTCAAAATGAACAGACGCTTTCGTCTAGCATATCGGGTTTCGCCTGAGCTTTGACTCTGCTAGTTGTACTGAACGAGCTTGATGTTGTGCAGAAATCGTAGCTAATTCAGAAATTTTATACGAAATTTATCAATTATTCATGTTCAATTCTTTTCGCGTTGTTGTTATCCTGAATCACATTATCTTGTTCAATCAATAGGGTAGCCTAGAATGCCATCTTAAAAGAAGAGATTGTTAAATGGAAAGAAAAAAAATTCTCTACCATTCCCTTCAACTTATGGAGCTGCGTTTCCACAGTACCTGTAGTCTACATGTTCCGACTATTTTACACAATGCCTATGATTGTTGCCCCTCGCCTTACTCGAGAAACAGCGAAAGGGGGTGTACATCAGTTCAAAGTTTACACTTCATTCTCAGATAGTGTCAGTAGCACTAAGTAAAGCTCTCTCGCTTCTTCAGGGGTGTAGATTTCCATAGAAATACCATTCTCTTCCAGCGGCATGATGAAGAACTCAGCAAATTCGTCCGCGCATGCCCAATCATTTTTATCCTTACAGCACAACTCTCTTGCGACCTCCAAATCTTCTCTGTCCACGGGAGTTTTGTAGTCCCGGGTATCTAATTTTAAGTGAAATGGTTGTTAAGTGAGCATCTTCGGATCAAAATATAACGACAATCCAATATGTGTTAATTTTACTATCTGTTTGAAATCAAAGCCCTTAAAGTGGTACTATGATGAAAATCTTATCTTTCCTATCTAAGCCATTTTATAGTCCGGCAGCCAAACGCTTATTTTCCACATAAGCTTGCAGATGCTTCCATACAACGTTTTTTTGCATTTTATTGCAGTATTGGGTATTGTCTTTCATAATCCATTTGATGACAACCCACCAGGTTTGGGCGTTAAGAGATATTAAGCGTTTAGTTTCCCCTTTATGGACAGTCTTCCACGTAGACTTGGACTCCCTGTGGTAAATAACACCTGGTGGTCATTGGTGATTTTTGTAAAATTCTGGGTGAATTTTTTTCCCAAAAGTGATTACTTGAGCTGCACACTTTAGTACTATCAAGGAAACAACTGAAAATGATGCAAACAATACCTGGAATTTACTGACTATTGATTTATGGCCTGGAGACTAGTGCCCAGGACCCAAGCATTGTATTCATGATTCAAGATGGCGGCTCCCTTGCTCCTCTGTAATAACAGTAAGTATTTTGTCTTAACAAAGGCTCGAACTTTGACTCCAATGTGTGTTATTTACTGATTTGTATTATAGAATGGAAGATTTAATTTATTTTAATTATTTTAACTGTTAACTTCATGTATATTCAGCATTTTTGAGCTAAAATCGCTACTTCTAAGACGTTCGAAACAAAAAATGCAAAAATCAAATTGAGTTTTAGTTTATTTGTTCCCCCGGCTATGTTAAAATTTCCTTTTTATAATTTCCAAAGGAGACATATTATATATATTTCATCTTTTATTTTAAATAGAAATATAGTATTTATCTTAGAAATAAAAAAATTGTCTTTTGCTGTAGTTATAATTTGGGCGATTATTTGAAGTCTGTTGAAGCCTGCAGTGCAGCCTTATTGCGGCACACTTATAACCCTTAGCAATTGTATCATTTTGTAGCTTGCAAGAGTTCCCGCTAAGAATGGAAAACCAGTGTTATTTTAAGTGGAAATATAACTGTGACGACAAAGGTGAACTGACGAAGGCAGGCCCCGCTCGCATCGAATCAGTAATAAGGTTTTCGAAAGAGTATAGGGACATTGTTCATGTTGATCTAGTTGATAGATTGGGAAAGAATCCAGAACTGACCATCGAATGCCATAGGAGCTGTATATCTACATACACTTCTCAGCAGCATTTGAATTGTCACAAGAAACGAGAACATTGCGCCAGTGTTTCAGCAAGTCAGCCATTGAAAAAACAACGCCGCTCAGACGTACCAGTATTTCAATTCAAAGAGAACTGTCTTTTTTGCAGGGAGTTGTGTGAGATAGAGAAAGACAAGAAGCATCCAGACCGCTGGAAGAAAGCAGTGCTTTGCCGGACTGCATATGCAGTTCCTGGCAAAAAAGCATTTAAGGAGTCTATATTAGAAGCCTGCACACAACGCAATGATAATATTGCCAACCAAGTGAGAGTTCGCGTTGAAGGGGCTCTAAGTGATTTGCACGCAGCAGATGCGCGATATCATGTCAACTGCATGGCAAGCTTTATGTCTCCTAAATCTATTTCTGCTGCCAAAAATGCTTCAAAAGAAGACGAGAATACAGATCCTGCATTTGATGAAGTCATTGGTGAGATGCTGAAAGATAGGTCACATTTGTGGAATTCAGTTGAACTGTATCATCAATACCAGCTATTTGGCGGGAAAGCACTTCTGCGAAGATCCCTTCTTGGATGACATTGCAGTCCTCTCCTCACCAGGACTGTCAAGTCTTGTGGTGTTTAGACAGAATGCGTCGACTGTATTGCACCTCGCTGGCGACACAGAAGACGACACACAAGATCTTTTGATCGGGAAGCTCGCCAAAATCATCTGTGACGAAGTAAAGCAGATAGATCATGACCAGTCTCGGTATGATGTAAGAATCACCAAGGAAGATATATCGACGTCAGTTAGCAAAACTGTCTTGGATCTTCTAGCAGCATTAACAGATAATTTGAAGAACATTTTCCCAGCGCTTCTGATAGCCAACATAATTACCAGTGTTCTATCCAAGAAACCTACAAATCTGCAGATAGCCCTCGGTAATTTAACCAGAGACTCGAAGTCATTAATAAATCAGCTGTATCAGTTCAGAGTAACCTGTTCTTATGATGAGATACTGCACTTCAAGAGGTCAGCGGCCCTGGTAGCAACAAGGGATATTAAACTAAGTGGAATCAACCAAGGACGCCTGGGGCTTATACAAGCTGTTGCAGACAACTTTGGCGCTGACATATCTTCTCAGAATGGGAAGGTAACAACACATTCACTCGCCATGCTCATTACTCAGCCAACGAATGCATCAGATGATGACCAAAACACAAGAGAATCTATTCCGAGAATTTCGAAGTCGGACATGTCGAGAGAAATAGATTTCAATATTCCGGTGCAACGTTACCAAGGTCCAAAGATAGTACCAATGCCGGAAAATTGCTCTAAAAAGAGTGTTCTTCCCCTCAAGGTTCTTTGCAGTGCCATTCTTTCAGAAAGAAGAGCAAAAGAACTTGACATAGCTTTCTTGAGGGATGTTACCAACAATGAAGCGTGTCCGGAATACAATGGGTACAACACTATGGTGACAAGGCAACAAGGAGTTTCGATGCAGCCAAAGACAAAGACAGTTTATCTCCCTCTTATCGATATGACACCATCCGACCCAGACACAATAATGACGGCTCTTCACGAGGCAAAGCGACTAACCAAAGAACGAGGCCAGAAGAATGCCATTTTCACAAGCGACCAACAACTATATAAAGTTGCCGTCGATGTGCAGTGGGCATATCCAAGGGAGTTCTCAGACATTATCAATCGTCTTGGAGAGATGCACACATTGATGAGCTTTTTTTTTAATTTTTTTAAAGTTAAACCAGTGAGCAGCACTTCTGCGAACCGCTAGAGTTGTAAAACTGCTTTATTTTCTCCTACGCGTTTCGTGTGGCTAACGCACACTTCATCAGGGAGTTTTACAATACAACCTAGCATGCCTGTATTTATACCTAAAGGTACATTGAATTTTACGTTTCGTAAAAGCTAAAACTGTGGCCCAAAAAAATTGTATCACGCGCATAATATGTCACACCTTGACTATTTCCACCGCCTGTTTCCTAGACGTATTACCGCGGGGTTCGCGTTATTCCTATACGCAAGTCGGTGGGTTTATTGTTTATTTTATTATTGAGCGGCAGACCAAGGCCTTGGCATGGGGCTTAAATTTAGACCCTCGCTTAAACCTCCCACTGTGGCCCAGTTTGATTTACAGATTAAAGACTTCTGTCGTAGAGTTCGCCTTCAAGCTCTGTTCGCTGATCAGCCACAGGATCATGATTTCAACCCTCGATTGTACGTTCCCACTGGCTGGAATCCTCCGCGACAGGACTTCGAACTCGAAGACAAGCTCTTTCATCTGCGTGAAGAACTGCGTAGAAACATAGCTGAATGCAAACCGCACTGGAAGGAAAATCTTACCAGGCAGGACAGAGCTGAACTTAAGGAACTTCAACGCAATCGCGCGGTCAGAGTTCTTCCCACTGACAAGAACCTTGGCCCGGCGCTGTTGTCTACTGACTGGGTGAAAAATGAGACACTCAGGCACTTACAAGATGAACTTTCCTATTCAAAGGTCACCTTGGAGGACTGGTATGTTTGTCGTGACAATGTAATTCAGCGCCGTGAACAGCTCATGTCAACATATTGTCAGTTTATTGTCCCTAGTGCAGCTAGATTCCTTCGCAGTTACGACCACTTTGTCACTCCGGCTAAATTTTATGTTATCCCTAAGACACATAAGGCGCCTATGGTGGGCAGGCCTATTGCGGCTAGCCATTAATATATTACTAGGCCTATCAGTATTTTTGTTGATGAACTCGTCAAGCCTAAAATACATATGCCAACTGTACTTAGGGATTCTAGTGAGTTGATTCTGTTATTGGAGAACACGGTTTTGCCTTCCTCTAATTGCTTTCTTGTCACCGCGGACGTTGTTTCCCTTTATCCCAATGTTGATATTAAGAAAGCATTAGTAGCCCTCGATTTTCTTCTTCGAGAGGCACGTGCACCGGAAACTCCACTATTGGTTCAACTCGCTAGGCTTATCTTAGAAAATAATTATCTATCATCTGAGTTTAGCCCGGATATCTTTCATCAAGAGTTTGGTATCGCTATGGGTACCCCATTCGCTGTCACAATAGCCAACGCTTTTATGTATCATCACGAGAAAGATATCATAGAGCAGTACTCTAATTATCTTATTCTCTATCGGCGCTTTATAGATGACATTTTCGCTATCTGGGTTGGTCACAAAGATACCCTTCTTGATTTTCTAGGCGCTCTCAATAACAAAAGTGATCGTATAAAACTCACTCATTGTATTAGCGATAGTAGCATATCCTTTCTGGATTTATTTCTCTTTAGAGATGCGTCATCTAGCGTGCTGCAATTTTCAACTTTTCAAAAGCCTCTTAACAAATATCTGTATATACCTTTCGAGTCGTTCCATCCTTCTAGCAACAAGAAAGCTTTTATTAAAGGGGAATTAATCAGGTATGCTAGAAACAGCTCCTCCCTTAAGGCTTTCTCTGAGACTAGGGATAAATTTTGGAAACGGCTTCGAGTCAGGGGGTATCCCTTCAGATTTTTGCTCCCGCTGTTTCGCGAAATCAGATACAGTGACAGGCAAAGATGGCTTATCCAGAAACCTAAACATAGGTCTAAGGTCAGTAAGACAATTGTCTTCAAAACCACCTTTAACTGCAGTCACGTGCGTATTAAGAACGTCATCCACCAGATGCTACCAGATCTGGATTGCACTGTTTGTTACAAATCTACTGTAACGTTAGCTAATCTATGTAAGTAAGTTTTTTGGGGCCACAGTTTTAGCTAAAACTGTGGCCCCAAAAAATTGTATCACGCGCATAATATGTCACACCTTGACTATTTCCACCGCCTGTTTCCTAGACGTATTACCGCGGGGTTCGCGTTATTCCTATACGCAAGTCCGTGGGTTTATTGTTTATTTTTTACGAAACGTAAAATTCAATGTACCTTTAGGTATAAATACAGGCATGCTAGGTTGTATTGTAAAACTCCCTGATGAAGTGTGCGTTAGCCACACGAAACGCGTAGGAGAAAATAAAGCAGTTTTACAACTCTAGCGGTTCGCAGAAGTGCTGCTCACTGGTTTAACTTTAAAAAAAATTTTTGGGGCCACAGTTTTAGCTAAAACTGTGGCCCCAAAAATTTGTATCACGCGCATAATATGTCACACCTTGACTATTTCCACCGCCTGTTTCCTAGACGTATTACCGCGGGGTTCGCATTATTCCTATATGCAAGTCCGTGGGTTTATTGTTTATTTTTTACGAAACGTAAAATTCAATGTACCTTTAGGTATAAATACAGGCATGCTAGGTTGTATTGTAAAACTCCCTGATGAAGTGTGCGTTAGCCACATGAAACGCGTAGGAGAAAATAAAGCAGTTTTACAACTCTAGCGGTTCGCAGAAGTGCTGCTCACTGGTTTAACTTTAAAAAAATGCAGTTGGCACCCTGATGCAAGGATCTGGCCTCTAAGAGGTTCTGGAGTCAACTTTTGCAGGGGTAATGAAAATGCTATCTGGTAAGAAATTCCCACAGAATATCAGGGCAATGAGGCTAGTTCTTGAAGAGTTGCTGAGAAGCACCGTGAACTATGGCAGCATCAGTACAATGGAAGAACTGTTAACACGCCTTGACCATGCTGCAAGCGCAAGCAACACATCCAAGCTGTGGGTCGACTGCTTCATCAAGCCTGTCTTCATCATGATGTTATACATACGAGCTGAGTGAGAAGGTGACTGGCCACTTCATTTGGTAGCCGTGAAGCAAATGCTGCCATATTTTTTCGCGTCTGCTCATGTGAACTACGCCCGATATGGTCTCTACTATCTGCGTTCCATTGGAAGCTTAGGGCAAGAAGATGCATCATGTTCCAGGGCTGTGGAACGGCATTTGGAGTGACATGTTCATCGAGACAACTTTCATGCGCTATGGTCATGTCCCGGTGGGATTATTGGAATCACCTTGAAGCTTGAAAGTCTCAAGACGTGGGCTCTTGGTCTGCACATCTGCAGTTGCCTGGAGCAGGACATTATCAGCCTTGTAGGAAAGGAGCAAGACATCAGTCAGGAAGCACACAAAGAGAAGACGAAGGCAAGGATCGTGTCGGATGGTGCTGATCGAAAAAACATCCGAGACGAGCTCAAGCTGTGTATTGATCCGCTTGATCCAACATCACATCCACCAACTATCGTGAACATTGTGAGTGGTCAAGTGGCGGATGACACAGTAAATGTTCAAGATGCAGTAGCAATTGGTACCAAGCAAAAACGAGAATTCGAGAAAGGCTGGCCAGAAGGTTTCCGGAGTACAATCTCAAAGAAAGTCAAGAATATTTCAGACAGTAAGAAGCATATCAAGGTTGGGTCGCAGAGGGTATACGATACTTCAGTGATTTACAGTAGAGTGATAGGCATCCAAGCAAGTTCATGAGCCGACGTCAATGTTTCATGATTCTGGTGCAATGAGAATGTGCAAAGCAAAATCGGACTTAAAGAAGAGGCTTGCTAACGAAGCGTCATCGCGATGCAGTATGTCCAATGTTGCGGCAAGTGTGCTGGATGGCTCTGCTGTCCTGTGGGTTGTCCATTGGCCAGCTAAAGGTGTCATCGCCGACTTTGTGGGGAATTTCAAGGGTTTCCTATTGAAGAAACTACTTTTTTTTTTCTTTTCCACATTTTTATTCCATTATTAACTACAAACTACAGCGCTATTATTAGGTGTCAATAACATTGATAATGACATTGTCATTTGATCTTTAGTATCACACTTAGTATTACACTTACAGACCGTAATTAACTATCAATAAATAATTTCCACCTGGCCTGGAATTTTCTTTGCGTGTTGTTTTTGACGGCTATGTACTTTTCAGTCTTGTATTTCATATTAATTACTTCTTTAAAGGCAGCTATATCTGGGCTAAGACAACGTTTACGGCTCGTCCAGATATGCCATTTTGCAACAATTAAAAAATAATTTAGTAAGCCGCTTACTTCATCTAATTTACCTATCATAACATCCTGCAAGGAAAGTTCAACATGTTTACCAGAAAGTGCAAACCAAAAATTTTTGAAATCTTTCCAAAACTGGTTAGTATGAGTACATTCATAAAATAAATGATTAACAGTTTCTGGGCTAACTCTACAAAAAGTGCAAGAATCGTCTTGAACATAACCTATTTTGGCTAGACGAGAATTAGTGAAAGTGATATCACTTAGGATTTTAAATTGAAAACTTCTGATAAACATTTCAGATGAGACAGTCTACACTTTCAAAAACGCTTTAGTAACAGCTGAATCTGCTAAACCAAAATCCTCCTTCAATTTAGCAAAGCCCCTCGAAACTTTTGCCTTATCCGAAACAAGCAATTCATAGAAGTGTTTATTTTTACACACAATAGGATTAATTTTTTTCTCCCCACAGTGAAATTCCAAAGGGCATTCTAGTTCGCTTTCAATCACATCCAAACTCTTCAGGTGGGCAGGAACAGTGGCACGAACTCCTGACCAGACTAAAAAATTTGAATGCTTCAGACCTTTACTTTTAGCACTATTAAAAGATTCTATATTATTCTTATTGAATTGCAAGTGGTTAATAAGCAGTATACCTGCTTTAATGTAATTTGAATAATATATTGTTTTATTATCTATCTTAATATCTTTGTTGTTCCAAATTATATTGTAAGATATAGATGGCCTAGTTGAAAAGGTGATTCTCAAGTCAGCCCACCATTGGAGAAGTTCTCTATAAAAAGTAGAAGTAACTTTACAGTCTTTGACATCGTAATTACAACTAAATAGAAAAAACCCGCCAAAATCCTCAAGCAGATATTTAATATAAGCTTTCCATGGGGACGAACCTCCTGAAAAAATTCTATTAAGCCAAGCTAATCTTGACGACTTAACATATGTTTCGAGATCTATTAAGTTCAAACCTCCGTATTTCAAGTCATTTACAGCTGCCTTTCTAGCTATTTTGTCAGTCCTTTCCATTAAAAATTATAAATAATCGTGTTTAATTGTTTTATAAATTCTCCTGGAGTTGTTAGAACTGAGAACACATATAACATTTTGGGAAGCAGGAGTGATTTGATGATGGTAACCTTGCCAAAAAGTGAGAGGCCTCGGCAATTCCACAACCGTATTTGTATTCAAATGTCTTTTAATTTATCATAAAAATTTTTCTGTAATTGGTCAGTATCATTATAAGTAAATACTATCCCAAGGGCTTTGACACATTTGCTCCACCTTAGTCCCAGAAGAAACTACTTGATTCAGATGTTTACTTGATCTTCGACAGATATCGCGAGTACAGCACCAAGAGCGTAACAAGAGACGCAAGAACATGCGAGGCAAGCAGGGTGTATCAGCTCACAGAGAACACACCTCTTCCCTCACAGAAGGCTGTGCTAACCGTTTCTTCTAACAAGAAGCAATGTCCATCATTTGCAGCAGCATTATCAATGATGAGGAATTCCATGCTCAACGTACTACCAGGAACAAGCTGGTTATCACAGGCAGCGACGATGTCCCAACCGAGATCCACAAAGGGGTTGTCATTGCAAGGGAAGATATTGCAACATCTGATGAAGAGGCAGATAATATCATTGCCCAACAAGCTATCATGTGTGCAAAGGAGCATTCTGGTGCTATAGTGGTTGTCGCAGACGACACAGATGTGTTTATCCTGCTCCTGTTTCATTATTTCAATGAACTCCTCACTTGTCCAATGTTTATGGTCTCGCCGATTCAGCAAAGATCACTTATCGACATTAAGGCCACTGTACAAGCCCACCGAAGTATCATACCTGGTTTACCAGCAGCCCATGCGCTATCCAGGTGCGACACTGTACCTACATACTTCGGGATTGGCAAAGGAACTGTCTTGAAGAATCTCATTGCTGCTCCAAACTCGTTGTCACTGTTTGGCTGCCTAGATGCGCTGTTATCTGACGTCGTTGACCAGGCAACAAAGTTTATCGGTGCTTGCTACGGCAACCGAGTACAAGAGGAGACGATGTCCGATATCAGATACAAGATCTGGACAACGAAGTTTGGAAATACAGCAACTTCAGCTCCTAAGATACAAGCACTGCCGCCTACTACAGAAGCTTTTGTAGAGAACGTGAAGAGGTCCCACCTTCAGACGGGCACTTGGAAAGCAGCACTGTCCCTTGATCCACCTGCTCCTGATCCAGTGGAATATGGATATGTGAGACATGAATTTTCCAAGACATTGCTTCCAACAACTGTGCCAGACGGTGTTACATTGGCACCAGATGAAATCATGACCCTGATCAAGTGCAACTGTGAAGGCGCCTCAGCATGCAGAAATATCAGGTGCAGCTGCAGCCACAGCAAATTGCCGTGCACTCTGTTTTGTAAATGCAATGCTGGAGATGAATGTCTAAACGAACTTACCAAGACGGTAGCTATACCAAGAGAGGTCATCGATTGACTGTTAAGTCTTGTGAGATGCAGACGTCTTCAAGAATAATGTCAGAATCAAGGAACAGTGCTATCGACTGATGACTTAAATTAGAGTACTATTTTATTTACTTTGGCAAAATGATGTCAACACCCCGTACAGGAACCTACCACCCAAGTCGACATGCAAGTACTGTGACGTCATCAAAGGGCCCTTTAGTCCAGTAAGTTTACAAACTAGTAACTTGTTATCAGATGACTTCCTAGAAACACTGTCTTGTGAGTTTGGATCATGTGCGACTAAAAGCAAGACAGAAAATTGAATATGTTGATTACCTGCTACTTTTATGACATTGTGAAATATGTCCCCACCCTCCCCGCCCCCCGTAATTCCTGATGCCTGACAGTAATGGGCTGTTTTCACTCAAACTATTGATAAGACTGATAAGGGGTATGTTTTAGATAAGAATTCGATTAAAAACAAGAAAGGTAATTGTATATATTGATTACTTGCTACTTCTATGACGTCATGAAATATGTCCCCACCCCTCCCCCCCATAATTCCTGATGCCCAACAATTACGGACTGTCATCATTCAGATTATTGCTACGGGTATGTTTTTGATAAGAATTCACAAAAAAACATTGTATGGAAGTAAATGCAAGGTATGTCACACTGGCTGCCGGACTATTAAAGCATAAACAAGACTGCACGAGAAGAAAAATGCTGTTTACTATTTTTTAATATCTCTTTTCGTTCCAAAGATATTCAAGTTTTAAAAATATGCAAATTAGCCAACTGACGACGTCATATACTCAACCAGATTTCGTTCAAATATGATGAAAGGAGATATCTCAGCCAATTTGTATTGGAAATGTTTGATTCTTTGCAGTAAGATTCTACTAATTGTGCTCGACAATAAGAGCTTAACAGTTCTGTTACCATGCCAACCCACTGGGTTCCAGACCTCCCCCATATCAAAAGCTTTTCTGGCCACCTTTGGCATTCCATTTTGATATTTGCTAACAGCACTTCATATGCATGCTCCACCAAGCATATAAATATGTTAGCTCGAGTTTGTGGCCTTGTTTAACATTTCCAAGCTGAAAATCACTAACATATTGAAATCAAGTGGGTGGGAACTGGGAAAGAGTGAGTTGCCATGGGAACGGAATTTTTATAGGTATGTTTCCTTTAGAACTATTAACCTGCCAAGTTTCAATGTTCTCAATGTAAATTGGTCAACATAGCTCTATTTATATACTCAACATAATATTGGGTTGAGTGTATGACATCATCAGTCATCTCATTTGCATATTTTACCCATTTTTCAAACTCAAATATCTCCGAAACTAAGGCAGATATTTGCAAACGGTAAAGGCGTTTATAGTCTTTCATGAAATTCTATGTGATGCGCTCAAAACATCCAGGGGTAAAAATTTGATCATAGTACTGTATAGAAACGCATCTTACTAAGCGCATTTAATCTGGTCGCGTTACCGGTAAATCATTTCCTCTAATACCAGAATCGGTAATCCTGAATTCTAGGAATGCAGTATATTGTTTGTGCACCCATATTTAGCTACCTTTTAACTGCGGTAGAAAGAACAACACATCTGGCTTTCCATGAGGCGTTTCTTGTTGTGAGTATGGACGAATTTTGTGGGTGTTCCAATGGCGCGCAACCCGATGGAGTTCAGCATGAAGAGGTTGCATAAAACAGAACTGCAAACATTCTCTAAAAAAACAGTAAAAGTTGTTAACACTTCCTGGTTCTAAGTAACTGGTCCATGTAGTGTATTAGGATCCAGTTCCCCTCCTGTATGATGAAACCCAGACCCTCTCAGTTAAGTAGTCGAGCACGAGTTATCATGGCGAATAAAGTTATCGTTGTTGTTTGATGCAATCCGGTTTAATCCTTCTTATCACCGACCAGTTCGGGACACAACATTGGCGACGAGGATGGACGACAACGAAAGAAACCATATTAAAACCTTCGACTGTCACGGTGACCGAAACACGTTGGGTCTCCGATGGAAACGCTGGCTTATCGCGTTCGAACTGTTTGCCGACGGAAAAGGGCTGATCTTGAATGAAGAAACTGCAACCAACAGGCAGAGAAGACGAGCATTACTGCTTCATTTGGCCGGTACTGACGTTCAAGATATCTTCTACACACTCCCAGACACAGGAGATGCGAAAGATTATAAGAAAGCTGTGGATGCACTAAACGCATACTTCGTTCCAAAGGTCGACACAACATACGCTAGGCATTGCTTCAGACAGCTAACACAAGCACCCGGGGAAACAATTCGACAGTTTGCAACCAGATTAAGGCGGGCAGCAAGAGATTGTGGCTACGGAGCGGACACAGACAATCAAATTCGCGATGAAATCCTTTGCAAGTGCACCAGTACGTACATCAAGCGAAAGCTCTTGGAAGAAGGTCAAGGTCTTAACTTAGACAAAGCGCTCGAAATAGCAGAGAACTGTGAAAAAGTGGACACACAACTCGCTGCAATGGCTACAGAAGGACCAGGAGTGAAAGGAAAAGAAGAAGATTCGGCAAATGTAAACCGCATAGAGGACAACAAGAAGGGCTCAGGGAAGAGTTCACAACTCACCTGCTACCGATGTGGCAGACCTGGACATCTTGGTAAAGACCCGAAGTGCCCAGCAAGAGGTCAGTCTTGTCGCAAATGTGGATTGGAAGGACATTTCCAAGACCGTTGCAAGACGAAACACAAACGCGAAGGCGGAAAAGGAAAAACCAAGCGCCACAGGTACCCCAAGGGAGGCTCCGCAAATATGGTAGATACGCAAGATGATGAAGATGACTCAGAATATGCATTTACTGTAGGAGATAAAAAGCAAGAGAAAATTGAAGTCACTATTGGAGGATGTAAGCTGAGTATGATAATAGATTCTGGAGCAAGTACTAACATCATCGACAAGCAAACATGGGAGTGGCTGAAGAGAAACAAAGTGAAGTGTAAATCAGCTCGTTCAGACAAGAAGCTCTTCGCATATGCATCCCAGACCCCATTAGATGTAATAGGAACATTCTCATGCGAGGTCTCTGCAGGAAGAAACACCGCTAACGCCGAGTTCTGTGTAATCAATGGCAAAGGAGATCCACTCCTAGGGAGAGACACTGCAACTAGCCTTGGCGTATTGAAGATTGGAATTGACGTCGCTGCAGTAAACACAAGTTTGCAAACCATTGGTGAAGTCCTGCAAGAGAAATACCCGGAAGTCTTCAGTGGTGTTGGAAAACTGAAGGATCGAGCAGTACAACTTCACATAGACCCAAACACGAAGCCGATAGCGCAGCCAATACGGAGGACTCCTTTCAGCCTGAGGTCAAAGGTGGAAGAGAAGATCCAAGAACTAATTAACTTGGACATAATAGAGCCAGCAACTGGACCCACCCCGTGGGTTAACCCCGTAGTTGTGGTTCCCAAGTCAGAAGGAGACATTCGACTCTGCATTGATATGCGCAGGGCGAACGAGGCAATACTGAGAGAGAGGCACCCTATCCCAACGGTTGATGAAATCTTACAGAGTTTGAATGGTAGCAGAGTATTTAGCAAGCTTGATTTGAGGTGGGGCTACCACCAATTGGAATTGACACCTGACTCACGAGAAATCACAACGTTTGTGACCCACTGTGGACTGTTCAGATATAAGAGACTGTTATTCGGAGTTAATTCAGCCTCTGAACAATATCAACACGAGATCCAGACAGCACTCGCCGGAATAGATGGGCAGGAAAACATCTCAGATGATATAATAGTGCATGGCAAAGATCAAGCTGAACATGACGCAAACCTGGAGCTGGTGATCAAGAGGCTTGGAGAGCGTGGATTGACCCTGAACGCAGCAAAGTGCCAGTTCAGCATGGATAAGCTAACATTCGTCGGGATGGTTCTATCAGCAAACGGAATCAGCTGTGCTGCAGACAAGGTTGAGGCCGTCACCAGTGCAAGAGAACCTCAAAGTGCCTCGGAGACACGCAGCTTCCTGGGGCTGGTGAACTATTGTGGTCGATTCATACCAGACCTAGCAACTATCTCTGAACCCCTGAGACGTCTGACAAAGGCAGGCACGCCATTTGTATTTGGAGAAGAACAGAAAGAAGCGTTCGCGGAATTGAAGAAGCGCCTAACAAACTCAGAGACTTTGGGGTATTTCGACAAAGATGCCCCAACGCAAGTAATCGCAGACGCGAGCCCTGTTGGGCTGGGAGCTGTTTTGACCCAAATAAGCAAGGATGGACCAAGAATTATCAGTTATGCAAGCCGAAGTCTGACAAGTACTGAGACAAGATACTCACAAACAGAGAAAGAGGCGCTCGCACTCATATGGGCCTGTGAAAAGTTCCACCCTTACATCTATGGCGTCCCATTTGAACTCATAACAGACCACAAGCCACTCGAGGTGATTTATGGCCCGAGATCTAAACCGTGCGCACGCATTGAAAGGTGGGTACTAAGGATGCAACCATACAAGTTCAAGGTCAAGTACCAACCGGGCCCAAAGAACATCGCTGATCCACTCTCGAGACTAGTGAGCAGCATGGAAAATGGACGCAAATGCTCATCACAGGCTGAAGAATATGTACGATTTGTGGCAGTATCAGCAACACCCAATGCAATGACGACTCGTGAAGTTGAGGAGGCATCTGCCGCTGACGAAGAACTTTCAGCAGTTAGGCAGTGTATCAGTGGAAAGCCATGGGACCAGTTAGTTTACAAGCGGTACCTCCCATGCAGCGGTGAGCTCTGCACTATCGGAAAGCTGGTACTCAGAGGAACAAGAATTGTCATCCCGAAGAAGCTTAGGCCCAGAGTGTTATCCATTGCCCACGAAGGCCACTTGGGCATTGTTGGAACTAAGCAAAAGCTTCGCAGCAAAGTATGGTGGCCCGGCATGGAGAGAGATGCAGAGAAACATTGTAAAACCTGCTATGGGTGTCAGTTGGTCAGTCGTCCCGCTCCCCCAGAGCCTATTAGGACCACACCCTTACCTACTGGACCGTGGAGAGACTTGGCTATTGATTTGCTTGGACCACTTCCTACTGGCGAATCCATTCTAGTTGTTGTAGATTATTACAGCCGGTACTATGAGGTAGACATCCTGAAGTCCACTGTTGCTTCTAAGGTCATCTCACGCCTAGAAGAGATGTTTGCACGACATGGCCTACCCGAGAGCTTGACGTCCGACAATGGACCGCAGTTCATATCAGCAGAGTTCGCAGAGTACATGGTACAGCAAGGTATCAGACACCATAAAGTCACAGCCAAATGGCCGCAGGCCAATGGCGAAGTAGAACGCCAAAATAGCTCACTTCTGAAACGACTCCAGATCGCACATGCTGAGAAGAAGAACTGGAAAACAGAGCTCAACATCTATCTTGCAGCTTACAGAAGCTTACCTCACCCAACAACCGGTGTGAGCCCAGCTGAGTTACTCTTTGGCCGAAAGATACGCACCAAACTTCCAGAGTTGAGTGATGTCCATGTAGAGCAAGGAGTACGTGACAGGGACGGCGAACAGAAGAGTAAGAGCAAGTCGTATGCTGACTCAAGGAGAGGTGCAAGACCCTCAGAAGTACTTCCTGGAGACCAGGTATTAGTTCAACAGGAAAAAATTGACAAACTCTCAACTCGGTTCAACCCAACCCCATACACAGTTGTAAGCAAGCATGGGAACAGTTTAATTGTGCAGTCCCAACAAGGAGCTCAATACTCCCGCAACACTGCGCATGTTAAGAAACTGCTACAGCACGATGAGACACCAAGCATGCAGGAAGGAACAGTGTCAGAAACAAGTCAAAAACAGGAGGAACCGATTCAACAGCAGAGTGTGCAGCAGGAACCAAATGTGGCTGAGACCAAAGTTCCAGCTGAAGGACACACAGCTGCCAAACCAGAGATTCCACTCAGGAGATCGCAGAGGCAAAGCCAGGCACCAAGTTATCTCAAGGATTACTATACCTGACTCTGAAAGACACTGACAGTAATAACTGAAGATATCAGGAACATTGTTGAACACAAGTCTCGCTGAGTGAGACTGTTTATTTGCTTTAATGTTTTCTTGGCATTATGTTTACAATTGCGCCATTTGTCTTTTTATCTAATCAAAGTGCTCTGTGAGCAAACTCGTGAAGCGAACAAACGAATTCAAATATTTTTTTTGGATTATGTTTAATATTATTTGGTTTTGGGAATATTGTGGCTGATTTTCATATTTAGAGTACGAGGAAATTAACCAACGGAAAATCCTCGTATAGACTCGAGCCCGCTGAGTTGTCCGAGGTTTTATAGTTGATACTAATAAGAATGTTTATTTTTTTTTCGCTTTCTGCACCTGATGTTGACATAGCTCAGTGGTACTGCGTACCTCTGCCGTTCAAGTGTACCGCGATTGACTCCGGGTGTAGGCTGAATTTTTTTCTTTTTTTCTTTATTTTTAGAGATACAGAAACTAATTGCTCTGTGTTTATATCATTTTGCTCGTTATATGCCCATTTACCATACCATAAAACTGTACTTCTTCCGCTTTTTTGTAAAATCCACACGAATTTGGCATCCAGTGAGAACTTGTGCTGCTCATCGATTTTACGATTCTCGATGTTCTCATTTTCGGTAGACGAGCCTTCTTTAACTTATATCTTTTAATTTAGACCTTTAAAACAGCTTATTTTAAAACTCTTTCTAGTCCGACCCTGTAAATTTCAGATACTGAAGTCTGATGACTTAAATCGTGACAGAAAATTTGCGTTACATCCGCTTTTCACCAAATTTGGACAGTGAAATGACCTAATAATTATCCAATCACAGGCCAATTTTCAGCTCTTTTCGTGCTATCCCCCCCTCGGGAGAAGTTTGCCAATCTGACAAATTAGTATGCATTTGGCCGTAATGGCGGACATCGCGAAGAAATGTTTAATTTGGCCAAGAATTGGGCCAAATCTTTCGGAAATGGAATTCAGGACATTTGTAAGGCTAGTGTAAGTATTTTTGGAACCATTCGCTGGCTGGTAAGGCTGAAATTATCCAGAAACAAGAGTTTGTTTGCGTACGTGCAGCGGCCCACGTTGAATAAATTATCGGCTTGTTTTCGCCTTGTCATGCCTGTCTGCTTTGTTTTTCGTTTCGCTCTCTTATGTAGCACTCAGAAGTAGTTTTTTCGTCTAAATTACTTTAGAAAAGTTCGAAAAATATTTTTCCATTCAAGTTTCAGCTGTTAAACGATATTTGTGGATTTTGTGGACCAAAACGGCTTTCGTGTGTTCGCCCGTGTTTTTTGGTTGCTACGGGTTACCGCCCTAATCAAGTTTACTCAAACACTTGAGCGAGATACAAAAGATAAAATTCTAATTCCGTCTGGTTTTGTTCGATTTTGCTGAAATTTTAACATGATGAAGCTGGATTGATAAGGAATAGATTTTACTTCTGCCGATGTGTGGTATTTGTCAATGCGAAAGTGATATTTTGCTTCGAAGCCAGAGTTCGAATGGAATTTTGCGTAACGCGTGGGTTTCGATGTGACATTGTAATCCGAGATTTATTTTTATCTCAAAGAACAAAATAGCTGAGAAAGGTCATATTCTTGACCTTTCAAACGAATATAAATTTACACATGTCCCGCAATGACTTTTTAGTGAAAAAACATGATTTTTGACGAAACGGTGAATCTCGAATTTTTTTCGCGGCAAAAATCGAACAAGAAAGTAGTTAAAGATAGACAGCAATTTAAAAGTAAGCTGCGAGCGTACCTCATTTGCATAAAGTTTACAGCCCATCGATCGAGCGACACATTTGTCCACAACTCACGATAACTCGTGCTGCGCATGCGCTTCACGAGTTAAAAAGGGGAGAGATGTAGTGTATTAGGATCCAGTTCCCCTCCTGTATGATGAAACCCAGACCCTCTCGGTTAAGTAGTCGAGCACGAGTTATCATGGCGAATAAAGTTATCGTTGTTGTTTGATGCAATCCGGTTTAATCCTTCTTATCACCGACCAGTTCGGGACACAACAGTCCAGAATTTTAAGAAATATCTAGTTAATATAATGTGTAATAACACACATCCAATTATTTCACTATCGCCGTTTCATTACATAAGATCGAGATAGCAAACAAGGGCCCAAAACATGAAGGGTAGACATTGCACTGTAGTCGGTAATGGCTTGGTTCGACCGGTCTACAACGAAGCGAGTACGGAGGGGGAAATTTCATGTCTAACATATAATACGAGCAGACTTGCGCCGATGTTTGGTCCTGTAGGGCTCAGACAAATCGACTCCTCACCTCGCAAGATATGTTAAACCATCAAACAAGATTTGATTGTATGTTAACACACAAAAACCAAATACAAAGAATGCGTTCGTATTTAAGCTTACACATGTAGTACATCAGAGTCGTCAAATAAACCTTGATCTCTTAGTTCCTTAGAGACAATTAAAATCAAGATCAATTAACGGTGAGTTGTAATAGCTGGATAATGCATGGCACGCCATAATTTTTACGATCATTCCATCTATCTTTCAACTACATTGGAAATGAAATCCTACCTTAAACATGTTTATCCACCACGTAGCACTTGATCTTCTTAGGTAAGACTACCATGCCTCAATCCTCCTCGTGGCAAAAAGAGGTCCAAAATATTAAGTAAGAAATAAAAAATAACAGTGGAAAAAAGCAGATGCACAATTCACATTAACTGAAACAAAGGATATCAAGCGTTGAAACCGAATGCAAGGAAACCAAACTGACATATGACGACAAGTACTTCACCAAAAACACAGTGCATGAAATTTGTCACAAACCTGGTTTGCCACTGAACTGCCATACATAAAACTCTTAAAACCGGCGGAGTCGTCTTGAGAATCTCTGCGTAGAAACCTTTGAACTCCAGCAACAAACACATTCTCAGTTCCACAATCACCTCTCACAGCAATAGGGGCTCCTTGCCAGGACAAAGTGATATCACAGAGTCACCTTATGAATAAAAGATATTCCAAACAATATGATTTCACTGAAGCAACACTAACCTCCAATTTGCTCTACAC